>CM071934.1:58042565-58642565 GCA_016081115.2 Rehmannia glutinosa | reverse complement strand
CAGCAGGAGAGTTAACCACTTGTAGGTCCCAATGGGGTGTTTAAGTTAAGTCTAGAAGAGAGGTTGAATAAACTTAACCAATTTTTGTTTTTTGTCCTTTAATCAGAGTTTTATCACAAGTCAGCTTAGTCCTTGAGGGACAACTTAGTTCAACCTCAACAAAGAGTTAGCCACTCACCGCACTGAGTGAGATGTTGATAAGATAACTCACCGAGTGAAGTGATCTTTTAGAAATACAGTAACTTGGTTTTTTAGGAAGTCTTACACCCTTTGTTTAAAATATCTTCTCAACACTTGTTTTTAAGTTAACTTATTATCAGTATACTTAGCAAATTTATCTAACAACATATATAAATAAGCAGGAAATAAATGTGCTAAAAGATAAAAGACACAAAGAAATTTATAGTGGTTTGAGGATGGGGTAATTCATCTACTCCACTCTTCTTCAACTCCTGGAGGTAATCCATTAAAGTAACAGTGACTTCGTTACAATAGTACAAAAGTCCAAGCTTAGCCTTGATCACACAGCTGGCTTTGATCTGGGACTCAGCTCTAGCTTCACAAGACGGCTATCCTGCTACTTCATCTCTTTTAGATCCTTGGATTTGATCACGTAGTCCTCCAACAAATCCAAATACTTGGTTCGAACTAGAACTTTATTGCACTTCCTTCAACCTTGGTTGTGCAGTCCCCTTGTCTTTCAACAATGTTCTTGTTCAATAGTTTGAAGCTTTCTTTCCTTCACCGAGTGTGTTGGATCGATTTACTTTGAGTTTTAGGCTTGATGGTGGAATTGATTGCTTGAGAGTATTTTTCACTTTGCTCAGATAGCTTGAATTCCTTAGCATTTTATAGTGGCAGTTTGACAAATGTATCCATTGAAGAGATAGATGCATTTTCAAACTCCACTTCTTGGTCGTTGGCTTGTCCAGTTTAACAGTGTGGAATTTAAATGCAGAATATTAATTGACACAAATCTTTATAATGGTTCGAGGATGGGGTAATTCCTTGTTAGGAAATTTATTAAGTAGATTTTGATGATACCATGTAAAACTTAAACTAGGAAGTTGGCACCTGATTTTCCCTGTAATTTGTATTATAATAGTTAGAGCTGGAAAAGCTGAGTCAAGTCAGCTATGCCAAAGAATACAAGAAGTCAACTGTGGATTGGATTGAAGACTCGATGTGTGTCAGCTGAGTATGGCCAAGAAGGAAGTCAACGATTCGACTGAAGGTGTGTCAGCTCAGGAACAACTGTAAAAAGAGTGTCAGTCAAGTTAGCTCAAGAAGCCAAGTCTCAAAGTTGAAGTGACAGTTGAGTCATCCAAAGACTAGAAGCTGACTCAAGTCACCTGGGGTAAAGACAAGCAGTCTAGTCAAGACAACTGACTTTGATCCGTTGATTAAAGTCAAGAATGTTACTCAGAATAGTAACATGTCAAAGCTGTCAGGTGTAAAGTGTTAGTCCCAGTTTTGTGCAAAAGGAATAAACCAATGGGAAACACTGCACCATGTGTCAGAAAATATGCAATGATGCAAGACATTTAATACAAGGAAATGTCAACATCAAGGACTGCAGACAAGACAAGCCAACGAACACAAGTGACTTTTGAAATTAGCCTATCTCTTCAACGGGCAAAATTTCAAAAGTGCACTATAAAAGGCTGAGGAATTTATTGAGAAAAGGTCACCTGAACCACGAACAAGCAAGCAATATTCAAGCAATTAACCTGTTATATTCTCAAGTACATTCAAGCAAATCCTCAAGCCTGAAACTCGAAGGAAATCAATCCAACATAAGCTGTGAAGGAAAGACAACTTCAAATCTATTGAAGAGGAAACTTTTGAAGAATCAAAAGAGGTCTACTTTCCAAGGAGGATTGTAGGAGGAAATCAAGTTTTTTGGAGGGCTACGTGATCAAATCCAACACTACTAGAAAAAAGGTAATAGACATCGGTTAATAACCGATGTTGAAAGATAAAAAACTGATGTTGAAAGCCCTGTTGTTAAAGGGGGGTTTCAACATCGGTTTTTAACCGATGTTAAACAGTGAAACAACATCGTTTAAAAAAAGATGTTTATTAAGAAATATAAGTGATGTTAAAGCCCCTGTTGTTAAAGTGTCAACTATTTAACAACGTTTTCTACCCGATGTTGTTTCCTTTAACAATAGGTTGGTAAATCGATTTTAACCTATGTTGATACCTGAAACCACAACGGCTAAAAGCGATGTCTTAATTCACATAACTGAAGTCGTTTTTATTTTTACACATCACTTTATAACTGATATTGTTTGTTTTTTAACTGATTTCATTTCGTTGAGCAATATTCTGTTTTTTACCCAAAAATCCACATGAATTAACGACAATAGCACCAATATTCACCAAGCTAAAACAACAAATTATTAAGTACAATCGAAATTAAAAAATATAACATGTATTAAGCCATTCATTGAAAATGTGAACAACGAGTATACGTAAAGGCAAAAATGTGGCCATACAAATGAGTACTTGAAATGGCCTTAATGTTGCAACATCCTCATAGTTCCCAATTTGTCAACTTACATTGCAAATCCTTACTAGTAATGTTATAAACAAAATCTAACGAGTGCTAGTGAAAATAGAACAAACACGTCTTCAAAACATCCTTCAACCCCGCGATCTGGTAAAATAACCTGAAAAGATGGGTATAATATTAATTTTCAAGTCGAAAAGTTTAGAAATATTAACATACGCATCACCCAACACATAATTTCACTAAGATTTTCACTTTAAGAGAAATAATAAAATAAATAAATAAACATGTAGGTAAATTAGGGGCCAATTATATAAGTAATTAGAATCAACTTTCTATGATATATCGACCAACTAAACAGATAATAGAACAAGAACCCTTTCTCAAGATAATCGTCCTATAATATACCAAAATCACAACCATAAGAGCAACCCAATTAACACCAAATTATAAATTTGATGAAAGAATAATCTGTGCAATACCTGACAATATTGCCACAAGAGGGAATTTTAATGAACTTGCAAATATGAGAAGTTCACATCCCTGCAAATTTAAATCAACACACTCATCCTCATATGATAAAATCTAGTGAAAACAATATTTGACTATTTTGATCTTATCAAACATTCATAAAATTATAGAAATACCACAAACAAGCACATTTGCGAAGAAAAAATTGTATGTCTAGGTTTTTAAAATATTGAAGAAGTATTACTCGAAAGCTTCTCATTGGTACTCTTGTATCCAAATCACAAAAATAAATATAACTTTGCACATTGTGAAAGAACCAAATCATGTCGCCAACAACTTAAGGCAATTATTAGAAACCAAATAAGCCAAGGATCATAACATGGAGTCAAACCAAGATAGAGGGGAATTGACTTCCACCATCTACAGCCACATGTTTGACAAAACTGAAGACCATCACCATAGTGGTTCAAACAAAGACCAAAACTAAAAGAAATCATCAACCATATGACAGTCTAGTAAAGGCATCACAACACATCCTCAAATCTATCAACAAATTGCATGTGTAGATATTATGCAAAATAAATAATATATATATATATATATATATATATATATAATTGTTTACAAAAAATGAACTTTTGTTCTCACAAGAACCTACTGATAAAGCACACAAACCCAATTTTAACACCCCAGCCTACTTTAAAACGATACCATTTATTTGACCATAGCAGGAGCTTGACCATAGCAAATGTGCTTGTTTGTGGTTTTTCATAGTCATAGTCATAGTTTGAAATATCCAAAAACATAAGCAGAACAACTCATCAATAAACATATTCACAAGCAATAAACCAAACAAATTTAACTATTCACAAACAAAATTCTAGCCAAGTCAAGGGTAGCTTGAATACTGTTCTACTCAAACATGTGATCCTCGTATGCATTCGCCAACTCCAAACGCACTTCATCAATTTGTCTTTGGAGTGTATTGACCTTTTTGAACTATGAACACAAATTATATTAGTAAAATCCAACTATATAAATTTTGCTTTGAAAAATCAACTATTGATCACTTTGCAAAATTATAAATTACACAATTTTAAACTATTTAAAACTTCAAATATGAAATCGTATATTTTACCATTGATCGCAAAGAGAGCTTTGTTAGTCTTTGAAGCATTCATGAAGTATCTCTCTCATGTATCGCAATACATAGAAACCACACTGCTTTTCATCAGGTTGAATAGGAGCCTATATGAGGGGAAAAAATTGTTAGTTACTCATACAAATTACATTAAGCAACATATGTTAATCACAAGGACATACCGCGATTATATCCCATTGGGGTTGTTTTTTTCCATTCCTTCCCTTGCGCACATTAAATAATTTTAAAGCCCTTCAAACATCATAAGATCGATTAACAAGTGAAGCAATATTTAATTTATCCACTTGCATGTGAAAAAAACTTACAGATTAACAACATCATCGCGAATGCGGGGGCCAAGAGGATCCAAAACATATATAATCTCATTGTAAGGGTCGATCACAGTTAAAATCCAATGAAAACTAACACAAATAAATGATTAATACTTGCAATTAGACAAGTTAAGAATATGCAATTGAAAGTTATATTGCAACTCTTACTTACCCTACATTACATGGCACCAAAACTAATTGATTGATTGATGCACTGCCCAACCTATTTGCTAAAAAGCGTGCCCTGGATTCCATTAATTGTTGGATATAATTTTTATCTGTTCTTGTTGTCGGTACATGCCCTATACCATACGGATCCACAAATAAAAACTTATCCACATATTCTTCCTTCATTTTTTTGTAAAGGTGCCTACAATTTTCACATAATCCATCCCTAGCGCACATAGACTCTTTTTTGCTTCATATAAAGATAAAGGCAACTCATTTTCATCTGGAAGCATGTCTCCAAGTACGCTCAGTAAGTCATTAAAACTTGAATCACTCCAACTATATTTTGCCTTCAAGTTATATAATTTCACTACAACAGAGATAACTTTGTAAATTTAGAACAACCAGGATATAAAGGTTTCTCAACATCCTCAAGTAATTTTATAAATTGATTTGGATCCTCTGTAGTTTCATATGCATCATGCACCATATCTATATTTTCGTCAACACCAAAATCTTTCTTTACCCGCCCAACTTCATCATTAGCATCCATCGACTTCCTTTTTGTAGATCTTTCCCCATGCCATATCCATTTAGTATATGTTTGATCCATACCATTAGAAGTTAAATGCTCTCTAATGATGTCAACACTTTTCTTTCTTAAATCACCACATTTTACACAAGGGCAATGTATTGCATTAGGATCACTAGCATTTTGTACTGCAAAATGCAAGAATAATTCGACTACATCCTCATACTCACGTGAAAACCTATTCTTTGACATCCATTCTTTATACATCTTAATAATCACCTAAGATCTTAAAAATAATAACAACAACAAACCATATTTAATATCAAAATGAAAATGATCAGCCACATCAAGAAATATATATCTGAATCAAAAAACATAAAAAATTTCTTAATAATATTTTAGAATGTTTTTGGTCATTCTGTTATTATTTCAAGCATATTTGGTTATGGATTTACCCTTATTTACTTTTCCTAAATAGAGAAAATATTGACATCTATTTACTTATAATTAAGAGGAAATGTGGCAGTAAAAAAAAAGATGGTTATATTTCCACATGTACTACATTGCTAAAAGAACAAAATAAGTTATTATTATGAAGTTTTTTTTAGTGAAATAATTTACTATTTTTTTTCTCTGAACATTTTAAATATAATAATTGTGTACTCATGATATTGTTTAATTTGTTTAATTATATTTTGACTTTAATATAATAAAAATATAATTCTACAGTTTATCCACCAAATACTCTCGTTTAACATAATCAATTTTCAAAAAACTTAGGGTGTGTTCTCGTTTAACATAATCAATTTTCAAAAAACTTAGGGTGTGTTTGCAAACTCTAAAAACAAGTGTTTTGTTTGCATCTAGAAGCTCTGAATCCCCTTTTTTTAAGAGTTTGCAAACAGCCGTCAATTAATTTTTAACTTTTATTTGCGAACACTACCAATTTTTGATTCTCAATTAATCGATGTATCCGCGGGAATAAATCACTTCATTCAAAAGCAGAATTCCGCAAGACATCCTATGTTATGGTTTGAGCTAAATTAATTTGACCTCATGTTTTCATGGATAGGCAAGAGAAGAAAGTAAGTTATTTTACTTGAAGGTAACATATTCTATCTTTTGCAACTCACTGTGTATACCATTTATTCATTAGTTGCCTTCTTTAGTCATGTTCCTTTTTACCTACCAAGTTTCGCAAATGAGAGGATGTAAGGATTAATACTTAACAAGAATTAGCATGTTTATCTATATTTGATGTCACATTATTCATCACAAAGGGAGAAGCATGGGTAGTATCATGGTAAATTTAATGGTATCACCATATATAAAAAGTATGATTAGTCCTATCTTCCAGCTGATTATCGTCTAATACACATCTCTAGCTGTCTATAGACTGTTTCACCATTCAGGGAAAAATAATATCAACAAGTATCGAAAATTTTCGCAATTAAGGGGAAAAAAAGGAACAAATAATTAAATTGAACCTTTGGAAAGCCAGGAAGAAATTCAATTGAATTTAGTGTAGAACAAATAATTACATTTTTTGTAATATTAATTTTTTTAGTGTAGAACAATAATTTAACAAACAATCCCAATTCAATAAAAAACAATACAACAATAATTCCAATATAGCCCTTGCCAAAATGATGAGTATTAAATATGCAATAGGCCAAATGCCATTGATTTTTGAAAATGGCAGCCTTTTCCCCCACTCTCCACATTTGACTGCATTATCTTTTCATTCATTTAGCAAAGGATGATGAGTTTTCCAACGTTCAATTTTCACATGTTTATGACAACTTTTTTTATTTTCGCGTCAATCGACAAAATTCATACAACACATGTACACAATTGCAAAACCATCCTGTTTACTGTCACTCCACACATACAGAGACAAAACTTTTTTTTAAACAATTTTGCAATTGTCTGGAGTCCTGAGCTTCTTATGCGATTTTATATACTTAATTATTTATTCGTTTGAAGCTACTTGGCACTTCAAGTATGTCAACCTATGTAAATATAGTTATTATCCATAATGGAAATAATTCTAGCTATAAATTAAGTCTAGTATTTGGCTAACATTTTCCATTATCAATTCCTTTTTATATATGCAATGAAGTGGTTGCGTGATGCTTCTTTATGAAGATCAAGATATCAAAACAGGGTGGAAAGATAAAATAGCAAATATTGCAAGAAATGTGCTAGAAGAGCAAAACCCAAAGCAAGTAAGTGCAAACAAAATATATATAGTGTTAATTGTAAAAAAATACCATTGAGGTTTAGTCAAATTAGAAAAAGACTCCCTATTTTTCAAAATTATAAATATCCCTTAAAAATATTTATTTCTATTTTACAAATTACACTTCAAGGGGTGTTTGTAATACATTAAAGGGATAGTTGTAACTTTGAAAGATACCAGGTCTTTTTATAATTAGGCTGAATATTAGGGTGGTTTTTGTATTTTAACCAAAATATTCACTCTCGTTTGAGAACATTAGTTGATCTAACAAAGAAGAATCCATCCGCTTCATTTCCTCATAGGCTTTATAACATCCGCGGAGAACTTCAAAATCTTATAGAGCACAATGTAGCCCCTGAGTCCATATTCCAAGTAAGAACAATTCTAATTTCAAATTTATGACCAAAATTAATCTATTAACTAATTCTATTTTTGAGACTCCAAAAGAAGAACTAAAAAGATTCGCATACTACATTCCACCTCCAAGAAGTGAAATTGTCCATACATAGTGTTAAGTGGAAATGACAATATTCAAAAATTTAGTCTAATTGCAAAAAAAAAAAATTGAGGGTTAGGGTTAACGTAGCATGGGGCGCGGGAGTTTTAACGGTGGAGACGAGGAGTTCCGCATCGAGGCGATGCGGTGGCGGTGGCGATGGAGGCGTGCGGTGGGCGGTGGCGATTGAGGGGATCCGGTGGTGCGGGAGAGTGAGAATAGGGAAGCGGGGAGGGAACATCTCTCAATGATCGTGAGAGAGATCGATTTTAATTTTTAGGTTAATTAGGATTAATTTTATTTGAAAAGTTAAGAGATAATTAGTTAAGTTGGGTTTAATTGATGGAAAAAACGTCCCTCAAAAAAAAAAAAAAAAAAAAAAAAAGATAAAGAAAAATTGTCAAAAACTAAAAGAAAACGTGTTTACACTTTTCTTAAAAAACGTGTCTCATTTTCAACATCGGTCCAAGAAACCATTGTCTATTACCCGACGTTAAAGAACAAATAGACATCGCCGAAAGAAACCATCGCACAAGGCGATATCTAATGGATAATAGACATCGGTTCTAACATCATTGTAGTAAAGCCGATGTCTATTAGTGGACAAATCAGCTCATACACATCGTTTTTTCTTCAGAACTGATGTTAAAACCAATTAGACAAAGAATCGTCAGGAAAACGATGTCTTTTTTTGGTGAAGTCTATTCATATTTTTCTTATAGTGCAAAGAACTTGAGAAGTGAGTCAAGTAGCAAGGTAGTTTTCCTGTGAATAAGCCGAGTGCAAGAGAAGTCAACTGTATGATCAATGTTGTCTCGGACTATTCACCACTTTGTAAATTGATTTGTTACTTAGTGGATTCCTCGGGAATTGGAAAAGAGAGGATTAGAAGAATTACCACATCTTGAACCTCATAATAATATTTGTGTCATTTACTTTCAAAGATATTTACTTTCTTGCATACTTACATTATATCTCTTTGTTAAAATCATATTTGCTATCCAATTGATTAATAACCAAGTGCTAAAATCAAGTGTTAAAACAAGCTTAAAACAAATCAAAGGGTGTTAAGTCTTCCTTGATAAAACAAACAGCCAAGTTAAGTTTAGGTTAAAGAGCCGAGTTATTCTATCAACAGCTCTATCGAGTCTGTTGAGTGGCTAACTTAGCTGAATAACCAACTTAGTTGTCCCTCAAGGACACAACTGTTTGAGTTAACTCTGTTATAATTTCAAAAGGACTAAAATCGAAAAGTTGGTAAGGTTTATTTAACCCCCCCTTCTAAACCTTACTCACACCCATTGGGACCTACAAGTGGTATCAGAACGGTTGGTTCATTGAGCCTTCCGCACTGGTTACTAAACTAGATGTCTATCTTTTCAAAAAGGTTTTAAACACTTGCATTTTCAAAATCTTTCATTTTAAGCAAAGTTATTATCATGGAAGCAAATCTGACACGCATTCCTATGTTCACTGTTGAAGAATTTGATGATTGGAAAATTCGCATGCGGGCTCATCTATCCGCATTACACGATGAAATGTGGCTTGTGATAGAGGATAGGCCACGCTGCAAATACCGAAAGTGAACACGGTGTAGTAAGAAGAGTAGTGCGGTGAAGGAGAAGAAGTTCTTCTTTGAAGCACCAAGACCGACCATGGTTGAAAAACTAAGGATCGAGTGGACAAATGAAGATAGGAAGAGATACAACTTTGACAATGTGGCCAAGGACATACTCTACAAGACATTGGACAAAGCAATGTTCAATAAAGTCAAATCTTGCAAATCGCAAAAGAAATCGAATAAACCGACTTTAATTTGTGAAGGATCATAACAAATTAAAGAAAATAAATTATCTATTGATGTTCAAAAATTTGAAAATTTCAAAATGCTTGCAGTGAAACCATGGATTAGCTTGATGCCGATTCATTGAAATCACAAATGAGCTTTTAAACTCTTGGGAAAGAATATACACAAAAGGAAATGTGTATGAAAATCTTAAGGAGCCTCCCCTTTGAATGGGAAATGAAGACTATGGCCCTTTGACATTCAATGGACCTCTCAAGAACATCTAACCATGAGCTATTCTCGGACCTCAAAGCCTATGAGTTTGAGCCGAGAAAAAAGAGCAAGAGGAGACAACTGCACCGATAGCCAAGGATGGAAAGAGAGTTGAACCCAAGGCAAGGAAGCAATAGACCAGGAGGAGATTGCCCTAATGGTTAAAAGATTCAACAAGTTCTTCAATAAGAACTATAAAAGAAACAAGGGTGAAACCTCTAGGAGACATTCACTCCTCCAAGACAAGGGAATATAGGCCACCCAAGAGAGTCGAGCATCAAATGGTTGAATATCGTAGAGCCGATAACCCAAGAACAGAAAGAGTTGATCAAAGAGCGAGAACCTATGTTGGAACTGCAGACAACCAGGACATTTTGCGATTGATTGTTCCTATCCACCGACCAACAAATATAGGAATGAAGAAGAAAGAAAAGTCTTGAGAGAAAGAAAAGAAAAGAAAGCCATGTTGGCCGAGATCGCCGAGACAACCAAGTAAAAAAGAAGAGACTCAGAGAGAATAGTGAAGCCGACTACTCAAGTGACTCGAGGAAGAGGCTATGATCCGCCTTATGGCTAAAGAACAAGATCAACTAGATCAAGAAGATGAGGTACACTCTAACTCATCTCATTGATTCAAGTGATAGTGATCGTGATACACACACTTCATCACCCACTAATCTTTATGATTTATTAGGCAAAATGATGAAAGATTTTGAACACATAAAATCCACACACACAATTCTAAATGAGGAAAAAAAATGACTTAAAAGCAAAACTCACACCGACTAAAGAGTTGAGTACTCCGAGTCACATAGCCGATGAGAACACTAAGCTTAAGGCCGAGAATGCCAAGATCATGGAGAGAGATAGTCATTCTGAGAAAAGAGTGAAAAAGATCTCAAAAATGTGATTTCCTTATTTACAAAGGCATCCAAATCATTGGATGATCTTATCATGAATCAAAAAGAATGTGGAGATAAAACAGGCATAGGATTCAATTCCTTTGTGCAGTCAAACTCCTAGATTGATTTTGGAAAAAGGATCTTCAAGTAATGAAGCATCTCAAAAATCCAAAATACCAAATGTTGCACCCACATTCACTCCTAAGCACAATCACAAACAAACGGCCTTGGATACAAAGGAAAAGGAAAACAACCGATTGAGTATCTTTGAGAGAATAGCGAGAGAAATCCGGTCGAGTTACTCAAAGAAACTCCAAACAGAAAATACTCTGTGAAAAGCAAACAGAGCTACCAAAAACCCAAAAGTTTCATCAGAGAAACACACATGATGGGAATGGTAGAAACTATCCAAACTATGTTGATTGGAATGATGTGAAACATCAGCAAAGGCCAATGGAATACAAGCCTCGATGGCAAAGACCTAAAACTCAGCAAAGGTCATTCCAAAGGCAAAAGAGCTATTATTAGCACACATATGCACCCAAGCACTACACTCAGGATTTTCACAACTATCACAAGAAAGCAATTGCTAAAACACACACACACAGGCATACAGACAAAAGAGACAGTTGTATGGACCTAAAACCCCCAAGCAATTTCCTAATGTGCACTATGATTATGGCACTGATAGATGGCAACCTCTTAGAGTCAAGTCATTTGGCTATAGGTTGGTTGGATCATCTTATAGCACTAAACCCTCAGGACCAGGCAAGTATGGGTACCTAAAACCGATTTCCTTGATTGCGAGTTCAAGGAACAGTGAGTGCCAACGAACCTGGTACATGGATTGTGGTATTCCGGACATATGACAGAAACAAGAAAAACTCTCAAGATTCAAGGAGATTAGAGGTGCAAAAGTCATATTTGGAGAAAATGAAGCTCTAGGGGAAATCAAAGGCACATGATCTATCAAGAATAATGGATTGGAAATCACAGATGTTGCTTATGTTGAAGGCCTCAACTTCAACTGTTAAGCATTAGCCAACCGTGTGACAAGGGCTACAATGTTGGATTCAATATGGGAGTGTGCCGGATCAAAGATGCGGATTCAAATGAAATAGTCTTTGCAAGGATCAAGCAGAAGAATATGTATGTGGTAGATTGGTCTATTGCTACACCAAGCACTTGTCGCTAGCAAAAAAGCACAAATTTGAATCAAGTTGGTTGTGGCACAAGAAGCTGAGTCATCCGAATTTCAAGACAATTAACATGCTTGCAAGGAGTCATCTTGTAGAAGGATTGCCGGACTCGAGTGTACAAGAAAAGAAAGTGTATGTGATGCATGCCGATGGGAAAAGAAAATAAAATCTTCATTCAAGGATAAGTCCTTCTTCAACAAGATATTCCTGTTGCATATGGATTTATTTTCAACAAGGATATTTACACCTTGGTGGTGGTAGATGACTATTCAAGATATACATGGACAATCTTCATGTGTAAAAAGAAGTAAACTTTGCGAAGTTACCTCGGTGATGAAAAGAGTTCAAAATGAAAAGAGCCAAACCATTATAAAGATAAGGTTTGACAGAGGAACCGAGTTTGTCAATGGAATAATAACTCAAGATTGTGTTGAAAATGGAATTTCTCATGAGTTATCACCGCAAGAACTCCTGAGAATGGAGTATTTGAAAGAAGGAACAAAACTCTCATGGAAGCCGCAAGGACCATGTTAGTTGAAGTTGGATTGCCTAAGAGATTTTGGGTTGGAGCCATTAACACAACTTGTTATACTCAAAATAGATGCATGATAAGCGTGCAATTGACCAAGACTCCTATGAGATTTGGATAGGGAGAAAGCCAAATGTTGGATATTTCAGGATATTTGGATGTAAATGTTTCATCCATAATAATGGCAAAGATAATTTGAAGGTTTTTGATGCTAAAAGTCGATGAAGGTATCTTTTTGGGATACTCGGTGAGAGCAAAGCCTATAGAGTCTTTGCAAGAGGACTATGGTCAGAAGAATCTATCCATGTGATCTTTGATGAACCTAATGTAAATGGAGAAGACATTGAAGAGTTAGCTGATAAGATGAATCAACCAACAATACGAGAAGAGTCCTTATGTTGAAGTCAAGTAAGAGCAAGCAACCCGGATAAAGATGAGATAGTTGAATCTCAAAGACAATTTGGAAAGTCTGACTAAATGAAGATGAAAGATTTGTTCAAGACAACTTAGCGAGGACGGTGAATCCAGCAGACTTACTCCAACTTTGATGTGAGATGGCCGAGAGACCATCCACCAGAGTTAGTTATTGGAGATGTTAGAGATGGCATAAGAACCAGATCGAGCACAACATGAAGCAATGTTCGATTGTTTTATTTCCGTGATAGAGCCCAAAGATATGTCTCAAGCATTGGATGACACTCATTGGATTCAAGCCATGCAAGAAGTCTTTGAATTAGTTTGAAAGAAACAAAGTATGGGAATTAGTGCAAAGGCCAACCCATCAAAATGTAATTGGCACAAAATGGGTTTTTAAACAAGATGAATGAGGAAGGATCTGTTGTAAGAAACAAAGCAAGATTGGTAGCCAAAGGGTATTGCCAAGAAGAGGGTATAGATTTTGATGAAACATTTGCTCAGTTGCAAGATTAGAAGTAATAAGGATGTTTCTTGCCTATCGCACATAAGAACTTCATTGTGTATCAAATGGAATTGAAGAGTGCATTTTGAATGGACTATTAGAGGAAGAAGTTTATGTTGAACAACCTCCAGGTTTTGAAGAAAACTATTGGAGATAAGGTATATAAGCTCAAGAAAGCTTTATATGGATTGAAACAAGGACCAAGAGCATGGTATGATACATTGTCTCAATTTCTAGCGATAATGGATTCACCAAAGGCAAAGTTAATGAGAACACTCTTGAGAATTCAAGATGGAGAGAGTATCGCTTGTTCAAATATATGTGGATGATATCATTTTTGAATCCACAAACAAAGAGACGTGTGATAAGTTCTCAAACCTTATGCAATGTAAATTTGAGATGAGCATTATGGGAGAGCGACTTTCTTCCTAGGACTTCAAGTCAAGCAATTGAAGGATGGAACCTTCATAAGTCGACAAAATATACCAGAGATATGATGAAGAAATTTGGTATGGAAGTGAAGTCTTCTGTGAAAATTCCAATGAATACTTAGTCAAGATGGACATGGATGCGAGATGGCAAAGTCAGTAGATCAAACAAGATATAGAGCACTCATTGGATCATTGCTCTATTTAACGGCAAGTAGGCCAGGCATCACCTTTGCAAGAGGTGTATGTGCAAGATTTCAATCTGCACAAAAGAGAGCCACATGATCGCAGACTAAGAGAATCCTAAGATATTTGAAGGATGCCAGGAAGTTGGCTTATGGTATGCAAAGGAATGTGGATTCAAGCTTATTGGTTACTCGACTCAGACTATGTTGGATAGAGTTGACAGGAAGAGTACTTCAGGTACATGTCAAATGCTTGGAAATAGATTGGTTTCTTGGTTCAGTTAGAAACAGAACTCAATAGCAACATCCACAGCTGAAGCAAGTACATAGTCATGGGCAATTGTTGCAGCCCAAGTCTTATGGATGAGACAAAGTGAGAGACTATGATATTGAAGAAAAAGAGATTCCAATTATGTGTGATAACACTAGTACTATTGCAATCACTCAGAATCCTGTGTTGCATTCAAGAACAAAGCACATTGATGCCAGGTATCATTTCATAAGAGATCATGTTGAAAAGAAAGACATCACCTTGGAATACATTTCAACTGATAAGCAGTTAGCTGACATATTCACAAAGCCTCTATGTGAATCAAGATTTGAAGAGCTCAAGAATGAGTTAGGGTTAATTGAACTGAGTTGAGAAATCAAAACAGAGCAAGTTTCACACTTCAAATAAGTGAAAAAACAACCTTATCGGGAAGTCAATCAGATCGAGTTAGCCGACAAAATTTGAGTTACATCATGTGAAGAGAGAAGCGAGTTAAGTCACTTTGGATATAAGTTGAATCATTTATGATCTAAGTGACAAAAATGCAAATGCGTTTTAAATGAGCGAGAATGTTTTTAAGGATGACATTAGCGTAATAATGATGGTCATGATAAAATGATGCCCAAGAAGCCATACGATTGGATATAAATGTTGTTGCATTAAATGCGAGGAATTAAATGCGGTTTTGACGTTCTAATCGAGCCGTTGATTTTGATCAAAAATTTCAAAATCAAAATGTGTCATTTCACGCCCCTTATATACGGAAGTTCACAATTCTCTCACCTTACGCGAATGTTTATCTTCAAGCAAAGTAAAAAAATATTCCTCTCTAAAACCCTAAGTTCTCTCAAGCAAGTTCTTTACTTTTCGTCGATGAAACTCTCTCAAAATGGAGCAAAAGTTTGATTATATGAAGCTCTCAAACAAATCCACTCCGGTGCTTCCGTGGATTTCGATGGAATGGTGAAGCGGTGTTGATAAGACCCTGGTTCTAAAAATAGCGGAGATGTTGGAAAAGTCTAGTCTCAAAGCTTTTCGACTATGGAGTATTCTCATACCTACCTTGAGGAGGTAGCTATGTTCTATGTCAACACGAGTTGCGGGATGAAGAAATCAAGTCTTCCATCCACATTAAGGACATTAAAATTAGTGCAAAAGACCTTTGACCGAAAGATCGCTTGTTGCCTTTCGGAGGGCATGAAGGAAATATACGACAATGATGTCAACTTGGCTCATTTGCATGGAAAAAGTGGCCAAACCCGAGTGTCTTTGCTAAAGTGGTTTACACGTGACAAGAAGTTCTTTGAAGGACAACTATCACAAACCGATGGATGTCATCTCGAAGTGTGTCGACATCTAGTTTGGAAGCTTCAATGTTGTCAAGACAAAGTTGATCGTCATGGCTGCGATCATGCAAGGGAAAAAGGTCAACTGGGCTGAGTTTGTCTACACGCAGACTCTACCGAAGAATGTGCTAAACAAGACCTTTAAGGAATATGGGTCTTTTGGATGCTCTCTAGGATATGGCCTTGTGATTGGCCATTTGTTGGAAGTGAAGGGTGTTGCTCTTCGTCATGGCAAGCCCTTTCACGTGAACAAGAAGATGTTCGGGCAAACCTTTTTGGTTCCTAGAAGAGAGCTCATGCGAAGAAAGTCGATACCTAGTGAGGGGAATCGGTGACCCGAGGACATAGCCGCCACCCCTCCCCGAAGAAGAAAGTTGTCCCTGCGGCTCGGACAAAGAAAGTTGCCCCGCAGCCTAAGCAAAGAAAGCACCGCCCCGCAGCCGAAGTCACCGCGCCGAGCCGATGAGACTCCCGCCCCGCAGCAGAGATCGAGAAGGAACCTTTAATCTCTTCTCCAGTCATTAAGAAGAAGAGGATCGCCAAGACGAGAAAGGCAAATTTGTCTCTAAGAAGAATCCAAAAGTGTTCACTATTGAAGAACCGCAGAGGATGTTGAACCGAGAAGTTCCTCTAAGGAAGAAAAGATTGTTCAAGCGATCGAACTTGAGAAGAAGAAAGTTGAATCTTCTACCCACCCGAGAAAAAGAAGTTGAGCTGGTGATATTCGGAAGAGCGGTCAAGTAATTGATGAATCCGCAAAGTCTGCTGAGGATGATCAACAAAGACTTGTTCAAGACCCATTGTGTGAGAGACAAAGTGAGAGAGTGAAGCAACAGAGACAATCGAGCCTTTTGTTGAAAAGGTTGTCTCTCCCCCGCAACTTATGCTATTGCTTCGAGGAAGAGCAAGGGCTCTTGCCTCAAATTCGTAAACCGGAGGAGAAGGAGAAGACGATGATGATGATGTTATCATGTACTCTCCATCGTATCCGACATCCGGCGACGTCTACGAGAATGGAGAGCATGGAAGCTTCGGATCACTTAAGGGTGCGATTCACTCACCCCGAGTTCATAGAAAAGAAGAGGAAGAGTTGCTACGATTTCTTGGTGTTGCAAACTGTTCTCAGTGCCCTTGACGATAAATCAGTATGGATATCCTCCGCATCATAAAGGCGGATAAAAGGATAAAGCTTAGGAGCAAGCCCGTGCCCTAGAAAAGTCTAAGATGTGCATGTTTATGGTACTCACGAACATACCCATGAACATCTTCATGAGTACACAAACAATGATGAGGATATGGATCTCGTTGATGTAGCGAGAAGTCCGATATGCGGCGGTGTGAGGGAATCGAGCCATGCATGAGCAACAACTGTTTGAAGGCCCGGAGAGTCCTCACAATCTCTCCCGCAAATTGATCCACCGGGAATGGTACAAAGAAATTGCATCAAATATTTCTGCGACCACTTCCCGCAGTACAATAGAGGATGGTTCCAAGGGAGTGGCAATGAAGATGGGACGTTGGGAACCCAAGCCGAGCCAACCCATGTAGAAGGTGTTCTCACACCGCCCCGTGGCCGAGCACTCAATGGATAAAGTCGTGTCACAGGAGAATAGTGACCCACAATCGATCACCACGGTGGTGAGCCGGGAGGGGGAAGCTCTCTCCACCACAGCGGGGTTGGAGGTCGTTGTGGGGAGACACACAAATGAAGTTTGGAGGCGAAGTTGAGAAAGAAAGTGACCAACAACAGAGTGACATTGTGGAAGCTCGGACAAGTTGAGTTTATCCGGTGAAGTGTCACCGCTTTATAGGCCAATGAAGTTGTTATCACAATCGAGGCACATGTTGGTGATGCTAGGAGTTAACACTGGGCACAGAAAGTGCAATCGAATGAGTTGAGACTCCTATGGATGCCAATGAAGAAAACCCTAAGACAGTTTGAGACCGTCGAAAGGGAACAAAAGGCCCGCAGTGATTGAGTCTGCCGGGGTGTTGAAGGCCTAAGGGAGGTTAAGACTTTCCGGGTAAAGATCAAGATGCACAGAACATTCCTCCTCTGCAGAACCGATGCGAGAAAAAGAGATAAGCGCACTTCATGATTCCCGGAAAACTTAGACACATCCTTTTTGGTATCGAAGGTGAAGATGAGTCCACTCCACTTGCAGATCCTATGGACCCGGTGAGGATGTTCTCAAGACTAAGAGCCAAATCAAAAAAAATGGCTCGCACGAAGTTCAATTTTGATGATGAGCCAACTCCACAAGTCTCATCATCATCCGATGATTTGATGATGATACTGCCGAGGAAGAGGTAATTCACTTAGAAAAATCTATCGAGACCGAGGAAGCTATTCGATTGACAGCTTGAGGCTCGGCCACTGGCAAGACAATCCAAAAGCCCCGGCTAAAATCGAGTCATCTATGCAAAGCTTCCACAATCGCAGAGTAACAACTAACTCGGCTCCGTCACAGACTCACACAGGGTGAACATTACCACTTGAAGCCGCCGCAGCAGAGGCATCAAGAGTTGACTCTACTCTACTACTTCAAGGAAGGCATTGAAGGGTCGAGACCCAAATATTCCCTACGACGTGATGATGTCTTTCAAGACGTGTTTCCATTCACCCAGGATCTGCCTGCATCTGAGGAAGAGACAGCTGATGAACAAAGAAAGTACCATGTAAGAGAAGATCCCATCATTCCCACCGACACGATTGTTCCAGCAGACTTCAATTTTGACACAGAGTGGCTTAAAATTGAGTTGGACCGGACACACGAAATTTGTGAAGTCTTCAAGAAGATCTGCGAGGAGATTGAGAAGATTGAACGACACCAGGCCTCACTTGACTTACGCCTGGACAATCGCGATGCCACTCTCACAAAGACACTTGAGAGGGATCGTGGTGCGAATTTGGGATTGGACACAATAGCAGATCGCCATGAGGATCGAGCAAGTTCGCTATTTCAAAGCTTTATATGGACGAATGCTCGTATGGAGGCCGACAACTCCTTGATCAGCAGAGGATGAAGGACTATATGGAAAGAATAGCCCAATCTCCAAAAATGACATGGAGCTACTGCAACACTTTCATAAGAATGAGATCCTCATATTCGAAAATGCAATGAATGACAAATTCAGCCTTCTCTTGGCCGAGATGAAAATATTGAGAGTTGAGTCTAAGGAGATTCGATCGGAGATTCAAACCGCATCGAGCAGAGACTCAAGCACGATTCCACGATTAATGATGGACTTTCTCCTTGGAAGATGCTCCGGGGTCCTCTCTCCTTTGATGATGCCAAAAATGGGGAAGAGGAGTCCCTAAAGGGATTAAAAGAAGAAAAATTGAAGAAAGACACAATTTGAGATGAAAGACGGTGTGAAAAAGGGTAAAACATTTGAGGGGGAAAGTTCAAGGATTTGACGTTGATGTTATTGAAACCCCCAAGAAGGTCATGTTATCGCCTCCATCTTGAGCAAACTCCTCAGAACCCTACCAATTGAGCACTGATGTGCCAATGTCGGAGAAAAAGAAGATTATTAAAGCGGGGGTTTGAGGAGTTCTCTAAAAGCGAGGATGCTCGCGTTCGGAAGTGTTGAAACAATATGGTGGTCTTCCGATTTGGAAAGGATTAGGATGCTATACCGATGATGGATCCGAGCTAGATCGGTTGAGGAGTTCAAAACCCTTGAATCGAAGGCTATTTCAAGGAATGGCTCGCCCAAGCCTCGGGATTTTATCTTTGGGAAAAAGGTCTAGCCTTGTGCGAAAAGAAAGGCAGCTAGCGATCTTCAAAGATCACTCATCCGGGAAGCGAGAAGACTCCGTGGCAAGATACACACCCAGGTGAGGAAGAGCCGAGTCGGAGTAGAGGAAGAAGTGGTGGTGGAAGAGGTTCTCTACCACGACCAAAACCCAAGGGCGTTGAATTCATAGATCCCGACAAGAAAAGCTTAATTTCTTGGCCGGATACGATCACCTAGCCAATAGGGAAGTGGCAAGAAAGAAACACCGAGGTGAAAGAAGACAGGAAAAAGAGAATGAAAGGCAACTCGTCAATGGCTCGATAGGAAGCAAGCGGATGATGCTTCCAAACGGGCCTATGAAAAAGAAGAAAAGAAGGGAAGAAGAAGAGAAAAAGAGGAAAAGAGTTGATGACGACGAAGAGCGCAAATGAGTCAAGAAGAAAGAGGAAGGAAAGCGGCGAAGGCGTTGAAGTGTCGCCGCAAACCCCTTCATGTATTTTTATGTAAATACACTCATGTAAGTAAATCTGTAATATACTTAGTGAATTTGTTTGTTATTTGTTTTACTTTGTATGTATTCTTGTATCTTAGATGAGATATGTATTTTTCTACGATACCAAATATAAACAAATGTAAAGGACAAGAATGCTATGATCAATAAAACGATCTATTTTAAGCATACATTCTTTATTCTTGCATTATCAGTATGTATTTTTTTTATATTTTGTTGAATGTTATTTTAAGTTTTGGCATCATCAAAAAGGGGGAAATTGTTAGGAAATTTATTAAGTAGATTTTGATGATACCATGTAAAACTTAAACTAGGAAGTTGGCACCCCATTTTTCCTTGTAATTTGTATTGTAATAGTTAGGTTGGAAAAGCCGAGTCAAGTCGCCTATTCCAAGGAATACAAGAAGTCAATTGCGGATTTGGATTGAAGACTCGTTGTGTGTCGGTGAGTATGGTCAAAAAGGAAGTCAAGGACTCGGATCAAGGTGTGTCACCAGGAACAACTATAAAGAGTGCGGTCAAGTTAGCTCAAAAGCCAAGTCTCAAAGTTGAAGTGACAGTTGAGTCATCCAACGACCGGAAGTCGATTCAAGTTACAGGGGTAAGGACAAAAAGTCTAGTCAAGAAAAGCGACTTTGATCCATTGATTAAAGTCAAGAATGTTACTCAAAATAGTAACATGTCAAAGTTGTCAGTGTAAAGTGTTAGTCCCACTTTTTGCAAAAGGAATAAACCAATGGAAAACACCGCACCGTGTGTCGAACATCCGCAATGATGCAAGACATTTAATACGAGGAAATGTCAACATCAAGGATCGCAGACAAGACAAGCTAACGAACACAAGTGACTTTTGAAATTAGCCTATCTCTTCAACGGGCAAAATTTCAAAAGTGCGCTATAAAAGGTTAAGGAATTTATTGAGAAAAGGTCACCGAACCACGAACAAGCAAGCAATATTCAAGCAATTAACCCGCTATATTCTCAAGTACATTCAAGCAGATCCTCAAGCATAAAACTCGAAGGAAATCGATCCAACACAAGCTGTGAAGAATTACCCCATCTTCGAACCTCTATAAAAATATTTGTGTCATTTACTTTCAGCATATTTAATTTCTTGCATACTTACATTATATCTGCTATTAGAATCATATTTTCTATCCAACAGATTAATAACCAAGTGCTAAAAATTGAGTGTTAAAACAAGCTTAAAACAAGTCAAAGGGTGTTAAGTCTTCACGATAAAACCAAACCAGCCAAGTTAAGTTTAGGTTAAAGAGCCGAGTTATTCTATCAACAGCTCTATCGAGTGTGTTGAGTGGCTAATTTAGCTGAATAACCAACTTAGCTGTCCCTCAAGGACACAGCTGTTTGAGTTAACTCTGTTATAATTTTAAATGGACTAAAATCGAAAAGTTGGTAAGGTTTATTCAACCCCCTTTCTAAACCTTACTCACACCCCTTGGGACCTACATTCCTCTACCCCTACTCAAGGAGGAATTTACTAATGCAACTATAACTTTATTACAAAAGTACAAACAGTCCGAGCAAGCCTTGATCACACAGCTGGCTTCACTCATGGGACTCACTTCTTCGCAAGTCATCTGCCTCACTACTAAAACTATTCTAATCATTCGGACTTGATCACATAGCCCTTCATCAGATTTGAACCAGGTTCGAACTTGAACCTGACTGAACTTTCTTCACATCTTGGAAGAACATACCTCTTTGTTATTGAAAACAATTTTCCTCTTCAACATTGAAGCTTGACTTCTATCTTTCACAGGAACGCACTGGATATAATCACTTCGAGTTTCAGGCCTATGGATTGAGAATTTTGCTTGAAAGAGAATATTGCAGATTGCTTGTTTGCCCAGATTTCACTTCAGAATTTTTGCTCTCTTCTGTGTCATTTGTATCTCTCTCTGAAAATTCTTCAGTCTTTTATAGTGAGTGTTTGAAATTCGTCCATTGAAGAGATAGACAAATTCAAACTTCACTTCTTGTTTGTTGGTTGTGTCTTATTATTCCAAAGATTTGATATTAACCCAACCTTTGTATTAACTACTGCGCAGGCATCCGAAAAGAACCAGAGTTTCGCAAGCATTCCATTAGTTCCCGCCACTTGAACTCTTTTAGCAAGACAAATTTTAAGGTTGCAAGTTTGTCTCTTACCAAAATGGTAAGCTCGTCTGAGACTTCTTCAACTTTCTCTAAGTCATTCAAATTTGCTTTACCCTATAAGTTGCGTCTTCTCCTTGATTCTAGGATGACTCTGTTATAAGGCTTCCGAAAGACACAAGCGATGTAATTGTCAAGTTCTCATTAACTACTCAAAGTGCGACTCAGTTTGGATTTTCGTGCATTTCTTCAACAAGTCTTCGTATCTTCAACTTGGTTGCTTGATTACTCATCTATATTTCTATCTATTACAAAGTTGAAATAACGTATGTATGTGTTGGGAAATTTATTGTTTAGATTTTGATGAATGCCAAGTTAAACTTAGACTAGAAAGTTGGCACCCATTTTCTTTGTAATTTGCATTGTAATAGATAGGGTGCATTTGTCAGTGAGTCAAGTCAACTATGCCTGGATATGCAAGAAGTCAACTGGAGGCTAAAATGAAGACTCATTGTGAAGCGGTGAGCATGGCAAGGAGGAGAAGTCAAGAACTCGACTAAAGGAGTATTGATTACGGTGTGAGAAGTGTCATCAAGTCAACTCAAGACAGCCAAGTCAAGTTGAAGTGACAGATGAGTCTTCCAATGATTGGGAGCCGACTCAAGTCACCTGGGGAAGTTAAGGAACTGCAATCAAGTCAAGACAATCGAAAAGAGTCACATTTGCCATGAAGTAAAGAAAGTTACTTAAATAAGTAATACTTCCATGTCTTTGTAATATTCTAAAGTGCTCGATCCCAGAAGCGTGCAAAAGGAATAAACCAATGGGAAGCATCGCACCGTGTCGCTCGAAAAAGTGAAGGTTCATTTAATACAAGGTAATGTCAATTTCAAATCGCAACAAGACAAGCCAACGACCACTATTGTCGTTTGAAAATCAGCCTATCTCTTGGTGGGCAAGTGATTTTTGAAAGAGCACTATAAAAGCGAGAGGAATCACTTTGAGAGAAGGTTACGAACCACGAACATTCAAGTTATTATTCAAGTCAGAACCTCAAAATATTCTAAAGTTATTCAAGCAAATCCTCAAGCCTAAACTTCGAAGGAAATCGATCCAACACCAAGCTGTGAAGGAAAGACAACCTCATACTGTTGAAGAGGAAACTTTTGAAGAATCAAAAGGGGTCTACATTCCAAGGAGGATTGTAGAAAGGTTCAAGGTCGAACCAGTCTCAAGCTATTGGAGGGCTTCGTGATCAAATCCAAGAAGCTTGAGCAAGTGAGATGTAGTAGCAAGCAAGTTTGCCCTGTGAAGAAGAAGTCGAGTCGCACGAGAAGCTTGACTATGTGACCAAGGCATCTCGATCGAGTCCCAAAGGATCAAGTGTTGTGTGATCAAGACTTGCATCCTGGGTGATGACCACTTTGTACATTGATCAATACTTAGTGGATTCCTCCAGGAGTTGGAAAAGAGAGGATTAGAAGAATTACCCCATCTTCGAACCTCTACAAAATTTATTGTGTCATTTACATTTCAAAGCATTTACTTATGCATATCATTTAATAATTTGATAATTTGCTATCCAATTGATATTTAACAAAGTGCTAAAACCAAGTGTTAAAACAAACTTAAACCAAATTCAAGGGTGTTAAGTCTTCCATTTAAAAATCTTATCACAACCAAGTTAAGTATAAGACTAAGCGGTGAGTTATTCTATCAACAAAAGCTCGATCGAGTACGTTGAGTGGCTAACTCTATTTGGTTAACTAACTTAGTTGTCCATCAAGGACTTAGCCGTGAAATTTACTCGAATATTTTTAAAAGGACTAAATCAAAAAGTTGGTAAGGTTTATTCAACCTCCCTTCTAAACCTTACACTCACACCGCTTGGGACCTACAAGTGGTATCGAGCGGTTGGTCCATTGAACCTTCCGCACCAGTTCTTGAACTAGATCTCCAATCTTTCAAAGAAGTTTTTTTTTTTAACACTTGTTCTTTCAAAAGTTTTTTTAAACAAAGAAAGTTATTATCATGGAAGCAATTTTGACATGCATTCCTATGTTTACCATTGAAGAATTTGATGACTGGAAAATACGTATGCAGGCTCATCTATCAGCTTTACATGATGAGATATGGATAGTGATAGAGGATGGGCCACTGCAAATAATGAAGGTGAACACAGCTGCAAGGAGAGCTGCTGCAGCTGAAGGAGGGGAGGATGCTCCTCCCGGACGACTATGGTTGAAAAGCCAAGAGCGAGTGGACAAATGATGATAGAAAAACATACAACCTTGACAATGTGCCCAAGGATATACTTTACAAGACTTTGGACAAAGCCATGTTCAACAAAGTCAAATCTTGCAAAAAACAAAGAAATCTGGGATAAATTAACCCTAATTTGTGAAGGATCTGAGCAAATCAAGGAAAACAAATTATCTGTTGTTGTTCAAAAATTTGAAAATTTTAAAATGCTTGCAGGAGAGACAATGGATCAGCTGGATGCTAGATTCACTGAAATAACGAATGAGCTCAAAGACTTGGGAAAGAATACACAGAAGGAGATTTGTATGAAGATATTAAGGAGCCTCCCGGTGAGTGGGAAATGAAGACCATGGCTCTAAGACACTCGATGGACCTATCAAAAACATCCAATCATGAACTATTCTCAGTCCTCAAAGCTTATGAGTTTGAGCCGAGAAGAAGAAAGGATCAAGAGGAGATAGTTGTACCCAAAACATTTGCACTCGTAGTCGAGGAAGAGAAGAGAGTGAGACCAAAGAAGTCATTGACCGGGGAAGAGATTGCCTTGATGGTTAAAAGATTCAACAAGTTCTTCAACAAGAACTACAAAAGAAACAATGGTGAATCCTCCAGGAAGACATTGACTCCCTCCAAGTCAAGGAAGATAGGCCACCAAAGAGAGATGAGTATCAAAAGGTCGAATATCAAAAAGTCGACAACCCAAGAAATGAGAGAGTGATCAAAAAGTTAAAAACTTGTGTTGGAATTGCAGACAACCAGGACACTTTGCCATTGATTGTCCATATCCCGTAGTGAATAAATACAAGAATGAAGAAGAAAGAAAAGTCTTGAGAAAGAAGGCAAGAAAAGAAAAGAGCAATGTTGGTTCTTTGAGGCTAGCGACACGAGCTAAGTCAAAAAAAAGAGACTCGAGAGTAGTGAAGTCGACTACTCAAGTGACTCGAAGAAGAAGCCTTAATCATCTAATGGCTAAAGAACAAGATCAACCTAACCAAGAAGATGAGTATTCTAGTGATAGTGATTGTGACACACACACTTCATCACCCACTGATCTTTATGATTCATTAGGCAAAATGATGAAAGATTTTGAGCACATTAAATCATCACACTCACTATTAAATGAAGAAAACAAAGCCCACTCAAAAGCCAAAACTCACGGTGACTAAGGAGCCGAGTACTCTAAGTCACATAGCTAATGAGAACAAAGAGTTGAAGGTTGAAAATGCTAAACTAATAGCGAGAGATATCTGCTATAGAAAAGAGAGAAAATGATCTCAAAAATGTGATTCCTTTGTGCATAGTCAAACTCCTAGAGTGATCTTGGAAAAAGGATCTTCAAGTAATGAAGCATCTCAAAAATCCAAGACACCAAATGTTGAACACACAGTCATTCCAAAGCACAATCACAAACAAACTGGACTAGGATATAAAGGAAAAGGAAAAACAGCCGATTGAGTATCTTGAGAGGACAGTGAGAAGAAATCAGAGTTCCTCAAAAACTCCAAATAGAAAGTACTTTGTGAAGAAGAAACATAACTACCAAAATCCCCGGAAGTTCTATCAAAGAAACAAATATTATGGGAATGGTAGAAACTACCCAAGTCAAGTCGATTGGAATAATGTGAAATATCGGCCCAAGACCCATGGAATACATGCCAAAATGGCAAAGGCCCGTAACTCAAAGCAAAGGTCATTCCAAAGGCAAAAGAGTTATTATCAAGCACACATATGCACCCAAGCACTACACTCAGAGATATCACAATTACCCAAAAAAGGCAATTGCTAAGACACACACACAATCATACATGGACAAAAGACACATTTGTATGAACCTAAAGCCCCCAAGCAATTTGCCAAAGTAAATTATGATTATGGCACGGATAGATGGCAACCTCTTAGAGTCAAATCATTTGGTTATAGGTTGGTTGGATCATCTTACAATACTAACCCCTCAGGACCCAGGCAAGTATGGGTACCTAAAAACTAATTTCCTTGATTGCGGGTTCAAGGAACAAGCAGAGTGCCAAGGAACCTGGTACATGGATAGTGGTTGTTCCGGACACATGATGGGGAAAAGTCATATTTGGAGAAATGAAAGAAACTTTGCGAAGTTACCACGGTGATGAAAAGAGTTCAAAATGAGAAGAGTGAAACCATTATAAAGATAAGATCGATAGAGGAACCGAGTTTGTCAATGGAATAATAACTCGATCTTGTGTTGAAAATGGTATTGCTCATGAACTATCTCTGAGCAAGGACTCCACGTGAGAATGGAGTTGCGAGAAAGAAGGAACAGAACTCTCAAAGGAAGCCAAGGACCATGTTAGCGAAGCGGGGTTGCCTAAAAGATTTTTTTGGGTCAAGCCATACACACCGCATGTTATACTCAAAATAGATGCATGATAAATAGACAGTGACAAAGACTCCTATGAGATTTGGACGGGGAGGAAGCCAAATGTTGCATACTTTAAAATATTTGGATGTAAATGCTTCATCCACAACAATGGGAAGGATAATCTAAAGGCTTTTGATGCTAAAGCGATGAAGGTATCTTCTTGGGATACTGGTGAAAGCAAAGCCTATAGAGTCTTGAACAAAAGGACTATGGTCACGAAGAGTCTATCCATGTGGTTTTTGATGAATCTAATGTAAATGAAGAAGACATTGAAGAGTTAGGCGATAAGTGAATCAACCAACTATCTGAGAAGAGTCCCTATGTTGAAGTGGCTGGAGTAATTAATCAAGGTGAAGATGAGATAGTGAATCTCAAAGACAATTTGGAAAATCTGCTGACTAAGTGATGATGAGAGAGCGCTCAAGATAACACAAGTGCAAAGACGACGAACCCAGCTAACTTACTCCAAACGATGTGAGATGGCTAAGAGACCATCCACGAGCTAGTCATTGGAGATGTAAGAGACGGTGTAAGAACAGATCCACGGCTCAACAAGAAGCAATGTTCACTTGTTTTATTTCCCAAATAGAGCCAAAAGATGTGTCCCAAGAATTAGATGATGCACATTGGATTCAGGCCATGCAAGAAGAGTTGAATCGGTTTGAAAGAAACAAAGTATGGGAATTGGTTCAAAGACCAACTCATCAAAATGTTATTGGCACAAAATGGGTTTTTAGAAACAAAATGAATGAAGAAGGTTCTGTGGTAAGAAACAAAGCAAGATTGGTAGCCAAAGGGTATTGCCAAGAGGAAGGAATAGATTTTGATGAAACATTTGCTCCTGTTGCAAGATTAGAAGCAATAAGGATGTTTCTTGCCTATGCTGCACACAAGACCTTCATTGTATATCAAATGGATGTAAAAAGTGCATTCTTGAATGGATTATTGGAAGAAGAAGTTTATGTTGAACAACCTCCAGGATTTGAGCGAGAAGACTCTTGGAGATAAAGTGTACAAGCTCAAGAAAGCTCTATATGGATTGAAACAGCACCTAGAACATGGTATGATACATTATCTCAATTTTTGATAGATAATGGATTCACCAAAGGCAAAGTGGATAGAACACTCTTTTAATTCAAGATGGAGAGAGTATCTTGCTTGTTCAAATATATGTGGATGACATTATATTTGGATATACAAACAAAGAGTTTGTGTGATAAATTCTCAAACCTCATGCAAGGGAAATTTGAAATGAGCATGATGGGAGAGTCGACATTCTTTCTAGGACTTCAAGTTAAGCAGTGAAGGATGGAACCTTCATAAGTCAAACAAAGTATACGAGAGAGATTTAATGAAGAAATTTGGTATGGAAGAGAAGTCTTCGTGAAAATACCAATGAATACATCGATCAAGATGGATATGGATGCAGATGGCAAGCTGTGGATCAAACAAGATCTGAGCACTTATTGGATCCTTGCTCTATTTAACAAATGACAAGCGGGCGGACATCACCTTTGTTGTAGGTGTATGTGCAAGATTTCAATCTACACCAAAAGAAAGTCATATGACTGCAGCTAAGAGAATCCTAAGATATTTGAAGGGATGCCAGGAAGTCGGCTTATGGTATCCAAAGGAAGGTGGATTCAAGCTTATTGGTTACTCAGACTCAGACTATGCTGGATGTAGAGTTGACAGGAAAAGTACTTCAGGTACATGTCAAATGCTTGGAAACATATTGGTTTCCTGGTTTAGCAAGAAGCAAAATTCAATAGCCACATCCACACAGTGAAGGCGAGTATATAACCAGGCGGTTGTTGTGCCCAAGTCTTATGGATGAGACAACAGCTGAGAGATTATGATGTTGAAGAAAAAGAGATTCCAATTATGTGTGATAACACAAGTGCTATTGCAATCACTCAAAATCATGTGTTGCACTCAAGAACAAAGCACATTGATGTCAGATATCATTTTATAAGAGATCATGTTGAAAAGAAGGACATCACCTTGAATACATCTCAACCGATAAACAAGTTGGTGACATATTCACAAAGCCATTATGTGAATCAAGATTTGAAGAACTCAAGCATGAGCTAGGGTTAATTGAGTTGAGTTAACACTTCGAGAAGACTCAAGGAGAAGAGATAAAACAAGAAAAGATGAAAATACAAATTGAGTTTGTAAATCGGCTAAGTGAATCACCAGATCGTAGAATCGTGCATCGAGTTAATGACAAATTTGAGTACCTATGTGAAAAGAGAGAAGAAGAATTGAATCGGCTAAAAGTAAGCCTGAGTCATTTATGAGTTAAGTGACAAAAACGCAATCGTTTTTAATAAGCGGGAATATTTTAAGGATGACGTCGCGTAATAATAATGACAGTAAATCAAAAGTGCACGACAAAGCATATGATTGGATATAAATCTTTGCCGCATTAAATGCGAGCAATTAAATGCTAATCGGCGTGCTAAATCTAAGTCGTTGATCTCGATCAAATTTCAAAAAACCGTATGCACGTCCTTTTATAACCCACATATATACCCTTTCGTCCGTTTCTCTCTCACTTTACACAAATTGTTCATCTCTCTCAAAAGAAAAGAAAGCAACTTTTCTCTCAAAACCCTACAGATCTCCAAAGTGAATTTCTAAAGTTTCGTTCGGTAAATCTTCAAGTAATGGCATCTACTTACGATTTTGTTAAGTTGGGAAAACAAATCCACACTTTGGGCTCTCTGTGGATTTTGAAGGTATGATCAAACAAGGGTCCGATGAAACCCTTATGAAGAAGATAGATGAGAAAGTGGAGAAGTCTGGGCTGAAACCCTTTCTCACGATGGAGTTTCAGATGACTTATGTTGAAGAAGTCGCTCAGTTCTACGTGAATGCTGAAGTTCACAATGAGGGCATCAAGTCGTCTGTTCATGGAAAGGAGTTTACGATCCTCTTTGAAGATCTAGCGGAGCATTGTTTTCTTTGCCATCGGAAGGAGTGCCAAAGATATTTGAGCTGATGTAAACTTGGCCGTGCATGGAAGGAAGTGGCCAAACCTCGATTTGTCTTTGCGAAGGTTGTCTACACGGTGACAAGAAGTCTTGAAGGAAGATTACCATAAGTTGTTGGATATTGTTGCCAAGTGTGTAGACATCAAATTTGGAAGCTTTAATCAGCTATCCAAAACTAAGCTGATCGTGATGGCTGCGATCATGGAGGAAAAAGAAGCTTAAGGGGCTGAGTTTGTATACTGAGACTCTTCCAAAATGTTGGAAATAAGTCTTTCAAGAAAGATGGGTCGTTTGGAGGATCCTTGGGGTATGGCCTTGTTATTGGCTGGCTGATGGAAGTGAAGGGAGTTCCACTCCGACATGGAAAGGCGTTCCATGTCAACAAGAAAATGTTTCGATCAAATCTTTTCGGAGCTCAGAAGAGAGCTTATGCCAAGAGAGCGGATACGGTGAGGGGAATCGGTGACCCCGAGAAAAATTTGTTGTCTCCCCTCCCAAGAAGAAAGATGCCCCTGCAGCTGGAAAGAAGACTGTTGCGCCAGCAGCGAAAAAGAAGACAACTGCACCTGCCCCTGCAGTCGAGTCACCTGCCCCTGCGGCCGTGTCTCCTGCCCCTACTGATGCTTGGTGAGAAGGAACCTCAAATACCTTCTCCAGTTGTCAAGAAGAAGAGGACTGACAAGCCAAGAAAGCCAGCTCCTCAGAAAAAGAAAGTAGCACCGGCCCCTACCGCCCAGGACTCGAGGAAACCGTTTCCCAACCAGAAATTCCTCTTGGTGAGGACCAAAAGAAGAAGACTCTTCAAGCGTTCGGAGAGCTTGAGAAAACAATGAGTCCGCCACTCGGCTAGAACAGATCATTAAACAATTTGGAGAAGTAGAGTCTCCAGAGATTATTGATGAAACCGCCAAGTCTCTTTGAGGCCGATCAGCAGAGGCAAGTCAAGACCAGTGTGGATGCCAGACCCGGTGAGGAACAAGTAACAACCGAGACAACTAAGTCTCCAAAGAGCCGGCTATGTCTCGCCCACGACAGATCTTTGCTTGAGGGTGAAGAGCGAGCAAGTTATGCTACCCTCCATTCACGAGACTAGAAGACAACACGAAAATGATGATGATGATGTGATCATGTTGTCTTCACCATATCCGACATCCAAAACCGTCTGCGAGAATGGAGGAAGTGGAAGTTGAGTCACTCTAGGGTGCGGTTTGAACACCCGAGTTTATTGAGGAGGAAGATGAACTCTTGAGGTTCCTTGAAGTTGATCTGATCTTTGCAAGCCCTTGATGAGGATAGTTGTATCAACATGCCGCAAATTCAAAAAAGGAGAACGAATGTGCTAGGGCAAGCAGTGAAGCGAAGCTCATGAGAAAGCTAGTATTTATCCTCTAACTGGAACCACTCGATCATACTCATCCACATCTTGATATACTTTCGCAGAGAGTGATGAAGATTTGGACCCTCTTTTGTGAGAAGAGCTAGAAACGCAGCAAGCCATGCGGGAATCCAGGATGATGCATGAGCAACGATTGATGGAAGGACCAGGAGAGTCTTCCAAATCACGGTGAAATTGACCCTATGGGAGTGGTGCGCAGATTGACAGAATGTTGTTCTTGAGACCACTTCCTCACTCACTCGAGGAAGGTTCTAAGGAAATGGCAATGAAACTAGGAACTTGGGGACCCAAGTCGAGCCAACCCCTATTAAAGGTGTCTTACCACTTGCCCCAACGGGTGAACACTCAAAGGAAGCAGTAGGGAGATTGGAGGAAAGTGACCCCAATCAAGTCACTCAACGGTGTGCCGGTGGGGAAACTCCTTCCACCTGCTGCCTAGGTCGAGGTTGCTGCGAGATGACTCCTCAACAAATCTAGGAGGCAAAGTGGAGAAGGAAAAAGAAAAAGAAACACAAAGAAATTGTGGATCGAAGAAGCTCGGACGGTTGAGATCGTCTCGGTAGAAGTGCCAATCGCTTTCTCGCAGCCGAGGACGCCGATACTGATTGAGGCACGAGATGGATCCGCCCGGGAGTTAACACTGGCAATGAAAGTGCAATCCACAAAGTTGAGGCTCTTGTGGATGCCACCGTCGAAGACCCCAAGACAGTGAGTCTGTCGAAGGGAATGTTCAAGTGCCTGCTGCGATTGAGACTGCAGGAGGTACTAAAGGCCTACGGGAGGTTGAGACTTCCCGGGGTAAAGAGGCGTAAGCACGTAACACCGCTCCGAGTTATCATCGATGCATCCGAGAAGGAGATAAGTGCCCTTCACGATTCCCAAGACAACCCCGATGTAAGTTTTTCGGGATCCGAAGGTGAAGATGAGGATGAGTCATCCCCTGTTACAAGTCCAAACAACTCGGTGAGGATGTTCTTCCCAAAGACGAGTAAGCTAGAATTCAATTTGCTTTCGTCAAAAGTTCAATTTTGATGATGAGCCACCCCTACAAGTCTCATCATCATCCGATGACGCTCGATATGGCCGAGGACCGGACAACTCATATGGAAAAACCGGCTTAGACCGATTTGTTAAGGCAGTGAGCTCTCACCCCAGGGTCAATACCACAACAGACCCAATTGAATCACGATCAGCTCGCGAGGCTCCCAAAGATGCGAAAAAAATCGACTCAACCGGGCACATCACGGCCACAAGTTACCATTGAACAGATTCCCTATGTCCGTGGTGATGCGTTTGAAGAAATGTTTCCTTTTCACCGGAGTGCCGATCTTGATGCGAGAATCGCTAGAGATCAACGATGTTTCCATAAACTCGATCCGAAATCATTCCAACAAATACCATCGTCCCAAATGAGACTTTAACTTTAACGTTGCTTAGGCCGCCACCGAGTGAGGTAACAAATTTGAGGTTCGAGAAGTTTTCAAGGCAATATTTGCGGAGATAGAGAAGATGGAAAGGCACCAGGCCTCATTAGATATGCTACCGATAACCAAGATGCTAATCTTCACGCTGATCGACATGGAATAATAGTCGATCCGAGAATGGTGGCAACAAAGAAGAAAACAATGCGTGTGGAACAGTTCGATACTTCAAAGCGTTGTACAATAAGATGCTAGTCCGAGGCCGTCTTGATAATCGACATGAAGAAGAGGATGCAAGACAATATTGATAGAATGCATACCTCTCATACCACATAAATGGAATCGATGTGCGAATTTCTTGAAAAAGAACTTATGCGTGTAAGAGAACATGAATGAAAAATTCAGCCTTCTTATGGCTGAAATGAAGTTGGTGATAGCCGAATCAAACGCCACTCGCTCGAATTTCGAGCAAAGATACTCCACAATGAGAATCCAAGCAAAACTCGGCTATCGCCGCCTAGATTTCATGCTTGCTTTGGCATGTTTCAGGGTTCCGCTCTCCTTTGATGATGCCAAAAAGGGGAAGAGGAATACCTAAGGGCGTTGAAAGGGTCCGCAGCCTAAGAAGAAGGACGCTTGTTGTGAAGGAGAAGACAGGTGAAGAGCGAGAAGAAAGAAAAGGGAAAATCAGTTGAGGGGAAGGTTCGAAAGACATGACTTTAATGGTTGCTAGAACCCTCAACAAGGACTTGTCACGGTGACATAATCAGCAAACTTCCAATGACTTGCCGCTCCAACACTGTTGTGCCCATGTCCGAAAAGAGAAAAATAGTAGAAGCGAGAGATGACGGAGATTGAAAGAAAAATGGATGCCCGTGCGATGGACATACAAACAAGACGAGGCATTCCGGCAGGAAGAGATAGTGATGCCATTGAGATGTTGGAACCGAGCCGAGATCGTTGATGAATTCAAGACGCCGCATCCGAGGGATACTTCGAGAATATGACCATGGCCCAAGCCTGGGGACTTGTATTGGGAAAAAGGCCTCAAGTCGTGCGAAGAAGGCGATGGCGGCAGACTCGAGCAGTCACTCTGCTTGGTCACTCTACTAGTCACTGATCTTGGAAAGAAGAAGGCCCCAAGACAATACACACCCAAAGGAAGAGGTAGAAGAAGCAGTGGAGGAAGAGGTTTCAAACCTAGACCTCTACCCAAAAACATCGAATATATAGATCCGGGAAGAAAGGAAGGATCTATTGGGCTGGGTTTGTGAAGTAGCCAACATGCAAGTGGCCAAGAACAATGTTGAATATGTAAAGAGAATCGAAGAAGAAAATAGAAGACAAACTCATTTGTGGGAAGAGAGACAAGAAAGGAAAAGAAAAGATGAAGTGCGAGGAAGAGCTTATGAGAAAAAAGAAAGCAAGAAGAGAAGAAGAGAAAAAGGTCGAAGAGGACAGAGTGATGAAGAAAGAAGGAGGCGGCGAAAGAGATGAAGTGTTTTGTCCACCCTTTCATGTAATTTACTATTGTAAATGCATAAGTATGTAAGTCTTCTCGTACATTGAATAAGAAATCAGTAATTTCTCTATTTTGTGTAGACATAGATGTTTGCTCGATACACTTTGTAAACAATGTAAAGGACAAGAATGTTATGATCAATGAAAAGATTGATTCTACGTATACATTCTCTCATTCTCGCACTACCGTATGTATCTTTGATGCTTACATTTTTGCATGTTTGTTTTAAGTTTTGGCATCATCAAAAAGGGGGAAATTGTTGGGAAATTTATTGTTTAGATTTTGATGAATGCCATGTAAAACTTAGACTAGAAAGTTGGCACCCCAATTTCTTTGTAATTTGTGTTGTAATAGAAAGGGATGTACGAGCCGAGTCAAGTCAACTATGCCTGGATATGCAAGAAGTCAATCGGAGGCTAAAATGAAGACTCTGTTTGTGAAGCGGTGAGCATGGCAAGGAGGAGAAGTCAAGAACTCGATCGAAGGAGTATCACCGTTATTCTGGTGTGAGAAGTGTCGATCAGTCAACTCAAGACAGCCAAGTCAAGTTGAAGTGATAGATGAGTCTTCCAATGATTGGGAGCCGACTCAAGTCACCTGGGGGAAGTTAAGGAAGCTATGATCAAGTCAATACAATCAAAAGAGTCCGTTGTACGTAAGTCAAGAAAGTTACTTAAATAAGTAATACTTCCATCTTTGTAATATTCTAAAGTGCTCGATCCCCGAAGCGTGCAAAAGGAATAAACCAATGGGAAGCATCGCACCTGTGTCGCTCGAAAAGTGAAGGTTCATTTAATACGAGGTAATGTCAATTTCAAGTACTACAACAAGACAAGCCAACAACCACTATTGTCTTTTGAAAATCAGCCTATCTCTTCAACGGGCGATTTTTGAAAGAGCACTATAAAAGCGAGAGGAATCACTTTGAGAGAAGGTTACCCGAACCACGAACATTCAAGTTATTATTCGAGTTGTAACCTACAAAATATTCTCAAGTTATTCAAGCAAATCCTCAAGCCTAAACTTGAAGGAAATCGATCCAACACCAAGTTTGTGAAGGAAAGACAACCTCATCTTGTTGTTGAAGAGGAAACTTTTGAAGAATCAAAAGGGGTCTACATTCCAAGGAGGATTGTAGAAAGGTTCAAGGTCGAACAGTCTCAAGCTATTGGAGGGCTTCGTGATCAAATCCAAGAAGCTTGAGCAAGTGAGTTGTAGTAGCAAAGCGTTGCCCCGTGAAGAAAGTCGAGTCGTGAGAAGCCACCTGTGACCAAGGCATCTCGCATCGAGTCCCAAAGGATCAAGTCGCTTTGTGATCAAGACTTGCATCCGGATCGATAACCACTTTATACATTGATCAATACTTAGTGGATTCCTCCAGGAGTTGGAGAAGAGAAGATTAGAAGAATTACCCCATCTTCGAACCTCTATAAAATTATTGTGTCATTTACATTTCACCATTTACTTACTCGCATATCATTTAATATCTCTCGATAATTTGCTATCCAATTGATATTTAACAAAGTGCTAAAACCAAGTGTTAAAACAAACTTAAACCAAATTCAAGGGTGTTAAGTCTTCATTTGAAAATCTTATCACGGACCAAGTTAAGTATAAGACTAAGCGGTGAATTATTCTATCAACGGCTCGATCGAAGTCGTTGAGTGGCTAACTCTATTTGGTTAACTAACTTAGTTGTCCATCAAGGACTTATTTGTGAAATTTACTCAATATTTTTAAAAGGGCTAAATCGAAAAGTTGGTAAAGGTTTATTCAACCCCCCTTCTAAACCTTACACTCACACCCCTTGGGACCTACAATGAGGTCCCAAGGGATGATTAAGTAAAGTTTAGATGGGGGGTTTGAAGACTTTACCAACTTTTCAATTTAGTCTTTTTTAAAGTTAGAGTTTTAAATCACAAGTCACTGGGTCCTTGGTGAACATCTTAGTTTACTTACACAATGATTAGCCACTCAACAGACTCGATCGAAATGTTGATAGTATAACTCAATTTGATTGATTAGTTGATAGACTTGGTTTTTATAGCGGAAGACTTTCACCCTTGTTTGAAATATGTTTTTCAACACTTGTTTTAAACTTAGTTATTATCAGTTGACTTAGCAAATTAAACAAACATCAAGTATAAGTATGCAAGAATGTAAGTGTCTTTCAATGTAAATGACAAAGGTAATTGTATAATGGTTCGAGGATGAGGTAATTCCTCTAATCCACTCTTCTCCAACCCTGGAAGAATCCACTAATGTAATCGTGACTTTGTTACAAAATGGTGATAGTCCAAGCTTGGCCTTCATCACACACGGTGACTAAACCAGGGGACTAAGCTTCTTCACAAAACAAGCTGTCTTGCTACTTCATCTTCTTCAAACTCTTGGATTTGTTCACACTGACCCTCCAACGAGTCCAAAACCTTTGGTTCAAACTGGAACCTTATTATACCTCCTTCAACCTTGGATTTTAGACTCCTTGTTCTTTGAAACAAGTTTTTCCTCTTCAACAGGTTTGAAGTTGTCTTTCCTTCACCGAGTGTCTTTGAATTGATTTCCTTCGAGTTTAGGCTTGAGGATTTGAGTGGAATGCTTGAGAGATATATGCTCTTGCTTTGCGGGTTAGTGTCTATTTGCTTGATTGCATTCGTTGCTCTAGGTTACCTTGTCTCAATTGAATCCTCGGCCTTTTATAGTGCTTGTTTGAAAAATATATCCATTGAAGAGACAGATGTATTTTTCAAACTACACTTTGAGGTTGTTGGCTTGTCTTGTCTTGCGGCTTTGATGTGGCGATCCTTGAATATAATGCTCTGCGGCCTTTCCTTAAACTCTACAGGTTTTCGGGGGACATCCATTGGCTCCTTGATTTTTGCACTCTTTCTACAAAATGGCTTTAAGGTAGCGATCGACGCATGCCTATTTTTAACAAACAATTGACTTTGCTTTGATAATGGATCTCTCCACTTTCTTTGATCTTTTCTATTGCATAACCTCTTTTGATCAACTCCACTTATCTTGGAGTGACTCGGTCTATCGATCACGACCGAGACAATTTTTTTGTCATTTGACCGAGACTTGCCCGCACTTCACTCGCCTTCCACTCGGTTGGGTCTTCTCTTCAATCTTGATCAACTCTTTCAATCTTCAACTTGGTCGCTTTACTCACCTAATAGAACCATATCTATTATAAGTTTATTTACGTTGAGAATTGGGGTGCCAACTTCCTAATCTAAGTTTTACATGGTATCATCAAAATCTAATGCATAAATTTCCCAACAACATACATAAATTTGAGGTGCCAACTTTCTAATACTAAGTTTTCTAAGAATCATCAAAATCTTTACAATAAACTTCCTAACAATTTTCCCCTTTTTGATGATGCCAAAACTTATTTACATCATAAAGTCTTTGAAATAAAAATAATTTAAAGAATGTATCAATTTATTAGTGAATCATTCAATGCTAACATTATTTATACGTATTTACAAGGAACTGCAAAAATACAACAAGATTTTTGCGATTTTTAATTTTTGGATTCTTTCCTCTTGACTTGTCTCGTTTTGCGATTTCGCCTTTTTTTTTTGAAAAGCTAGCTCGGCTTTCTCTTGGTGACAGTCTTTAGGGAGTTGAGAATGAATGGAAGTGGTGCCTTTGCCTTTGATAATTACTTATGTAGGGTGTTTGACAAGCTTTTCTTCTTCCCCTTTTTTGCATCATCACCTTGAGAAGGTTGGACTAATTTGAGAAGGGAGTCCAATTTCTTGTGAGTTACTGAGTCCGTTGCCTCTTGTTTGGAGCTAAGTGTACGGAGCTAATCATTCATAGACAAAATTCCGGCCTTCAAAGTGTTGCCTCCATGTGCTCCATTTTCTTCTCCATATTCATCTCAGCAGAACTCCATATCGAGAGGTGACTTCTCTCCATCATGCCAATGTTGTCCCTCCGACGATCCGGAAAACAAGCCTGGTCAGCATCCTGCATACCCAACTTTGAAAATTGCTATCCGAAATAGCCAACTTTCTCCCCGTAGAGTCTTTGTCTCATTGTGCCTATTCCCTAATCCGCAACATAACTCCTCGAATATATCCAAAAATGGTGGCATCATGATTGTCTATCCTGGTGCTCAAGTCAAGCAATGCATTTCTCCATTGCATCCATCTCTCGCACATGGCTCGGAAGGCTCGTCAAAAGTCGATGCTTGTTCACTTGAATCTTCGAGAAACATGGAAGTGAAATTACTGACCAAATGGTACAATATGTGTATACGAAGGATCGTTGGTCGATTGTGAACATTAAAACGCGGCTTCCTCTCCGGACTCAACTTCATAAGGGATCTCTTTCTATGAAAGGGAAATGAAACATTCCCAACATGCCATTTAGATCGAGGAAGGTTCCACTTATCCTTTGGGCACACTTCTCTCCTTTCCCTGGACAACTCTATTTGCTCTCTTGTGGAAGCTTCATTGGCGAGCTTGTTGTAGAAAGCTTGTCGAGCTTATTGTGCCTCACCGCTAATGTAGCCTTCATTGGAAACAATTGGTTCTTCCACTTGAGTAACCTTTGCATCGCCTACGAGAGCAAAGATTACGTGCAGGAGATTGAGCTAGTGGGGTGCAGCACCAACTAGCACAAAATCTCATCCTGGTGTATTTTAGACTTGCATCCAAATCACGGCCTCTTTCTCGAACTCGCGATTCATCAAAATCTTCAGCTATGTCGAGTACTAGCTTGAGTCGATTTCTACGAGGGCGTCAATGACCCATAGGCTCGATGGAGATTTGGATTATGGAACTTTGGCACATCACCAGAACAATCAAGCATTCATTCCGGCGCGTCTCAACCGCCATGGGTCTTGACTACTCTTTCGGTGATCTCAAGCTGGCTGAAGGGCCTTCAACATTTCTGCAGCAGCCTAAGCTGCTGTTGGGTCTTCAGCAATGGCATCCTTAATGGTCTCAACCTTAGGGAGTGCACTTTCAATATGACCAACGGTCTCAATGTCATGGTCTCTGCTCATCCGTCATTTGCCTCGGTTGCAATTGTCTCAACTTCTATAACTTCATTGGCCTTCAACTCTGCTGGGGCCTCACTGTGTGTTTGTCTCAACCACCACAACTTCACTAGAAAGAATAGTTTGCAACTTAGCCATTTCACCATTCGCTTCCTTACTTCAATATTTACTAGTCCCCTATAGCCTCCTCTCGACCTAGCTATAGTGTGATCATTTTCCCCTCGGTTGGCTCACTAGTCGATGGATTTTCGATGGGGTCAACTGTCACTAGGGACTTGGCTATATTACATGAACCTTCAGCCAATTGGTCATATGTTGTCTCAACAATAGCCTTAGGGTGTGGCTCCATTGGGTTACCTCTCGCAACTATCTCCATCCTAGTATCATCGCCATCTCCTTTGTAGCATCTTCATGTGAGTGAGCGGAGAGGTGACTACTGATTAAGTCCTCACGATATCATCAATAATGGGCGTTATAGACAAAACCAAAGATGGTTCTCCACCACCAAACTGTTTAGCTCGCTCTAACTCATGGGATTCTTGAAGGGCTCGCTTTAGCTGTGTAGCTTCAATCGCATCGCGCCCTGGCTGGTTCATCATCATTGTTGCTATAGTCGGGATAAGTGTAGATGATTCCCCAAACAAACATCTATGGGTATCAGTTGTACTCTTTCCCTTAGCCAATTCCTTTGTTTTTTCCTCTTGCCTCTTCTCAAAGAGAATGGAAGTGGCATACAATTCGCCCAAGGCCTGGACAATCGAGGCATTCTTTAAGAAGTCCAGAAGCTATTTTTTTCTCATCTATCATCTCGGCCTCAAATCGAATGCAACTTTCACTCGCCTTCCATTTCTCCATATATGCAGCATGGCTTTGATATCGGGATAAATGGGAGATCTTTGTCCATCCGAAGAATCGGGGTATTTGGCGGCCTTCTTCTTCACTTGAGACATAACAACCTCAACAACTTTTGCAGTGGTCTCAAAATGCCATTGCAGTGTAGCAATGCAAGCTGTGTCCTCAACCATAATTTCATCTTGCTCACCGCTAGGGGCACGAGAGCATTTGTGTCACCGTAGTATTTTCAATGGGGATGCTGCAGTAGATCGCAAGTCACGTCTTCTCTTGGATCACCTTTTCAAGGCGGAATTTCTTCGTCTTTCTTTTCATAAGTCTCACCATAACCCAAATGGATGACTCTGTCTAAGAGGTTCACCAAGTGCGACCTTTTCAAAAGCGCTTCTTGACAATTGATTTATCTTATTCATCTCTCAAGCCACTGGGGCAACGGAATGGGACTAGAGATGGAGATGGGGTTGTTATCTCCTCATGTGGGACACTTTCGATGTTTCCCCCCCCTTAGAAGCGCCCTTCTTCTTTGCATGGGTCTTCTTCCTGGGAAGTCAAAAGTTCCCCTTGAATAGTCATTTGTTGACATGCCTTACCCTTGCGCAAAGGCACTCTCTTCTTCTCCAACAAGTACCCAAAGATTATCCCATTGCTAAGGGTATTCTTGAACTTGCCATCACCGACTCTACATTCTCGGCGTTTTGACACACCGTCAAATATGAAAGCACTCAGTTCACGCCCAGCTTCTTCTATGATAGTTGTAATCAGTCATCATCTTAGATCGTGATATGCTTATAGGAATCGAACTTGATGTCGATGCACTTCGCCACCACGTCCATCAGTTTGTAATATTCCTCCTTGATAATTGTCTTTGTAGTTCAGGATTCATCTTGTGTAGGTCCCAAGGGTGTAAGTGTAAGGTTTAGAAGGGGGTTGAATAAACCTTACCAAATTTTTGATTTAGTCCTTTTAAATATTCAGAGTTGATACTACATTGTGTCCTCGTGACACCAATTTAGTTAATCAGAGAGTTAGTCTCTCAAATGGACTCAATTGAGTGTTGATGGAGTGACTCATTGTTAAGTCTAAATTAACTCAATCGTGGTTTGTTTTTTTGAGGAAGACTTAACACCCTTAAGTTTGGTTAAGTAGAGATTTAGAGCTTGATTTAGTACTTAGAGATTATCTAATGGATAGCAAATATGTCGTGAGAATTAAACAAATATGATGCAAGAATTAAGGTCTTTGAAATGTAAATGACACAATAAGATTTTTATAGAGGTTCGAAGATGGGGTAATTCTTCTACTCATCTCTTCTCCAACTCCCGGAGGAATCCACTAGGTATTGATCAAGTATACAAAGTGGTAGCAGTCCCCAGATACAAGTCTTGATCACACACCGGTGACTTGATCCTTTGGGACTCGATCCGAGACGCCTTGATCACTCGGTGGCTTCTCGCACGACTCGGCTTTTTCACAGGGCGGCGGCCTTGCTACTACAGACTCACTTGTTCAAGCTCTTTGGATTTGATCACGAAGCCCTCCAAAAGCTCAAGACTTGGTTCGACAAAGAACCTTCCTACAATCCTTCGTGGAATGTAGACCCCTTTAATTCTTGATAATTTCCTCTTCAACCGATTGAAGTTATCTTTCCTTCACAGGTGAGTGTTGGATTGATGTTCTTCGTAGTGTAGGCTTGAGGATTAAGCGTTTAATAACTTGAGAATATTTCGAGGTTACAAAATGTTTCTTTCTTGCTTGTATGGTCAAGGTAACCTATGTAATCTTAGGTAATCCGTGTTTTTTCTCGAGTTATTCCTCAACCTTTTATAGTGACCTTTCAAAAATCGCCCGTTGAAGAGATAGGCTTATTTTTTAAAGTCACTTGTGGTCGTTGGCTTGTCTTGTTGCGATCCTTGGAATTGCAATTTCCTCGTATGAATTGTTCTTCACCTTTTCGAGTTCGACACGGTGTAGTGCTTCCCATTGGTTTATTCCTTTTGCACGCTTCGGGACTAAGCACTTCGAGAAAGGTAGCATGGAGATATTACTTGTTTAGGTAATTCTCTTGATTTACGGCAACGGATCTTTTTGATTATCTCGACTTGACCGCATTTCCTTGCTTTCCCCAGGTGACTTAGAGTCGCCTTCCAATCATTGGATGACTCTTCCGTCACTTCAACTTGAGACTTGGCTTTTCTTGAGTTGACTTGACCGATACTCCACTCGAGATGCATCTCGATTGCTCCTTGAAGAGAGTTCCCGTCTTCTTCTTTGCTATACTCGGTTTGTCTTGCAATGAGTCTTCCTTCTAGTCTCCGATTGTCTTCTTGCATGTTTGGGCATACCGACTTAACTCGGCTTGACCAGCCCTATTTATTACAATGCGATTTACAACAAAAATTGGGGTGCCAACTTCCTATTCTAAGTTTTACATGGCATTCATCAAAATCTAAACAATAAATTTCCCAACAATTTCCCCTTTTTGATGATGCCAAAACTTAAACCATTCAAAATGTAAATAGCAAAGATACATACGATAGTGTATTCACATAGAATGTATGCGTAGAATCAATCCTTTTATTGATCATAACATTCTTGTTCTTTTACACAACCGTTTACAAGGTGTATCGTGAGCAAACATTTGTCTACACAAAAAAAAAAAAATAAGGAATTTATAGCTTTATTACGAAGACTTACATAGTATGTATTTACATAGTAAAATACATGAAGGGGTGGACATCAACACTTCATCTCCTTCGTTGTCTCCTTCTTTCATCTTGTTCAAAGATCTTCTCGCTTCTTCTTCTCTTTTTTCTCATCGTCACCGCCTTCTTCTTCTTTTCATATGCCTTCGGGCGGCTTCATCTCTTCTTAATCTCTCTTGTCTTTCCTCCCATAGCTGAGTTTGTCTCTTATTCTCTTCTTCTATTCTTTTCGCATACTCAAGATTGCTTTTAGCCACTTGCAAATTGGCTACTTGGTCAAGACCAGCCCTTCAAAGAGATCCCTCCTTTCTTGCCGGATCTACGACTCAATGTTTTTGGGCGAGGCCTAGGTCCGAAACCTTTTCCTCCACCTCGCTTACTTACTACCTCCGGGCGTGTATTGTACTTTGGGTCTTCTTCTTTCCAAATTGAGTGACGGCGGAGTGACAGCAGAGTGATAGGTAGTCTCGCCGTCTGTCAACTTCTTCACATAACGTGAGACCCTTTTCCCAAGACAAGTCCCGAGCTTGAGCCATGACATATTTGCAAAGTATCCTTCGGATGCGAGCGTTTTAAATTCATCAATCGATCGTGGCTCGGCCCCGACATCCGAGATGGCATAAGTGTCTCTGTTCACCGGAATGCCTCCATGTTGTTTCAAGATGTTCATAACCCGGCATCCATTCTTCCTTCCACTTCCTCCATCCCTCGCTTCAATTGTCTTTCTCTTTTCAACCATAGATATAGCAGAGTGTTGGAGTGGCAGAGTCACGAGGAGTTTGTCGCGATAATGTCATTTGTGACAAGACCTTGTTGGGGGTTTGTGCAATCATCAAGGTCACATCTTTCGATCCTTCCCCTCAACTCGACTTTCCTTTCTTTTGTTTTGACACTTCTCATTTGTCTTTCCTTTACAAATGCTTCCTCCTTTTCCGACTTTCAGATCTCTTTAGCGCTTTAAAGTATTCCTCTTCCCTTTTTTGGCATCATCAAAGGAGAGAGGAACACTGAAACATATCTTGGCAAGCGGAAGTCGAGCTCGCGATAGCCGAGTTCGCCTCGAGTCCACTGCGGTGTATGCGGACGAAATTCGAGCGAGTAGCGTTGGACTCTCTTGAAATTAGCTTCATCTCGGCCATGAGAAGGCTGAATTTTCTATCCATGTTTTCTTCCATACGCTAGAGATCACTCTTATTTTGCTCACGCAGCAGCCTTTATCTCAGCAGTGTGAGCTTCATGCATGTGCTCAATGTGTTCTCTCAATTTTGTTTTTGCATCAAGCATTCTCGCCTCTCCATACCGCGACTTGTTGAACAATGTCCGGAAGTATCTAACTTGTTCCACACGCATTGTTTGCATCTTTTGTTGCCACCATTCCACGATCTCGATTGTTATGCCTCTCAAGTCGCAGATAAGGTTGGCATCTCTGTTGTCGATCGCATGTCCATAGAGGCCTGGTGCCTCTCCATCCTTTCAATTTCAACAAATAATGCCTTGAACACCTCCCGAAGCTTCATTTGTTTCTTCCGTTGCGGTGATGGCCATGCAGCCGTCAAAGTCATAGTCACCGAACGATGGTACACGATGGAATGACAGAGCTGGTCTGGAAGCGTGCGAGCTCGTTCTCGACTCTTCATGGAGGTCGGGTACCTCCGGGGAGAAAGGAAATGATTCGACAAAGGAATCATCACGCCAACCGGGATTTGTTCAATGATGAGAGGTGTGCGTGAAGTTCCTTTTGAGTCGAACTCGCTGCGGCTTGAGGAGCCTTTGCGGTGGACTGTTTGGTGGGGTCTTTTGTGAAGTGGACCCGACTTGCCGAGCCTCATTGTCTCTCAAGCCGGCCGTTGGTCTCGGTGGTTTCTCGAATTGAGTGGACTGGTCCTCGGCACTTTATCGAGCGTCATCGGACGATGATGAGATTTCCATTGGTGGCTCATCATCAAAATTGAAAGTTTGACGAGTAGTCTTGAGATCGACTTGCTCGTCGTGGCCGGGAACATCCGCGAATCGAAGTCTTTTGGATGCATTACGGGGGGATGACTCGCCTTCTTCGTCGTTCTTCTCGATCCCGAGAAAGGTTACATCAGATTATCCTGGGAATCATGAAGCGCGCTTATCTCCTTTTCGGATGGATCAATGATAGCGGAGGGATGTTCTCTACTTGACTTCTTTACCCCAGGGAAGTCTCAACCTCCGTGGGCCTTCATTACCTCCCTAGTCTCAACTACGAGGCCTTGACCTCCCTTTTCTGTGTGTCGGTCACGCCTTAGGGTCTTCGTGGTGGCATCCATTGGAGTCTCAACCCCATGGATTGCACTTTCATCGCCCAGTGTTAACTCCCGGGATGTTCCTTCATGTGCCTCGACCGCATCGCCAGCGTCATTAGCCTTCAGAGCGAGTTGGCACTCACCCGAGACAGTCTCAACTGCCTCGAGCTTCGTTGATGGCAACTTGTTGTTCGTTTTGTGTTTGTAATTTCTCCACTTCGCCTCCTAGATTCGTTGTGGAGTCATCTGCAGATTCTCCGACCTTGCTGCAGTGGAGGAGTTTTCCCCTCACCGGGCGCACCAGTTGAGTGACTTGGAATGGGGTCACTCGTCTCCAAACTCTCGGCTGTGTTTTGGAGGACTCTCCTGGTCCCTCCATCATGCTCTTCTCATGAAGAATTCGGATTCATGCATTGCTTGCACGCATTTGCAACTCTTCGTGGCAGCAGCAGGTCTAGATCCTCATCACTTTCTCGATAGAATATCGAAGTGAGAATGTGTATGTTCTCGGGTTCCAGTGAGAGGGCAGATCTTGGCCTTCTCTCTTGCCTCAGCCTTCCTCCGCATCTCTCCTTCTCCTTATCCTTGAAAATCTGCAGGATATCCGTGCGATTTTTCTTCATCCGATCTTGAGATCACGAGAGGTTAGTCGAGGAAGTTATTGATTCCTCTTCTTCTTCGATAAACTCAGGCCGTTGGAACTGCCCTTGAATGACTCAATTTCCACTTACTCCACTCACGCAGACGATTTTGGATGTCCGGGTAAGGTGGGGATAGGATCATCACATCACTATCAGCTCTATCGCCTTCTTCTTGTGTCTCGGCTGTGCGAACTACAGTTGTGTCTTGATTTGCCTCTGCTGATCGTCTTCACAGACTTAGCTGTTTCATCTATAATATCGGAGACTCTACTTCTCCAGCAGTCTTGATATCTACTCCACTGAGTGGCGACTCAATAGGTTTCTCAAGCTCGGAGTGCTTGATGATTCTTCGTCTCCTAGTTTGTACCAGAGGAATTTCGGTTCAGAGAGAGTTTCTTTGAGTCTTGGCGGCGGGGCGGTCTTTGGTGTTTTTTTCGAGGAGAGCCATCTTGGCTTATCGTTCTCCTCTTTTTTGACGATCGGAGAAGGTATTTGAGAGTCCTTCTCGATCGCCGGGCGGGGAGAGACGGCTGCGGGGCGGTGACTCGGCTGCAGCAGGGGCAGGAGCAGATTTGTTTTTTTGCTGCAGGAGCAGCATTTCTTAGCACTGCAGGGCAAGCGACTTTCATCTTTGGTGGAGATAAAAACAACAGATCTTCGTGGTGATTCCCCTCACTCGTGTCGCCTCTCTTGGCGTGGGCTCTCTTCTCAGTGCGCTGAGAGGTTTGATCTCGAACATCCTCTTGTTTACATGGAACGCATTTCCATGTCAAGAGGGACTCCTTTCACCTCCATCACCCGCCAATCACGGTGCCATATCCTAGGGATCCTCCAAATGCACCATCTTCCTTGAAGGATTTGTTCCTACATTCGCAGCAGTCTGCTGAGACAAACTCACCAGTTTATTTTTTTTTTCTTCAATGATCGCGGCCATTACGATCAACTTTGATTGGTCAAAGTCAAAGCCAAATTTGATGTCTATGCATTTGGCAACTATGTCCAACAATTTGTGGTAATCCTCCTTCAGCCTCTTGTTTGTTGTGTAAACTATTTTATCAAGATAGTCGGGCTTGGCTACTTCCTTCCAAGCAGCAGCCAAGTTTACATCGCCCGTTGATTTCGATGCTCCTTCCGGTAGTGAGCGTTGTTCACCAAATCCTTGGCGAGAGATGGTGAGCTTCTTTCCGTGAACAGATGACTTTATCCCTTCATCGTGAATCTCGGCGTTTCACGTAGAATCGCGTGCGACCTCTTCCTCCACATAGGTCATCGGATATTCCAGCGTTAGAAACGATTTCAGCCCAAACGTTTCCAATTTCTCAAAGAATTTTCTTCACTAAGGTGTCGCGGGACCCTATTTCACCATGCCGTCGAAATCCACAAGAGACCCGGTGTGGATTTGCTTTCCTAACTTGACAAAATCATAGGTTGGTGCCATTTTTCAGGATTTCACCGAAGAAAACTTAGAGGTTGATTTGAAGATAGATAGGGTTTTGAGAGAGTTTTGCCTTTGCTTCTGAGAGAGATGAACGGTTTTGGTAATATGAGAGAGAGAAGAAAGAAAGTTTAAGTATGGTTTATGAAAGGACGTGCGGGTGGTTTTGAAATGTGATCGAAATCAACGTCTTAGATTTTGCACGCCGATTTAGCATTTAATGTCTCGTATTTAATGCGGCGGCAAAGATTTATATCCAATCATAAGCTTGGTGTGCGCTTTTTTGCACACGTCATAATTATCCGACGTAATTCTTAAAAACATTCTCGCTTAGTAAAACGATGCGTTTTTGTCACTTTGCTCATAAATGACGGCTTTTACCTCATTTTGGTTTAACTCTTCTTCTCACAGTTCTCTTTGTGACTCAAATTTGTCGGTGACTTGGTATAGTTGTCTTTCCGATCACGGTGATTTACTTATGATTTGTGAGTTCGACTCTTTTTCCTTTTTGTGTTCCATTTCCTTTCTTTGATTCTTCCGAGTGTCGGCTCACCTCAATTAACCCTAACTCATGCTTGAGTTCTTCAAATCTTGACTCACATAATGGTTTTGTGAAGATGTCACCAATTGTTTATCGGTTGAGATATATTCCAAGATGATGTCCTTCTTTTCAACATGATCTCTTATGAAGTGATATCGACATCGATATGCTTTGTTCTTGAGTGCAACACGGGATTTTGAGTGATTGCAATTGCACTTGTGTTATCACACATGATTGGAATTTCTTTTCCTCAACTTCATAGTCTCTCTTTGTCTCATCCATAGGATTTGGGCACAACAGCCTGTGTTTGCCGCATGTATGTATTCGCTTGTTTGTAGAGGTGGCTATTGAATTTTGCTTCTTGCTAAACCAGAAATCGCCTATTTCTAAAGCATTTGACATGTGCCTCGAGGTGCTCTTTTCTGGGCTCGAACTGCATCAAAGATAGTCGAGTCCGAATAGCCAATTAGCTTGAATCCACCTTCCTTTGGATACCATAAGCCAACTTCTTGGCTTCCTTTCAAGTATCTCAATATTCTCTTAGTCTTGTCATATGGCTCTCTTTTGGAGCAGATTGAAATCTTGCACATACACTACAAAGCAAAGGTGATGTCCCGCCCGCTTTGTGAGATAGAGTAATGATCCAATAAGTGCTGCTCAGATCTTGTTTGATCTACGGGCTTGCCATCCGCATCCATGTCCATTTTGATCGATGTATTCATTGGTATTTTCACGTAAGACTTCTCCTCCATACCAAATTTTTTCATTAAATCTCTGGTGTATTTTGTTTGACTTATGAAGGTTCCATCCTTCGCTTGTTTCACTGGAGTCCAAGGAAGAATGTCACTCTCCCATCATGCTCATTTCAAATTTACTTTGCATGAGGTTTGAAAATTTTTCACATAGCTCTTTGTTTGTGGATCCAAAATGATGTCATCCACATATATTTGAACAAGCAAAGATACTCTTTTTGTCTTGAATTCGAAAAGTGTTCTATCTACTTTTCCTTTTGTGAATCCATTCTCGTTAGGAATTGTGACAAAGTGTCATACCATGCTCGGGTGCCTGTTTCAATCCATACAGAGCTTTCTTGAGTTTGTATACCTTATCTCCAAGAGTCTTCTGCTCAAATCCTGGAGGTTGTTCAACATACACTTCTTCTTCCAATAAACCATTTAGAAATGCACTTTTTACATCCATCCGATATACAATAAAATTCTTGTGAGTTGCATAGGCAAGAAACATCCTTATTGCTTCCAATCTTGCTACAGAGCAAATGTTTCATCAAAATCTATTCTTCTTCTTGGCAATATCCTTTGGCTACTAGTCTTGCTTTGTTTCTTACCACAGTAACCTTCCTCATTCATCTTGTTTCGAACACCCATTTAGTACCAATAACGTTTTGATGGGTGGGTCTTTGAACTAATTCCCATACTTTATTTCTTTCAAACCGATTCAGACTCTTCTTGCATAGCTTGAATCCAATGTGTGTCATCCAATGCTTGTAACACATCTTTGGGCTCTATTTGCGAGATAAAGCATGTGAACATAGCTTCTTGTTGAGTTCGATCTTGTTTTGACACCTTCTCTTATATCTCCAATGAAAAGTTCTCGTGGATGGTCTCTCACCATCTTACATCGGTTGGAGTAAGTTGGTTGGATTGATCGTCTAGCTTGGTGTGTTGCTTTGATCACTCTCTCGCAATCACTTAGTGCAAATTTTCATTGTTTTTGAGATTCAGCTATCTCATCTTCTTCTCGAGTTTATAATTCCAGCTTCACTTCAAAGATGGGATTTTTCTCAGTATGTTTGGATGATTGACTTATCACCGACTCTTCAATGTCTTCTCCATTTACATTTGGCTCATTGAATACCACATGAATGGATTCTTCGCAACCATAGTCCTTTTGTTGAGTACTCAGAGGCTTTGCTTTCATTTGAGTATCCCAAGAAGATACCTTCATCGGCATTAGCATCGAAGGCCTTTAGATTGTCTTTGCCATTGTTGTGGATGAAGCATTTACATCCAAATATTCTAAAATATGCAACATTTGGTTTTCTTCCACCCAAATCTCATAGGGAGTCTTTGTCACCGCCCTCTGTTTATCATGCATCTATTTTGAGTGTAGCATGTTGTGTTTATTGCTTGACCCAAAATCTTTTTGGTAACCCCGCTTCACCTAACATGGTCCTTGCCGCTTCTTTGAGAGTTCTATTCCTTCTTTTCGCAACTCCATTCTCATTTGTGGAGTCCTTGTTGCGATAATTCATGACCAATGCCATTTTCAATACAATATTGAGTTATTATCCCATTGACAAACCGAGTTCCTCCGTCCGATCTTATTTTGATAATGGTTTGGCTCTTTTCATTTTGAATCCTCTTCATCATTGTGGTAGTTTCGTAGAGTTTCTTTCTTCTTACACATGAATATTGTCCATGTATATCTTGAGTAGTCATCTACTACCACCAAGGTGTATTTCTTTCCACTTATGTTTGGTTCCACTGGGCCAAATAGATCCATATGTAGCGGATGTAATATTCTTGTTGAAGATGGACATGTCTTTTCTTTGAATGATGATTTGATTTGTTTTCCTTCGACATGCATCACATATACTCTCTTTCTTGTATAATCGAGTCCGGAAGTCCTTCCACAAGATTACTTTGCAAGCTTGTTAATCGTTTTGAAGTTCGTGTGACTAAGCTTTTTTTGTGCCATAGCCAACTTGATTGATTAGTGTGTTTTTGCTAGTAGGCGGTGTTGGGTGTAGCGGTTGACAAATCTACTACATACATGTTCTTTTGTCCGCATCCTTGCAACACAACTTCATTCAATTCAGCCTCCTTGATTTGGCATATACCCATGTTAAATCCAACATTATAGCCCTTGTCACAGAGTTGGATCGATGCTTAATGAGTTGAAGTTGAGTCCTTCAACATATGCAACATCCGTGATTTCTAATCCGCTTTCTCTTGATGGATCCAATGTCTCTTATTTCACCTGGAGCTTCTTTTCCTCCAAATATGACTTTTGCTCCTTCAACTTCCTTAAATTTTGATAGATTTTTCTTGTTTCTTGTCATATGTCCGGAATGTGACCACTATCCATGTACCAGGTTCCTTGGCACTCACATTCCTTGAACCGCAATCAAGGAAATTAAGTTTTAGGTACCCATACTTGTCCGGGTCCTGAGGGGTTAGAATTGTAAGATGATCCAACCAACTTATAGCCAAATGATTTGACTCTAAGGGGTTGCCATCTATCGTGCCATAATCATAATTAATCTTGGCAAATTGCTTGGGGATTTTAGGTCCATACAAATTGTCTCTCTTTTATCTCAGTATGCTGTGTATATGTTTTTAGCAATCGCTTCTTTGGGTAATTGTGGTGTCTCCGAGTGTAGTGCCTAGGTGCATATGTGTGATGATGAAAGCTCTTATACTTTTGGAATGGCCTTTTTTGAGTTCTAGGCCTTTGCCATTTGGGCTTATATTCCATAAGTCTATCTTTGATAGTTCACATCATTCCAATCAGCTTAGCTTGGATATTTTCTACCATTCCCATCATATGTATTTCTTTTATAGATTTTCTGGGGTTTTTGGTAGCTCGCTTCTTCTTTTCGGAGTATTTTTTGTTTTGGAGTTTCTTTGAGGAACTCGATGAATCTCTTCTCATTTGCCCTTTGCCGCACTCAATCAAGTTGTTTTCTTTTCCTTTATAACCAAGGCCGCTTTGCTTGTAATTGTGCTTTGGAGTGAATGTGTGTGCACCCTTTGGAGTTTTGGATTTTTAGACTCTTCATTGCTTGAAGATCCTTTTTCCAAAATTACTTTTGGAGTTTGACATAGCACAGAGGAATTAAATCCTAAGCCTGTCTTGTCTCCACATTCTCTTTGACTCATAATAAGATCATCCAATGATTTAGATGCCTTAGTGAATGAGGCAACAACATTTTTGAGGTCATTTTCCCTCTTTTCTATGGCAGCAATTTCTGCTATTAGCTTGGCTTTTTCAACCTTTAAACTTTCATTCTCATCGGCTATTTGACTTAGAGTACTCGGCTCCTTAGTCACCGTGTGAGTTTCGCTCTTGAGTAGGATGTTTTCCTCATTTAATAGTGTGTGTGAGGATTTAATGTGTTCAAAATCTTTCATCATTTTGCCTAATGAATCATAAAGATCAGTGGGTGATGAAGTGTGTGTCATACGATCACTATCACTAGAATCGAGTTTGATGAGTTAGAGTGTACCTCATCTTCTTGGTCGGTTGATCTTGTTCCTTGGCCATCAAACGATCGGGGCTTTTTTAGAGTCACTTGAGTAGTCGCTTCACTTGCTCTCTGAATCATTTGTCTCTCTTGACTTGGTGCAGTCTCGGCAGGTGTCTCCAGCCATCATTGTCTGCTTTTTCTTTTCTTTTCTTTCTCTCAAGTCCTTTCTTTCTTCTTCATTCCGTATATGGGCGATCGAGGGCATAGTGACTGGTTGCCCTACAGATTCAAAGATAGGTATTCAACCTTTTGATCACTCTCTTTCCATTCTTGGATTGTCACCCTTTGATATTGACTTTTTGATGATCATTCTCTTGGTTGGCCTATCTTCCTTGACTTGGAGGGAGCCGAGTGTCTTCTTGGAAGATTCGCCCTTGCCTCTCTTGTAGTTCTTATTGAAGAACTTGTTGAACCTTTTAACCATCGGGCTATTTCTTTCGGATCAATGACTTTGACCTCGGCTCTCTTTCCATCCTTGACAATTAGAGCAAATTGTTTTGGGCTGTTGTCTCTTCCTCGATCTTTTCTTCTCAACTCAAATTCGTAGGCTTTGAGGTCCGAGAATAGTTCATGGTTGGAGGTCTTTGATAGGTCCATGGAATGTCTTAGTGCCATGACCTTCATTTCCCATTCATTTGGGAGACTTTTTAGAATCTTCATACACATTTCTTCTCGTGTATACTCCTTACCAAGTGCGATAGCTCGTTGGTGATTTCGTGAACCGAGCATCCGGTTGATCCGATTTTCTCCCGAGATCATTTTGAAGTTCTCAAATTTCAGTCTGACCACCGATAATTTGTTTTCTTTGATTTGCTCCGAGCCTTCACAAATCAATGTTAGTTTGTCCCATTTCTTTAGCCGTTTTGCATGATTTGACTTTATTGAACATGGCTTTGTCAAGGTTTTGTAAAGGATGTCCTGGCTACATTGTCCAGGTTGTATCTTTTTCGTCATCATTTGTCCATTCAGTTCTTGGTTTTTCAACCATGGTGATGTCCGGGACCAACATCCTCTTCACCTTCACCGCAGCCTCTTCTTCTGATTGTGTTCACCTTTAAGATTTGCGGTGGCCCATCCTCTATCACTATCCACATCTCATCATGTAATCTTTGATAGATGAGCTCGCATACGGATTTTCCAATCATCAAATTCTTCAATTGTGAACATAGGGATGCGTGTCAAATTTGCTTCCATGATAATAAATTTTGATAAAAGGAGTTTTGAAAATTTAAGTACTAAAGCAGACTTTGAAAAGTTTGGAGATCTAGTTCAAGAACCGGTGTGGAAGGCTCAATGAACCAACCGCTCCGATACCACTTGTAGGTCCCAAGAGGTGTAAGTGTAAGGTTTAGAAGGGGGTTGAATAAACCTTACCAAATTTTTGATTTAGTCCTTTTAAATATTCAGAGTTGATACTACACACCGTGTCCTTGGTGGACACCAATTTAGTTAATCATTGAGTTAGTCTCTCCATGCAGGACTCAACCGAGTTGTTGATGGAGTGACTCATTGTTAAGTCTAAATTAACTCAACGCGTGGTTTGTTTTTCAGCGGAAGACTTAACACCCTTAAGTTTGGTTAAGTAGAGATTTAGAGCTTGATTTAGTACTTAGAGATTATCTAATGGATAGCAAATATGTCACAGAATTAAACAAATATGATGCAAGAATTAAGGTCTTTGAAATGTAAATGACACAATAAGATTTTTATAGAGGTTCAAGATGGGGTAATTCTTCTACTCCTCTCTTCTCCAACTCCTAGAGGAATCCACTAGGTATTGATCAAGATATACAAAGTGGTAACAGTCCGGATACAAGTCTTGATCACACAGTGACTTGATCCTTTGGGACTCGGTCGAGACGCTTGATCACTGTTTTGGCTTCTCGACGACTCTACCTTCTTCACAGGCGGGTCTTGCTACTACAGCTCACTTGCTCAAACTCTTTGGATTTGATCACGAAGCCCTCCAAAAGCTCAAGACTTGGTTCGACCTTGAACCTTCCTACAATCCTTCGTGGAATGTAGACCCCTTTAATTCTTGATAATTTCCTCTTCAACAGATTGAAGTTATCTTTCCTTCACAGGTGAGTGTTGGATTGATGTTCTTCGTAGTGTAGGCTTGAGGATTAAGCGTTTAATAACTTGAGAATATTTCAGGTTACAAAATGTTTCTTTCTTGCCTGTATGGTCAAGGTAACCTATATAATCTTCGTGTCTGTGTTTTTCTCAGAGTTATTCCTCAGCCTTTTATAGTGACCTTTCAAAAATCACAGTTGAAGAGATAGGCTTATTTTTTAAAGTCACTTGTGGTCGTTGGCTTGTCTTTGCGATCCTTGGAATTGCAATTTCCTCGTATGAATTGTTCTTCACCTTTTCGAGTTCTCGACACGGTGTAGTGCTTCCCATTGGTTTATTCCTTTTGCACGCTTCCGGGACTAAGCACTTGAGAAAGGTAGCATGGAGATATTACTTGTTTAGGTAATTCTCTTGATTTCGTCAGGCAACGGATCTTTTTTGATTATCTCGACTTGACCGCATTTCCTTGCTTTCCCAGGTGACTTGAGTCGCCTTCCAATCATTGGATGACTCTTCCGTCACTTCAACTTGAGACTTGGCTTTTCTTGAGTTGACTTGATCGATACTCCACTCACCGCATCTCACTGCTCCTTCAGAGAGTTCCGTCTTCTCTTCTTTGCTATACTCGGTTGTCTTGCAATGTGAGTCTTCCTTCTAGTCTCCAGTTGTCTTCTTGCATATTTGGGCATAGCCGACTTAACTCACCTTGACCAAATTTCTATTTATTACAATGCGATTTTACAACAAAAATTGGGTGCCAACTTCCTATTCTAAGTTTTACATGGCATTCATTAAAATCTAAACAATAAATTTCCCAACATCTTGTCCGCCTACCTACCTCCTTCGTCAATCCCCTTCCATATCTTCATAAAAATTGAACTCATAGTCCAACAACTTCGTGAGTCCGTTCTTTGGGAAGGTAGAGCAACTCGCCAAGTCTTTAACAGCCTACTTGACCTATTTTCCGTTCACAAAAGAATGGATTCTACCATCGTGAATTAATCGTTCACTTAGAACATAACAACCTCCTCCAAGAAGGTTTTGGCATGTTTATGGTGAGAAACTTTAGCAACCCTAATTTTCTAGATTTACGATGATCTTCCTTGCCCTCTCGTTGTCCGATGATCGCTTGACCAACCATTCTCGCATCTATGAGTGCACCGGAGTACACCTTTTCCGAAAGCTTAGCAAAATCTAAAGGGCGGAATTTTAGATTTCTTTGGTGCCATGAAAGTTTTCTCGAGAAAAACTTTAAAAATTTCAAGTCTTTGCAAAGAGAAAGTTTCGGGGATTCGAATGCTTGAGAGTAAAGCGAGAAGAGAGAGAAATTAATTTTGATATATATGGGACGTGAAGAGACTGTTTAGTGATCGTGAAATTTGAATTGTGATCATTGGTTGAGATTTGATCGTATAAAGCATTTAATTACGTCGCATTTAATGCTTCCAAAGATTTATGCCCAATCATAAGCATCTTGTAGTAGCTTTTTCTATGCAACATTTTCGATGTTGACATCATCTTTAAAAATATTCCCACTTTAATGAAAATGACTTCGTTTTGTCTACTAGTTCATAAATGTGTCCGATGACTCATTTATGCTTGTCTCTCGATTCTCTCTTCATTTGATGGGACTCACTGCTTGAGTTGACTCTACTTTGTTGAACATCCGATTTAGTTGTTTTACTTCACAAGAAGTAAAACTCCTCGAAATGCAATTCTTCCACCTTTAACTATGTTGAATGAGTCTTCTAAGCATTTTAAAAATAGCTCATCAATCCAAGCTCATTCTCCAATTCTCGGACCTTGATTCACATAAAGTCTTAGTGAATATACTGCTAATCGCTTCTCAATTGAGACATATTCCAATGTGATGTATTTTTTTCAACATGATCTCTTAAAAAATGATATCCGGCATCGATGTGCTTTGTTCTTGAGAGTAATCTTTGGATTCTTCGTAATTGTAATAGCACTTGTGTTATCACACATAATTGGAATTCCCTTCTCTTCAATGTCACAATGTCTCGTTGTTGCCTCATTCACAAGAATTGGGCACAAGAATTTACCGCTACAACATATTATATCTCGATTGTTAATGTAGCTATAGAGTTTTGTATCTTATGAACCAAGAAACCAATCTATTTCAAGCATTTGACAGTACTGGATGTATTTTTCCTATCAACTCTACATCCAAAGATAACCTAAATTTCAAAGATTCAATCAACTTGAATCCACCTTCCTTTCGATACCACAATCCAACTTCTTGGCTTACCTTCAAATATCTCGAGACTCTTCTTGTCATATGGCTTCTTTAGGCAGATTGAAACCTTGCACATACACCTACTACAAAGTCGATGTCGTCTGCTTGGCGATCAAGTAGAGCAATGATCCAATAAGTGCTCTATATCTTGTTTGATCCAGGTTTGCTTTATGCATCCATGTCTATCTTGATTGAAATATTCATTGGAATCTTGAGAGATGGCTTCTAATTATTTTCATTAAATATCCGTGTACTTTGTTTGGCTTAGGAAGGTTCCATCATTCATTTGCTTGACTTTAAGACCTAGGAAGAAAGTTGATTCTCCCATCATGCTCATCTCAAATTTTCCTTGCATCGATTTGAGAATTTTTCACACTCGCTCTTTATTTGTGCATCCAAAAATGATATCATCCACATATGTTTGAACAAGCAAAATGCTCTCTCCATCTTGAATTCTCAAGAGTGTTCTATCAACTTTTCCCTTGGTAAATCCATTGCATATTAGGAATTGAGATAATGTATCGTACCATATTGTTGATGCTTGTTTCAAACCATACAATGCCTTCTTGAGCTCGTAGACTTTATCTCCAAAATTTTCTCGCTCAAAACCTGGAGGTTGTTCCACATAGACTTCTTCTTCCAAAAGTCCATTGAGAAATGCACTTTTCACATCCATTTGATAGATCGTGAAGTTCTTATGTGTAGCATAAGCAAGAAACATCCTTATTGTTTCCACTGAAATAGGTGCAAAGGTCTAATCAAAATCTATACCTTTCTCTTGACAATACCCTTTGGCTACCAATCTTGCTTTGTTATTTAATACAGATCCTTCCTCATTCATCTTGTTTCTATAAGTCCAGCGCCACGATAATCTAGAGGGGTGAATAGATTATCTCCATCTTTTTGATTTCGCCTCTTTTTCGAACAAAACAAGCCAAGATAATAATAAAGGTGCGGAAAGTAAATAACACGCATCGATTTATAGAGGTTCAACCCACCTAGGGCCTAATCCTCTACCACCCCAAAGATATCCGGATGGATTTCAAAAAAAAAGATTTTATTAATTACCAAAATTAATACAACACCTTACAACATCACCTTGAAGAGCACCACACTCTTCTACAACACCACCTTTGAGATTACCACAATCTCTCTTGAAGATTACCACAATCTCCAACGGCACCTTGTGAAGATTACCACAATCTTCAACCTTGAAGAATACCAAATTCTTCAACACCTCAATAAGAAGATCACCACAATCTTCTTGCACCTATCACCTAGATCATCCAAGTGTGTTCTTACCACAAGAACACTCACAAGGATATCTTGTGTTGAATGATAACCCAAATTCAAGATTACAACTCGATAATGAATAATACAAATTTGAGTGCAAGTGTAATCAAGAAATAAGCTTTAGACCTCAAGATGTGAAAGTGAAAAGACCTTAGGCTATTATAACAAGAATAATAACAATGAAGAACAAATATGTTTGCTTGAGTGTATCTTGTTGTGTTGTAGTATTCTCTCTTTTTGTTGTGCTTCAAATCTTCCTCTATTTATAGGAGATGATTGATCATTGATAGGCTCCTCTTGGGAATCGATTTCTACAAAAAAATTGCAATTAAAATCAAGATTATAGCATTGTTAGAAATCAACCCCATAAATTAGGAAAAGTTGTCATTGACAACGGATAGAATTTTGTCACAAACATTAGGCGAATGGTCGCAGTAAATAGAGATTGAAAAGAACACAAAGCAAAATTTCAACAGGTGACCGGGTCCGGGGGTGCTCGGCCGGCCGCCGAGGGCGCGACTGGTCGGCCCCTTATGTGGACCGGTCCCTTAAGCATTTTATGAGACAGAGTTCAGAACTCTTTCGTACGGCCGCCCTTTGTGCAACCGGTCGACCTCCATGATTTTCCAAAACGTCTTCGTTTCGTTTCAAAAGCAATCTATCGACACGGGATGTCTAGGTTGAACACGAGACACAAATGTTGTCCAATATTTTATCGAAAATAACCTTCAAGAAATACTCCAAAAAATAGTAAAAATATTTTAAACCGATCGGGAGTATTTGGACAACATTATAAATATTGTTTTGGTGTAAAAACACATTAACACAAAATCATCAAAAGTGTTGTCCAATTTTGTTAAAATAAACATGAAGAAATACTCCAGGAAAATATTAAAATCATTTTAAATCATTTAGGAGTATTTGGACAACCTTTAAAAACATTGTTTTGGTATAAAAATAAAATCATCAAAATTATGATAAAACCATTTATCAAACAATCTCCCCCTTTTGATGATTACAAACCAAAACAATTTAACGAGGTCGATTTCAAAACAAAACAATTTTACCGGTTAAAAAGAACTATCCGTTGAGCGACAACAATCCACGCAATATAATCACAAGGATGGGAGTAGAGATGTAAAACATATATAGCAAAAGCTCCCCTATCAACATGCACAACAAAAGTAGTAAAGAAGCAATCAACTAAAAGCTAAAAGCTCACTTTTACATATTGATCTTAAGTATCAAGAGCTTATAAGCTCCCCCCTGTCAACAAAACATCATTAGACAAGAATATGAGTCCATAATACATCAAATGGATTAAGTATAATCCACAACTTACGGCTTTTAAGCCATAGCTTATAGCTTCTTATCTCGAGCTTATTTTAGCTTCTTTGAGCTAATAAGCTTATAACCTGTTCTCCCCTTTGGAATCATCAAAAAGAATGTTAGCACGATAAAACCATCATATAATCATATCAAAGTGCGCAACTAAACCTATGTATCGAGATATTTGAACATTGAAGCTTATAGACCAAATAGGAGGGAAAAGTCGATCATAGGACTTGTAGAAGCTTATGAAAGCTAATTTGAGTAGCAAAACATGATCTCTATAAATATATAAGACATTTGAAAACGAGAGAATCATGTAGGTGATGAATTTTTCATTGAAACATATTATCGAACACTGGCAAAGGCGTCAAAAATTGAAGAAGATATATATAACCCTTGTAAATGTAATCAAGCCAAGTTTTTCATCACCAAAAGCAATTTTATAAATATCATCCATCAACATCATCATGCTCAATACAAATATATAAGAATTGCATAAAAAATATACATATAAGCCAAGTTCTCAAGGGTTCAACCCAATTGAGATAAGGAGTAGAATTCTTGTCATTTAATCGGTGAGGATGAATAACAATGATGATAAACGAGCTAGATAATCCCCAAAATGTGTAAATTATGCAACAAAACACATTTGAAGTGAATTGTGTGTGAAATTTGCAAATGGGGCGAAAATAGAGTGAAATGAGCCAAAATGGCGAGAAAATAAGAACAGAGATGATTTTAACCAAAATTACACAGTGGGCGACCGGTCATGGGCATGGGCGACGGTCGAGCTGGTGGGACGGTCGACCCAAAACTGGCGACCCATCGTTCGTTTCTATTTTGAAAATCCGAAATTTTATCCAAAAATCCGATTTTTCGCCCCTAAGTTTTAAAAACGCAAAATGCAATCATAGACCTCATTCAATATGCATTATGTCTTAATCAAGCTCGAAATGAGGTAAAAGACTCGGCGGTTAACGATTAAAAAATTCGCGAGTTATCCTTGAGACGGATTTAAACACATCTCAATTTTTCGTTTTAGAAACGCTTATCCCTTAGAAAAATATATCGAATCTCAATATGTTTAGTTTGAATACGAATATCCATATAATATATACGGACTTGTTATCCGAAAAATAGGAATGTTTTAAAACTTTGGATACAACAAGTCATAATAAGAAGTGCCTTTCAAATATTTGAAAATTTCTTTTAACGGCACTTTCTTGAGATTCGTTGGGATAGTTTTGAAGTCGAGCATATAGACATAAGGCATAGAAAATGTTGAGTCTAGAGGAGTAATAAACGAAGATAAACATACCTCGAATTTGATTTTTAACCAATATTCCTTTCTCAACTTTTGTCCATCTTGATATTGTTGCCATAGGAATAGAGATTGTTCTTCCTTCTTCCTAACTTCTTCAAAGGTTCTTGTGTATGCTTTGGTTGTGAAATATAACCACCTTCATGGCATTGTTCAACTTGAAATCCAAGGAAGAAATTGAGCTCCCACATCATGCTTATCTCAAGTTCACCTTGCATCAACTTAGAAAAATATCTTGCACATATATTCATTAGTAGCACCAAAAATATTCTCATAAATTTGCACAAGTAAGTAATCTTGCCCTTTTCAAAAAACAAGGAGAGTAGATCAACTTTACCTCTTGTGAAATCATTTTGCAAAATAATAGTTAAGTCTATCAAACCATAAACGGGGTGCTTGTTTTAAACAAATCATTTGGCCTAGAAAATTTTTCAAACCCAGTTGTTTTTACATAGACTTCTATTTGAATAAAACCATTTAGAAAAATGGATTTATCATCCATTTGGTAAAGTTCAAAATTTTCTTAAAACAAGAATAGGCAAGTAAAATACGAATAGCTTCAAAAACATGCTACGGGTGCAAATGTTTCATCAAAATCAATACCTTATTTTTGACATTACCTTTGAGCTACTAACCTCCCCTTGGTTATCAAACTTGTTCCAAAATACCAAAACTTTCTGCAAAATCTTAAGAAGATATCTTTGCACAAAAGCATAGTAATATCGAATAATAGAGATACAATAACAAGTAACGCATACTATGCTTTCAAACAATTCATCAAGAGTTTCATAAAACATGTAAGTTCAAATAAGCTTATAGGAAGCTATATAAGGTCTCTTTTGAAATTTGAAAAATTCAAGAGCATATAGTTGAGACCTCATTTAAAAGAAGCATTTGAACAAGAGTTTGGACAAGAATGAATATGAGCAATCATAACATTGAGAGAAGGATGAAAATCAAATGTTTTATCAAAACAAAATATAATCCTTTACAAGACTTGGATAAAACCAAGCTTTATCGACTAGTGCCTTTCAAAAATCGAAAAATCCTTTTAGTGGCACTTGTATGAGATACTTTGAAATTACTTGAAAAGCAAGCACATAGGCATATGACAAAAATATGTCTCTAGTCTATAGAATGAATACAAATGATGAGCGTGCCTCGATAGTTTAAGCATCTCTTGAAGAGGATGAGGAAATATATATCCTACACATATCTTAAACAAGTCTAGCACAAAACGAATATGATACAAGTGTAGGTTAAAAACAATAAGATATATCACAAGTATGTTTATGCCATAAAAATTCATAGATAATAAAACTATAGTCTAAGTAAATGCACAAGAGTTTTTATAAGCATCATACAAGGTCTCCTTTTCAAAATAATTAAAAACACAAATATGTAGAAGACTCTTTATAAATATTTTGAAAAATCATTTTGACAATTAAGGTACAAATAAGAACATGCATAATAACAAAATAAAATGCATATTTAAATGGGGAGATACGGTTTACCAATTATGCCATTTCCATGGGTTGTGCCGTTCCTATTGTTGATGATATCTTCCCTTTGAAAATCATCTTGTTGATGATAGCTTCTCCGATTGCTCCATTTCCAAGGATTATGTCTTTCCCATTGTTGATAGTGTCTTTCTCTTGGAAATTCATTGTGGTGAAGTCTTCTCCTTTGATCAAATGAGACGGTCATTTGATGTCGTCTTGGCGGTATGAATTTTCTTTGAATGTCATTCCGTCGGGTACCTAATATAACATCGCTTTGTGGTACCCTCAAGTGTTTGGGTCCTTTGGGATTAGCTTTGAGACTTTTAGGTCTCCAACAATAATTAGAGCTATTTCTAGCCCGACAAGTATTTACCGTATGACCCTTTTTACCACAATAAAAACAAGTAATAATTTAGAGCATAATGACCAACATGCGAGACCAATGCGCTTGTTGAGACGAGTTGAGGATCGTCGGCTCCATGCTAACCTAACACACCAAGCAGATATCGATGACATCAAAACAAAGTTGAGGCACATAAAGTCAAGCTAGTGTCAAGGGAAAAGGAAGAGATCCTGGAGGAGAAGTGGGAGAAATTCCTTTGGTCCCGAGATACTTATTTGGCAAATACTTTCCGCTCATGTTGGAAGTGCCTTTGGAGACCGAGTCCGCTTCTAAAAGTGCTAGATATACCGTGAACATTCCTGTGATGAATTTGAAGCTCTAGATGATCAAACAAATTGTGCTGCTCGGATTTGATTTTGATGTTGTATGGCTAGAAGAGTAGTCCACCGATTCACCTAACTTCCAAAAGCCTTCATGCTATATGTCTTGAAATAAAAATATGGAGAAAGGATTTGCAAGATCAATCAACAACTAGATAATCATGATGCAACAATTTCTAGACATTTAAGGAACCGTGCTTAGGATAAGAAAATGGACAAAGACAGACTAAAGCACTCAGCGTGAACAAGTCGCCTACTTCACATCGTTGTTTGCTAAGTTAGTGATTTAGAGTCTTGAAAATGCCAAGTTCAAAGAGGGCAGAGGGATCATATTTTTCGGATGGACCACCATACAAAACAAATATGGAGTTGCTGAAACCTCAACACATGTGCACCGAGATGATGGTGATGAATGCGAAAATGAAAATAATGGTCGTTGAGATGAAGGCACCGAGATCGAACATAGAGCAAAGACACTCCACAACTCATGAGAAAATGGATTAACTAGTGTTAAATCGGATCTAATCTTGGGAAAACCTCTCATTGACTCTTCCGTGATGATGATGCCAAAAAAAAGGGAAAATGAAGGTTTACTTAAAGGTGAAGCAAGTAAGGGGAAGGAAGTGTTGTGAAGAAACCCTTCTAAAAATCATGCTTGCAAAAAAACTACAATAAGGCTCAGTCACTAGCTCACTCCTCAAATGAGCCGCCACAAGTGCTTATCACCAAGAGAAAGCTAAGTTAGCTTTCAAGAAGATTCGAGAAGAAATTGAAGCGACTTTGCCTAGGTAGATGAAAGGCATCAAGGTCGATTAAACGGTCTAAAAGCCAAGTTTGACGATCTCCCAAAGAAGGTTACTAGAAGACTCTCCAAAGCGGTGAGGCCCCTCAAGAGATTGTTCATGCTCGGATACAGGATCTCGATAGAGGAATTCCAAACGCTTAAGTTTGAAGGATTCTTCAAGAGAATGACTCAAAAGGAGGCATGGGATTTGTACTAGGAGAAGGTTTGGATCTATGTCAATAGCCGAGAAGCAGCAGACCGAGGGGAAGTAGTCAAAGAAACTTCAAAGGGCACAACATGTACAAAGACACTCCCGAGAGAAGGAGCGGACTGGAAGAGGAAGGAAAGAAGTGTTGGAATAGACAGAGGCACTCCACCAAAGAAAAGCCAAGAGACGTTCAATATATTAATACCGAGGTAAGAAAGGATTGCTTTCTTTGGGTTGGATCGGATCAACTTTATAATAGAGAAGTGGATCGAAAGAATGAGGAGATGAGGAGAAGGGAAGAATAAGAAAATAGGAGGCTCGATCGTGAATAGTAAGAAAGGCAAAGCAAAGGCAAGACCCATTGTGGAAGAGATCATACGAGAAGAAAAATAAAGAAGGAGAGGAGAAGAAAAGAATGAGAACAAGAAGAAGACATGACATACGAGTCAAGAAAAAGTCTGAAAAGAAGAAAAAGAAGCAGCAGCGTTGAAGATGTTGTGAACCCCTTCATGTTGTATCTTTACTTAAATGTAAATACACATTCACTTGTAAGTACATTGTATATGTTATTGATTATACATTGTAAAGCTTTGTAAAGTGCAAGAATGATATGTTCAATAAAATGACATATTCAATACAATCATTCTTTGTTTATGCACTATTTACTTTGCTATTTTATTTAAGTTTTGGCATCATCAAAAAGGGGAAAATTGTTGGGAAATTTATGTAATAGATTTTGATGATTCCATGTAAAACTTAGATTAGGAAGTTGGCACCCGAATTCAACTGTAAATCAACTTGTAATAGATAGGTCTATGTAAGTTGAGTAGAAGCAGCCAAGTTCAAGATTGCAGGACTCGACTGAAGATCGAAGAGAAGACATACCGTATGGAAAGACAAATTTGAGTGAAGTGAAGTCAAATATCAGTCAAGTGATAAAAAAGCTATCTCAATCAGCTGATTGACAGCATAGTCATTCCAAAATCATTGGAGTTGACTGTCAAAGGGGTTATGCAGCAAAAAGGATCAAAGAAAGCTAAAGAGATCCGTTGTCAAGCAAAGTCAAATGTTTGCTGGAAATAGGCATGTGTCGACCGCCTACCTTAAAGTTGTTTTGTTGAAAGAGTGCAAAAGCAAGGAGCCAATGAGATGTACCGAAAAACATGCGAGTTTAAGGAAATCCGCAGAGCATTAAATTCAAGGTACAATCCACATCAAATCTGCAAGACAAAATAAGCCAATGACTTAAAACTGGTTTTTGAAAATGCATCTATCTCTTCAACGGATACATTTTTGAATTGCCACTATAAAAAGCTGAGGATTCATTAGAGAGAAGACATTTATGCAATCCGAGATACACAAGAGAATTCAAGCAAAGCAAAGTAATATCTCTCAAGCATTCAAATCATATCCTCAAGCCTAAATTCGAAGGAAATCAATCCAACACATTCAAAGTGAAAGAAAGACAACTTCATTTGTTGAAGATGAATAACTTGTTTCAAGAACAAGGATCTACTCTCAAGGTTGAAGAAGGTGTAGTAAGATTCCATATCGAACAGAGGCTTTAAACTTGTTGGAGGGTTATGTGAACAAATCCAAAAGTTTAAAGGAGTGAAAGTAGGCAGCCATCTTGTGAAGAAGCTCACCCCCCAGGAGAAGCTAGCTATGTGATGAAAGTTATCTTGGATTGTAACCATTTTGTAACAAATTCAAAGTTACACTATTGGATTCCTCCAGGGGTTGGAGAAGAGTGGATTGACGAATTACCCCATCCTCGAACCACTATAAAATTGCTTGTGTCTTTTACATTTAGCATACTTATCTTATTGCTTATCATTATTGTTGTTTGTTAATTTGCTAAGTCAACTGATAATAAACAAGCTTAAACAAGTGTTGAAAAACGTATTCAAAACTAAGAGTGAAAGTTTTCTTGTTAAAAACCAAGTCAATCAATTTTTAAAGTGTTAATCAATCAATCGACTTATACTATCGCAATTTGACTCGAGTCCGTTGAGTGGCTAACTATGTTGTGTAAGTAAACTTAGATGTCCACCAAGGACTTAGCCGATTTGAGTCTACTCTTAGTTATAAAAGGACTAAAAATGAAAAGTTGGTAAAGTCTTTTCAACCCCCTTCTAGACTTTACTTATCACCCCTTGGGACCTACACCTCTCGCCAATTGCATCATCAAATCAGCCAAGAAGCCCAATTATTCAAGCTCGAAAATTCCAACCTTGCTCGCCTGAGGACATAGCCTATAGGCTATATTTGAGAAGCAGTTGTTGTCGAGAGATTTGAAGAACTGGTGAACGATGAGAGAGAAATAAGAAAATAGAATAAAAACCCTAAAACAAAAAGAAAAAAAGGAAAAAAAAATCTGGGAATATGGGAGGTGGGTCGGATTATGTGGATCCGTCTGACAAAAAAGGACCCGTAGGACAGTCCTATGTAAGTCTTTGCCATTAATTAAAGAATATCTGAAATATAATCAAATTCAAAAATGTAGGAGAGATGGAATTCTCTAAGAAGTTTGTCATCATTTTTACTTGTTAATAAAAACATCGGTGAAATTTTTTACCTTTTTTAATTTACACTTGATTTTCTCGATCAAATTTTAGCAAAATTAAAGTATAAGAAGCAAACATATTTTTATAGGAAGTGAAAATAATTCAATCCCTCAATGACCAAAAAAAATCAGATGGGCAAAATCAATGTACATCGATTTTTGAGAATTTGAGTTACATTTATAAATAGGGATAGGGTTATATGAGATCTCGATGCAAATCCATCTACGATTGATCCAGGAAAACACCAAATGCAAGTTAAATTGAGTTCTTGAAGACTTTGTATTCGAGTTAAATAATTTCTTGTATTTGTCTATCTTAGATTAGGTTTATTTATGTTGATTCGGTCATTTGGGTGGCCAAACTCATGTTAAGGGCCAAGTATATGAAGTCCAGAGTCATGGTAGTTAATTATGTGTTGAAAAGAAGCGTTGGCGATCAAACATCGAGGGTTGCTTTCAAAAATGTCCAAACGCGTCAACGTTTTCAACACCGGCGGGGTTTAATATTTTGGCCATAACTTTCTCTACAATATTTATATTGAGTGATTCGAGATGCTATGGAAAGCTAAGAGAAAGTGATACAACTTTTATGCGGACCCAGGAGCTAAGTCGCATGTTTGGAAGGCACACGCCCATGTGGCCGGCCGTCTTGCGCCGTGGTCTGCGTCCGTGTTTTTTTATTTTTAAGTCTTTTTTTAGTTTCCATTTGGGTTTAGACCGCTTTTATTTTCGATTGTTTAGGGTTTATTTTGAGTCGCCTTTATATAAGGCAAACACTTTAGTTATTTTCAACAACAACTTTGATATTCAATATTGATTACATATTTTCCTCTTCAACCCTTTGGGTTTTTCCAAGAGCTTCAAGAGTGTTCATCTCGTTGTGAATTCCGACTTATCAAATAAACTTTCGCATTTGTTTGTAGCGCCTCACGCATACCGGGTTCTTGCTTCGCCAAGCAATGAGTCACGATTTTCACCATTTTTAACCGAACTAGTGAAGATCTTGCGTTAACAACAAATTGTTGTTTGGGTCGTATGCACGTTTTTTTGTTGTGGTTCACATCAAACAAATCCATAGCATTGGGTTATAAAAAGAAAAATCAAATGGCCAAAAACACCAACCCTCATTGTTCAGAACTTGAGTTACATTTATATATAGGGATAGGGTTATATGAGATCATTGTATAAAGTAAGTCCATAGGGACCAATCCCAACCACGATCTAATTATTTTAAGGGTGAAGATTTAATAAGCTTAATTTGTTATCTAATTAACTTAAAATAAGGTAAACTAGTCCACATAAATTTTTCCATACCAACAAAATAGGAGTTAGTTACCAAAATCAGCCATGAAAAGCCTTTCCCGATCACATCCCGAAATCAGCCATTAAAAAAAAAGGAAGTAGAATCACTCTATACATCGTCTTCAACATACTGCGAGAGAAAATTTGTAGTCTTCTACATATAAAAGTCGCAATCGTTGCTACAAAATCGCTTTAATCTCACCATAATAATCCGAAAGAACATACATGCTCAAATCATGAAGCAGCAGAAAAGCATGAACAACGGAAGAGTGTTTCTCCACATCGATTGAGGAAGGTATGATCGATGAACAACATGTAATGTACTTATAAAGTATACATCGCATGTAATATGTATTTGTAATGCATAATTACACGTCAGATGTTGCCACTCTACAAACAATTAATCGATAAACAAACTCGCAAAAATATGCCTATGAAAATATGATTTGTTGCTTGTGTAGTATTGTTATATTGCTTTTAATCACCATAAGTGCCTCAGAAAAAAATGTTATTTATTAACATATACGTTGCATGTGTAAGGTAACAAGTTTGCATATTTAAGCTTCAAATGTTACTGCAATGATATAATGCAAGCAATTTACATAATATAATTATAAATAGCTTGCATATAAGGAATTTAGTGATTGCATATTATGAATGTATTTCTATAACATCATAAAAAAAATTATAGCTTGTAAAATTGCACCAACTATTGACGAAAAATGATTGCTTCAGAGATATTGAGTGTAGGTCCCAAGGGTGTAAGTGTAAGGTTTAGAAGGGGGTTGAATAAACCTTACCAAATTTTCGATTTAGGCCTTTTAAATCTACAAAGTTCTACACAAATGTGTCCTTGATGGACAATCGAATTAGTCACTCAAGAGAGTTAATCTCTCAACAGACTCCAATTTGAGTACATTAATAGAGTAACTCAAATTGTTGGCTATAAATTGACTCAACTGTGGTTTTGTTTTTATTGGAAGACTTAACACCCTTAAGTTTGATTAAGCAAGTTTTCTGACTTGATTTAGTACTTATAAATTATCAAATGGATAGCAAATTTATCGAGATATAAGCAATTAAAAGTGCGTAAGTTTAAATGTGAAATGTAAATGACACAAGAAAGTTTTTATAGAGGTTCAAGATGGGGTAATTCTTCTACTCCTCTCTTCTCCAACTCCGGAGGAATCCACTAAGTAATGATCAGTTTACAAAGTGGTAACAGTCCCCGATACAAGTCTTGATCACAACACCGACTTGATCCTTTGGGACTCGATCCGAGACGCTTGATCACTGGTGGCTTTCTGCGTACGACTCGGCTTCTTCTTCAGGCAGTGTACCGCTTTGCTACTACACTCACTTGCTTAAGCACTTTGGATTTGATCACGAAGCCCTCCAAGAACTTAAGACTTGGTTCGGTCTTGAACCTTTCTACAATCCTTCCGGAATGTAGACCCCTTGTTTCGATATTTTCCTCTTCAACTAATTGAAGTTCTCTTTCCTTCACGAGGTAAGTGTTGGATTGATGTACTTCGAGATGCAGCTTGAGGATTGAGAATATTTGATTTTGATAAGCTTGTATATCTTCACGTGTGTGTCATTCATCTTTTTTTTCTCAAACAAATTCCTCGGCCTTTTATAGTGAACTTTCAAAAATTTGCCCGTTGAAGAGATAGGCTCATTTTTGAAAGTCACTTTGCGTCGTTGGCTTGCGATTCTTGGAGTTGCCATTTCCTCGTATGAATTGTTTTATCACCTTTCGAGTTCGACACGGTGTAGTGCTTCCCATGGTTCATTCCTTTTGCACGCTTCGGGACCGAGCACTCCAAGAAAGGTGGTATGGAGATATTACTTGTTTAAGTAAGTCTCTTGATTTCGTGCAACGGTTCTTTTACGATTATCTCGATTTGACCGCATTTCCTTGCTTTCCCAGGTGACTTAGAGTCGCCTTCCAATCATTGGATAACTTGTCACTTGACTTGAGACTTGGCTTCTCTTGAGTTGACTTGGTGATGTTCCACTCACCAGATCTCACCGCTTCTTCAACCGTCGAGTTCTTGTCTCTTCTTTCTTGTCAGACTCAATTGTCTCTCGATCGAGTTTTCCTTCAAGCCTTCATTGTCTTCTTGCATGTTGGGGCGTAGGCGACTTAACTCACTTGGCGCCTTTAATTGTTACAATACATTTTACAGCAAGAATTGGGGAGCCAACTTTCTATTCTAAGTTTTACATGGCATTCATCAAAATCTAAACAATAAAATTCCTAACAATTTCCCCCTTTTTGATGATGCAAAACTTAAATCATACAAAGATGCAGATAACAAAGATACATACAGATAGTGTATTGACATAGAATGTATGCGCAGAATCAATCTTTTTATTGATCATATCATTCTTGTACTTAACACAAATTGTATGTATTTACATATAAAATACACGAAGGGTTGACAAAGAACACTTCATCTCCTTCATTGTCTCCTTCTTTCATCTTGATCAAGATCTTCTTCTCTTCTTCTCTTCTTCTCGTCATCACCGCCTTCTTTTTTTCTTCTCATATGCTTTTCTTGCAGCTTCATCTTTTCTTATTCTTTCCTCGTCTCTCCCGCCATAGCTGAGTTTGTCTCTTGTTTTCTTCTTCTATTCTTTTTGCATACTCGGCGCTGGTTTTAGCCACTTGCAAGTTCGCCACATGGTCAAGCCCCACCAAGATCCCCTCCTTTCTTTCCCGGATCTACGATTCAATATTTTGGGCGAGGCCCAGGTCCAAGCTTCTTCCTCCACCGCCGCTTTTCCTTCGCTCCGGGCGTATCATCATCTTGGGGCCTTTTTCTTTCCAAAACGGTGAGTGCCCAACGGAGTGACCCAGAGAGGACCGTTGTCTCAGGTTTGCCTGTTAGCTTCTTCACATAATGTGAGACCCTTTTCCCAAGACAGTCCTAAGCTTGACCCAAGGACATATTTGCAAAATATCCTTGATTCGAGCGTTTTGAATTCGTCAATCGATCTTCGCTCGTTCCGACATCTCAAATGGCATACGTGTCTCTCTCGCCAACCGGAATGCCTCCGTGTTCTTTCAAGATGTTCATCACCCTGGCATCCATTCTTCCTTCCACCTCCTTCATCCCTCGCTTCAATTGCTTTTTCTTCTCACCCATAGATACAAAGCAGAGTGTTGGAGTGGCAGAGTCACAGGAGTTTGCCGCTTATAATGTCACCGTGATAGACCTTTGTTGGGGGTTTGTGCAATCATCAAGGTCATATCTTTTGATCCTTCCCTCTCAGATTTTCCTTTCTTCGATTTCAAAATTTCCTCGGTGATTTTCCTTCTCATTGCTCCCTTTGTCACCGATCCTTTCTTTTCACTTCAGATTTTGTCTTTAAGGTATTCCTCTTCCCCTTTTGGCATCATCAAAGGATAGAGGAACCCCGTGGAACATGTTGGCAAGCATGAAGTCGAAGTCTTCCGATGGTTGAATTTTGCTTCAAGTCCATTGCGTTGTATCTTCGCACTAAATTCAGACCGAGTAGCGTTGGATTTCACGAGATCACTTTCCATCTCACCATGAGAAGGCTGAATTTTCTTGTCATGTGTTCTTCCAAACGTCAGTATATCCTTTGCATTTCGCTCACGCAGCCAGCCTTGATCTCGGTAGTGTGAGCTTCATGCATATGCTCAATGTGTTCCTCAGCCTTTGTTTTTGCATCAACATTCTCGCCTCTCCACACCAAGCCTTGTTGAACAAGGTTCAAGTACCTTACCTGCTCCACACGCATTGATTGTCTGCTGTTGCCACCATTCCCTTATTCGAACCGTTATGCCTCTTAAGTGTTTATGAAGGGTGGCATCTCTCGTTGTCCAATCGCATGTCCAAAGAGGCTCGATGCCTCTCCATCTTTTCAACTTCAAAGAAAGAGTGCCTTGAACACTTCTCGATTTCACCGATTGATTCTTTCATTGCGGTGATGGCCATACAAAATAAATCAAAGTCGGCCGAACAATGGTGCCCGAGTGAAAAACAGAGCTGGTCCTGTGATAACGTGCTTGCTCGTTTTCCTCGACTCTTCGTGGAGTTCTCGTATCTCCGGTGAGAAAGGGAAAGATTCTACAAAAGATTCATCACCGCCGATCGAACTGCTCGATGATGAGCGGTGCGCGTGAAGTTCTTTTGGGAATCGATCCACCTGTGAGCTTGAGGAGCCGGAGCAAGGGTGTCCGGTTCATTGGTTTGATTGTGAGATGACTTGGCATTTCGAGCCTCACTGCCTTAACACCGTTGGTCTCACGGTGATGTTTTTTTTCGTTGACTTATCTCGGCCTTATCATTAGTCATCGGACGATGATGAGATTTCTAGAGGTGGCTCATCATCAAAGTTAAAGTTTGACGAGTAGTCTTGGGATCGACTTACTCGCATTTGGAACACCCGCACCGAGTCTTTTGGATTTGTCATGGGGGTCGATTTCAGCTTCTTCTTCGCCTTCCGATCCCGGAAAAAGTGACATCGTGGTTGTCCGGGAATCATGAAGTGCGATGATCTCCTTCTCGATGGGTCGATGATTGCAGAGGGATGTTCTCTACTTCGCCTCTTTACCCCGGGAAGTCTCAACCTCCCGCGGGCCTTCATTTCTCCAGCAGTCTCTCACTTGCCGCGAGGCCTTGGTCCTCCCTTTCGACAAATGTCACTGTCTCAGGGTCTTCTACAGTGGCATCCATCGAGTCTCAACCCCATGGATTGCACTTTCATCGCCTGCAGTGTTAACTCCCTGTGGTGCTCCTTCCTCGTGCCTCCTCGATAGCGTCATTACCTTTAGCGATTAGCTTGGCACTCGGCTAAGGCCTCAACTGCCTCGAGCCGTTGATGGCAACTTGTCGTTCTTCTAGTGATTGTAATTTCTTCTTCGCTTCTCGCTTTTTGTCGAAGTCATCTGCAGCCTCCTCCGACCTCGCCGTAGTGGAGGAGTTTCTCACCGGGCGCACCAAATTGAGTGACTTGGAGTGGGGTCACTCGTCTCCAGGACTCATTGTTTCAATTGATGGTTCACCGTTGGGGCAAAGGTGGTAGCACACCTTCAATAGGGGTTGGCTCGACCGGGTCCCCACTAGCCCGATTTCATCGCCATTTCCTTATCAGCTTTCTTCCGAGTGAGTGGGAAGTGGTAGCAAAGAACATCGGTGGCTATTTGTCGAACCACTCCCATTGATCGATTTCATTTGTGGTTTTGGAGGACTCTCCTGGTCCCTCCATCGCCTTTGCTCGTGAAGGATTCTTGATTCATGCAATGCTTGCCGCATTTGTAACTCTTCTCCGGGCAAGAAGATTCCTGGTTCCTCGTCACTTTCAGAGAAGACATCAAGGAGAGGATGGAAGTGTTCTCAGGGTGCCGAGAGAGGGCGATACTTGCCTTTTCACGTGCTTCTCGCTTCTTCAGCTTGCTTTGCTCTCTCCCCGGCCCTTGTAGATTTGGCAGGATGTCTAAGCAGCTTGTCCTCATCAGTGCTTTGGGAGCACAGAGTCATCCAAGGAAATTTAGCAGCTTCTTCTTCTTCTATGAATTCAGCCGTTGGAACTGCTCCTTGACTTGCTCAACTTCCATTTTCTCCACTCACGCAGACGATTTTGGATGTCCTGGGGTGGAGATAGGATCATTACATCACTATCTCGCTTGGGTCGGTTCTTTTTGAAGTTTCACCTGTGTGTGAGCTACACCGTGTCTGTCTTGGGTTGCCTCGCTGATCGCCTTCACAGACTTGGGTCGTTTCATCAACTACATCCGGAGACTCTACTTCTCCAAAGAGTCTCCCAGATTTGTGCTAGCCGAGTAACCGACTCACTGGTTTCTCCTGCTCGGATCGCTTGACGAGTCTTCTTCGTCTCCTGGTTTGTACTGGGAATTTCTGCCAGAGGCGGCGCCCTCTCGAGTCTTGGGCGGCTGGGGCGGTGCTTGTGTTTGTTTCGAGGAGCTGGCCGTCTTCCAGCTTGTCGGTTCTCCTCCTTTTGACAATCGGAGAAGGTATTTGGGAGTCCTTTCGATCGCCGCCGCAGGGTGATATGGCCGCGCAGGGGGGAGCATGTTTGGTTTTCTTTCACGCAGGGCAAAGAGATTTCGGGTACCGCAGGGGCAACTTTTCTTCGTTGGAGAGGAGGAACTGTGTCTTCGGGTCACCGATTCCCCTCACCGTGTCGCTCTCTTGGCGTAAGCTCGCTTTTCGAGCACCAGAGAGGTTAGCTCAACATTCTCTTGTTAACATGGAATGCTTTCCCATGTCCGAGAGGACTCCTTTCACCTCCAATAGTCGGCCAATCACTAGGCCATATCCGAGTGATCCTCCAAATGACCCATCTTCTTTGAAGGACTTGTTCCCCACGCTCGGGCAGATCTGCTTTGTGAGATAAACTCAGCCCAGCTTTATCTTCTTTTCCTCGATGATTGCAAAGCCATCACAATCGCTTTGCCTTTGATAGTTGGTCAAAGTCGCCAAATTTGATGTCGATACATTTGGCAACAATGTCCAACAATTTGTGATAATCCTCCTTTAGCCAGCTTCTTTTGTTTTGTTTTGTGGTATATAATTTTATCAAGCAAGGTCGGACTTGGCTATTTTTTCCATGCGTCACCAAGTTTACATCAGCTTCCTTAATTTCGCTTGCTCCTTCTGGTTTGGTAGTGAGCAATATTCACCAAATCCTTGGCGTTGATAGTCACCGCTTCCCGTGAACAGATGACTTGATTCCTTCATCGTGAACGGCAAAGATTCACGTAGAATGTGCGACCTCCTCCACATAGGTCATAGGATATTCCAGCGTTAGAAACGGTTTCACCCGACGTTTTCCAACTTCTCCGCGATTTTCTTCACCAGGGTGTCGCTTCGGACCGCTTCACCATTCGCGTCTATTTAAATCCACGGTTGAGCCGGGTGTGGATTTGTTTTCCCAACTTGGTAAAGTCATACGTTGGTGCCATTTCTAGAATAATTTCAAGGAAAAGTTTAAATTTGATTTGAAGGTTGATAGGGTTTCGAGAGTATTTGCCTTTGCCTTTTGAGAGAAAGAGATTGAACAGTTTTAGAAGTGAGAGAGAAACGGACGAAAATGGTTTAAATATGGTTAATGAAAGAACGCAGACGGTTTTTGAATTGTGATCGAAATCAACGGCTTGGATTTCGTGACGCTATTGAGCATTTCACATCTCGTATTTAATGCGGCACATTTATATCCAATCATAAGCTTAGTGTGCGGCTTTTATGTCCGACACATCATCATTATCCGACGTGTTCCTTAAAACATTCCCGCTAAGTCAAAACGATTGCGTTTTTGGCACTTTGCTCATAAGTTATTCACTTTTCTCTTAGCCGATTTAACTCTCGCTTCTCACATTTCTCTTAGTGACTCGGCTATCATTTTGTCTTGGTATAGTGACTTTCCGACACGTCTGGTGATTCATCGAGCTAATTTTTGTTTTCACTCTTTTTCACCTTCTTTCCTGTTTCATTTCTTTTCTTTGATTCTTCCGTGTCTCAGCTTAGCTCAATTAGCCCCAACTCATGTTTGAGTTCTTCAAATCTTGACTCACATAATGGTTTTGTGAAGATGTCACTAGTTGTTTGTCGGTTGAGATATATTCCAAGATAATGTCCTTCTTTTCAACATGATCTCTTATGAAATGATATCGACATCAATATGTTTTGTTCTTGAGTGCAACACAGATTTTGAGTGATTGCAATGGCACTTGTGTTATCACACATGATTGGAATTTCCTTTTCTTCAACTTCATAATCTCTCACCATTGTCTCATCCATAGGACTTGGGCACAAATGCCCGCAGCCTATGTATTCGTTCACCAGAGAGGTGGCTATTGAGTTTTGCTTCTTGCTAAACCAGAAATTAGTCTGTTTCCTAGCATTTGACATGTGCCAAGTACTTTTCCGTCCACTCGTGATCCAAAGATAGTCGTAGTCCGAATAGCCAATTAGCTTGAATCCACCTTCCTTTGGATACCATAGGCCTACTTCTTGGCTTCCTTTTAAGTATCTCAATATTCTCTTAGTCTAGTCATATGGCTCTCTTTTGGAGCAGATTGAAATCTTGCACATACACTCACAAAGAAAAGTGATGTCTAGCCGCTAGCTGTGAGATAGAGCAATGATCCAATAAGTGCTCAGATCTTGTTTGATCTACAGCTTGCCATCCGCATCCATGTCCATTTTGATCGATGTGTTCATTGGTATTTTTACGTAAGACTTCTCCTCCATACCAAATTTCTTCATTAAATCTCCGTGTATTTTGTTTGACTTATGAAGGTTCCATCCTTGTTTGTTTCACTTGAAGTCCAAGGAAGAATGTCACTCTCCCATCATGCTCATTTCAAATTTACTTTGCATGAGGTTTGAGAATTTTTCACACACCTCTTTGTTAGTGGATCCAAAAATGATGTCATCCACATATATTTGAACAAGCAAAGATACTCTTCTTGTCTTGAATTCGAAAAGTGTTCTATCTACTTTTCCTTTTGTGAATCCATTTTCAAGTCAGAATTGTGACAGGTATCATACCATGCTGCTCGTGGGTGCCTGTTTCAATCCGTCACAGGGCTTTCTTGAGTTTGTATACCTTGTCTCCAAGAGTCTTCTCTTCAAATCCTCGGAGGTTGTTCAACATACACTTCTTCTTCCAATAAACCATTCAGAATGCACTTTTTACATCCATTTGATATACAAAGGAAATTCTTGTGAGCAAAGATAGGCAAGAAACATCCTTATAGCTTCCAATCTTGCTACAGGGCAAATGTTTCATCAAAATCTATCCCTTCTTCTTGGCAATATCCTTTGGCTACCAGTCTTGCTTTGTTTCTTACCACAGAGCCTTCCTCGTTCATCTTATTTTCGAATACCCATTTGGTTCCAATAACATTTTGATGTATGGGTCTTTGTACTAATTCCCATACTTTATTTCTCTCAAACCGATTCAACTCTTCTTGCATAGCTTGAATCCAATGTGTGTCGTCCAATGCTTGTGACACATCTTTGGGCTCTATTCTGCGAGATGAAGCATGTGAACATTGCTTCTTGTTGGGTTCGATCTTGTCTTGACACCTTCTCTTATGTCTCCAATGACAAGTTCGTGGATGGTCTCTCACCATCTTACGTCAAAGTTGAAGTAAGTTAGCCTGGATTGATCGACGGTACCAATGTTTCGTGGTCTCTCTCGTGATCATTCACCGCAGGTTTTCCACCGCTTTTGAGATTCAGCCTATCTCATCTTCTCAATTGATAATTCCTCGCCTTACCAACATAGGGACTCTTTCAGAAGGTTGGATGATTCACTTATCACCGACTCTTCAATGTCTTCCCATTTACATTTGGCTCATCGAATACTACATGAATGGATTCTTCTCAGAACCATAGTTCTTTTGTTGAGTATTCAGAGGCTTTGCTTTGTTGAGTATCCTAAGAAGATACCCTCATCGCCTTTAGCATCAAAAGCCTTTAGGTTATCTTTGCCATTGTTGTGGATGAAGCATTTACATCCAAATATCCTGGAAATATGCAACATTTGGTTTTCTTCCACCCGAGGATCTCATAGGAGTCTTTGTCATTTTGTCTATTTATCATACATCTGTTTTGGGTGTAGCAAGTCGTGTTGATTGCTTTCGCCCAAAATCTTTTTAATAACCTTCACTAACATGGTCCTTTGCTTCTTTGAGGGTTATGTTCCTTCTTTCGCAACTCCATTCTCACGTGGAGTCCTTGCGGTGATAGTTCATGACCAATACCATTCTCAATACAAGATCTTGAGTTATTATTCCATTGACAAACTCGGTTCCTGCTATCTCGATCTTATTTTGATAATGGTTTGACTCTTCTCATTTTGTATCCTCTTCATCACCGTGGTAGCTTTTGTAGAGTTTCTTTCTTCTTGCACATGAATATTGTCCATGTATATCTTGAGTAGTCATCTACTACCACCAGGGTGTATTTCTTTCCACTTATGCTTCTTTGGTTCCATGGGCCAAATAGATCCATATGAAGCGGATGCAATATTCTTGTTGAGGATGGGCATGTCTTTTCTTTGAACGACGACTTGATTTGTTTTCCTTCTCGACATGCATCACATATACTCTCCTTCTGTATATCGAGTCCTGGAAGTCCTTCTACAAGATGACTTCTTGCCAATTTGTTGATTGTTTTGAAATTCAGGTGACTCACTTTTTTTGTGCCACAGCCAACTTGATTCACCAGCTCTTTTGCTAGTAGACAGTATGGGTGTTGCATTGACCAATCCACTACATACATATTTTTCTGTCTACATCCTTGCAAAGACAACTTCATTTGATTCAATATCTTTGATTTGGCATATTCCCATGTTGAATCCAACATTGTAGCCCTTGTCACGAGTTGATCGATGCTCAAGAAATTGAAGTTTAGTCCTTCAACATATGCAACATCCGTGATTTCTAAACCATTCCTTTTGATGGATCCAATGCCTCTTATTTCACCAGAGCTTCATTTCCTCCAAATATGACTTTTGCTCCTTTGACTTCCTTGAATTTTGAGATTTCTCTTATTTCCTGTCATATGTCCGGGAATGACCCACTATCCATGTACCAGTTCCTTGGCACTCACTGCTCTTGAACCCGCAATCAAGGAAATTAAGTTTTAGGTACCCATTCTTGTCCGGGTCCCGAGGGGTTAGAATTATAAGATGATCCAACCAACCTATAGCCAAATGATTTGACTCTAAGAGGTTGCCATCTATCGGTGCCATAATCATAATTAATCCCGCAAATTGCTTGGGGATTCTAGGTTCATACAAATTTGTCTTTTCTCCTCAGATGCTGCGATATGTGTTTTAGCAATTGCCTTTCTTGGGTAATTGTGGTGTCTTTGAGTGTAGTGCCTAGGTGCATATGTGTGCCGATGAAAGCCTTTATGCTTTTGGAATGGCCTTTGTTGAGTTCTAGGCCTTTGCCATTTGGGCTTGTATTCCATAAGTCCAGCCGATAGTTCACATTATTCCAAATAACTTGCTTGGATATTTTCTACCATTCCCATCATATGTATTTCTTTTATGAGTATTCTGGGGATTTTTGGTAGCTCGCTTCTTCTTTACAGAGTATTTTTGTTTGGAGTCCGCTGAGGGACTCGGGCCGAATCTCTTCTCACTGCCCTTTCAAAGACTCTCAATCGGTCGTTTTCCTTTTCCTTTGTAACCAAGGCGCAGTTTGCTTAGTATTGTGCTTTGGATTGAAAGTGTGTGCTACATTTAGAGTTTTGGATTTTTCGACTCTTCATGACTTGAAGATCCTTTTTCCAAAATTACTTGAGGTTTGACATGGCACAAAGGAATTAAATCCTAAGCCTGTCTTGTCTCCACATTCTCTTTGACTCATAATAAGATCATCCAATGATTTAGATGCCTTAGTGAATGAGGCAATAATATTTTTGAGGTCATTCTCCTCTTTTCTATAGTAGCAATTTCGCTATTAATTTAGCATTTTCAGCCTTTTAAACTTTTATTCTCATCACCTATTTGACTTAGAGTGCTCACCTCCTTAGTCACTTTGAGTTTTGACTTTTGAGTAGGTGTTTTCCTCATTCAATAGTGTGTGTGAGGTTTTAATGTGCTCAAAATCTTTCATCATTTTGCGTAATGAATCATAAAGATCGTGGGTGATGAAGTGTGTGTGTCACAAATACTATCACTAGTGTCCGAGCTTGTTGAGTTAGATTGTACCTCATCTTCTTGATCTTGTTCTTTGGCCATTGCATGAGATCAAGGCTTCTTCTTCGTAGTCACTTGAGTAGTCGCCTTCACCGCTCTCGAGTCACTGTCTCTCTTGACTTGGTCATCTCGGCAGATCTCGCAGCCCATCATTGCCTTTTTTTCTTCTCTTGTCTTCTTTCTCTCAAGACCTTTCTTTCTTCTTCGTTTCTCAGACTTGTTGACTACAGGATATGAGCAATGATAGCATAGTGACTGGTTGTCTACAATTCCAACATAGATATTCAGCCTTTTGATCACCTCTTTCTATTCTTGAGTTGTCCCTTTGATACTCAACTTGTTGATGATCCATTCTCTTGGTTGGCCTATCATCCCTTGATTTGGAGGGAGCCGAGTGTCTTCCTGGAGGATTCACCCTTTCCTCTCTTGTAGTTCTTGTTAAAGAACTTGTTAAATCTTTTAACCATCGGGCTATTTCTTCCGGGGTCAATTGCCTCTTTGACCTGCTCTTCTTCCATCTTTGACAATTAGAGCAAATTTTTTTGGGTACAAATTGCTGTCTCTTCCTCGGGTCTTTCCTTCTCACCAAATTCGTAGGCTTTGAGGTCCGAGAATAACTCATGATTGGATGTCTTTGACAGTCCATGGAGTGTCTCAATGCCATGACCTTCATTTCCCATTCACCGAAGACTTTTTAGATCTTCATACACATTTCCTTTCGTGTATATTCCTTCCCAAGTGTAGACAACTCATTTGTGATTTCAGAACCGAGCATCCAGCTTGATCCAGGTTTTCTCCCGAGATCATTTTAAAGTTCTCAAATTTTTGTACGGCCACCGACATACTTTGTTTTCTTTGATTTGCTCCGAGCCTTCACAAATCAATGTCGTTTGTCCTGCATTTCTTGGCGCTTTGCAAGATTTCACTTTATTGAACATGGCTTTGTCCAAGGTTTTGTAAAGAATGTCCTTGGCTACATTGTCCAGGTTGTATCTTTTTCTGTCATCATTTGTCCACTCGCTTCTTGGTTTTTCAACCATGACCGTCCGGGTGTGATCTTCTTCCCTTCACCTGCAACTCTTCATGACATTTGTGTTCACCTTTAATATTTGCAGAGGCCCATCTTCTATCACTATCCACATCTCATCATGTAATGCCGATAGATGAGCTCAGATACGAATTTTCCAATCATCAAATTCTTCAATAGTGAACATAGGAATGCGTGTTAGATTTGCTTCCATGATAATAACTTTTAATGATAGAAAAGAGTTTTGAAAGTTTAAGTACTAAAGCGAGACTTTTGAAAAGATTGAGATCTAGTTCAAGAACTGAATGCGGAGGGTTCAATGAACCAACCGCTCCGATACCACTTGTAGGTCCCAAGGGGTGTAAGTGTAAGGTTTAGAAGGGGGGGTTGAATAAACCTTACCAAATTTTCGATTTAGGCCTTTTAAATCTACAGAGTTCTACATAGTTGTGTCCTTGATGGACAACGAATTAGTCACTCAAGAGAGTTAATCTCTCAAATGATTTCAAATTGAGCCATTAATAGAGTAACTCAAATTGCTGGCTATAAATTGACTCAACTGTGGTTTTGTTTTCCGAAGACTTAACACCCTTAAGTTTGATTAAGCAAGTTTTATTTTTGATTTAGTACTTATAAATTATCAAATGGATAGCAAATTTATCAACAGATATAAGCAATTAAAAGTGCGAAGTTTAAATGTCAAATGTAAATGACACAAAGAAAGTTTTTATAGAGGTTCAAGATGGGGTAATTCTTCTACTCCTCTCTTCTCCAACTCCCGGAGGAATCCACTAAGTAATGATCGTTTACAAAGTGGTAATACCCGGATACAAGTCTTGATCACAACAAATGACTTGATCCTTTGGGACTCGGCCTGAGACGCCTTGATCACTCACCAAGCTTCTCGACGACTCGGGCCTTCTTCACAGGCGCTTGCCTTGCTACTACAAAAACCACTTGCTTAAGCACTTTGGATTTGATCACGAAGCCCTCCAAGAACTTAAGACTTGGTTCAGTCTTGAACCTTTCTACAATCCTTCCCGAATGTAGACCCCTTGTTTCAAGATTTTCCTCTTCAACTAATTGAAGTTCTCTTCCTTCAAGGTAAGTGTTGGATTGATGTACTTCGAGATGTAGGCTTGAGGATTGAGAATATTTCGAGCTTTTGATAAGCTTGTATATCTTCACGTGTGTGTCATTCATCTTTTTTTTTCTCAAACAAATTTTCGGCCTTTTATAGTGAACTTTCAAAAATTTGCCCATTGAAGAGATTGGCTCATTTTTGAAAGTCACTTTGCAAAATCGTTGGCTTGCAGTTCTTGGAGTTGCCATTTCCTCGTATGAATTGTTTTATCACCTTTTCGAGTTCGACACGGTGTAGTGCTTCCCATTCGTTCATTCCTTTTGCACGCTCGGGACCGAGCACTCCAAGAAAGGTGGTATGGAGATATTACTTGTTTAAGTAAGTCTCTTGATTTCTGTGCAACGGTTCTTTTACAGCTTATCTCGACTTGATCGCATTTCCTTGCTTTCCCCAGGTGACTTAGAGTCACTTCCAATCATTGGATAACTCTTCCATCACTCACCTGAGACTTGGCTTTCTTGAGTTGACTTGACCGATGTTCCACTCACCAGATCTCACCGCTTCTTCACGAGTTCTTGTCTCCGCTTCTTCTTTGCTATACTCACCACTCTCTCGATCGAGTTTTCCTTCAAGCCTTCGGATTGTCTTCTTGCATGTTGGGGCGTAGGCCGACTTAACTCGCCTTGGCCCTTTAATTGTTACAATACATTTTACAGCCAAGAATTGGGGAGCCAACTTTCTATTCTAAGTTTTACATGGCATTCATCAAAATCTAAACAATAAAATTCCTAACATTGAGTATTGCATGCTAATAAAAAAAAATATTATACTACTTTATTGTTTCTTACTTATATGCCAGGGAGCAATACCAATATACATTGAGAGTGAATAGAATTATCGCCCGACTCTACAAAGTATTGAATACCCGAATGTGAACAACAAATGGCATCTCAACAATCATTCTCTAATAATTTGGATGAACGAGTACAATTCTATCGAAATTATGGGTAGGTCATCGGTTTTGATTTGCGATAAGTACAACAAAGCGCTTTCTCGAGTGGTTAATACGTGTGCATTACGTTGTATGCAAATGAGAGGGGTCCAAGAATGTTAGCAAGTCATGCAAAGGAAACGCCCCAAAAATCGACACCAATAAAACAATTAAATCAAACACCGAATCTCTATGCGAGTTGGATGCAAAGCTCGTTGTATATTTGAATATTTGAAAATGTTATTTACATAGTAAATAAACTTAAGGAATGACACACACATAGTCTCACACCAGAATGTACAAACAATTTTTGAAGGTTAACAAAACCTAAATTTTGGACATCAACAAAGTTTATTATAAGTTGTGCGATGGCAAATATTAGCTTGCAAAAACTCATCGATTGTATAAAGAGATGGTTGGGGAGTATTTCTAATGTAGGTACACTACAAATTGATTCTAAGAATTTTAAAATAGAGTTGAAGGCATATATTAGTTATAGATAAGTTTTGAAAAATATGGAGTGTGTCCGCTATGGCATTCAACTACAACGTCGATGAAAACGAACAACCGATGAGACTATTTTTTGGGTTGGTCTATTATGTAGGATGAATATTACAACATTTGGAGATGTAATATCATTCGACGCAACATACAAACACTAATATGCAACTAAATCTTACCAATGCACATTATGTCTTATGTACTTCTTATGTAATGCTTACTTGATGCATATGAAGAACGTGTCTTATTGTAATACCCACTAATATATTATTATTATTTTTATTATTATTATTATTATTATTATTATTATTTATTATTATTATTAATTAGTAGCACCTAATCTAGTATTAGCCAACCCATTTATTATGATTGACAAACAACCAACTACCAACAAGATCTAAAATTTATACGCAAAGGACAAATTTCTTGATTTCCTTTGTCATAATCCTTAATTATTGTTACTGCCCTAATTATATATATATATATATATATATTAACCTCAACCCTCCATTTTACACCACAAACCAAAGGTATGTACTTTTGCCTTTTCCTTTCCAAATGCCTTTATCTATGCTCGCTTTTTATCTTTTTCATTTATTTATTTATAAAAAATAAAACTATTGCTAAAGTGGGATTGTGGGGTTAGTGTTAATGGAGATGGTTACATATATTCGGTGTGTGCGTGTGTTAGTGGTCTGTGTGTGTTAGTCTTATGAGTGGTGTGTGTGTGTGTGTGTTTAATATATATAAATATGTATGATATATGTTTATAATGCATGTGTGTGTTTAATATATATATAAATATATACACGTATGTATGCATGTATAGAATGCATGTGCCATGGGTTATAATGTTAGATGCATATGTGTGTGTTTAAAATATATATATATATATATAATATACATATGCATGTGCCGTATGTGTGTATGTGTGATTTACAATACTAATAAATATGTTGTGTTGTTTAGTATTTTTTTAGTGTTAATATATTTATAAAATCTTCAACTTTAAAGGATTATATATATATATATATATATATATATATATATCTTCTAACTAATTTATTAGATCTATATTATTTGTATAATATATAATATTCATATCATTTTTACATGATCTACTTTAAAGATTATAATATTATTAATTTTAAGGTTGTAAGATTTAAGAACTCTAAGACAAATTATTTTATTATCGTAATAGGAGACGAGGGTAGACAGGAGATCTAGGAGTTCAAGGCATATCAACACATAATTTGCATCGGATCTTTTTCAAGGTGGGGAGTTTTTACTATTTGTTCTTGTTAAATATTATGAATGTTTACATTAATGTTTAAAGTGCACATGTTATATCCTACTTAATTTTGCTCAATGGATTCTATGTTCTAAGATTCAAGTTACATGAGCTTTATGCTCTAGGAACTCCAAGATTCAAGTTACATGAGCTTTATGCTCTAGGAACTCTATGATGACATGATTCTATGATGCCATGATTCTATGATGCTATGATATATGTTGCAAGTTTTTCATTAATGTGATGCATGAATTTTATTTAGCTTGAACAAATGTGATTTCCCACCGAGTAAATGTTTTTACTCACCCCACTATTTCCAATGATTTTTGGGATGGAGTTTGGCGCAATGGCGAGGAGGAATGATCGGCTTGATCTCCATTTTAAATAAGTAAAATAAGTCTTCTATTTGGAACTAATATTTTAGTGTCTACTTGAACTTTTGATTTTAATGTTTTGTTAAACTACTATTATCCGACTATTTAGTTTTTGTAGCTTTGGAATATGTTTGACTATGGTTAAATTCCGTTGACTTATTATAATGAATGACTATTTTTCTTTAGTTGTTTAAATCGCTCCGCATTAAATTTCCCGTTAAAATATTAATTTTATGTTTTATTTTAAAGATACTAATTTAAAAAAATATTATTTATATTTTTTTGAAAACTCCCATTTTTAGTCGTATGCGTCTCAAGTTATTTTTATTTTCTATTTTTTTTAAAAAGAAAACACTTTCGTATATAAAAAGTGGGGCGTTTAGGTGTGGTATCGAGCGAGTCCGATTTCTCAAGACTCGAAAAAAAAAAAAAACTATGTATATGTTGAGTTTAAAAAAATAAATTATAAATAAGGACAAGATCTTTTGTTGTAAGTCATTCACTCTACCTCGCTCGCTACAAAAAGGTACATATTTTCATATGAACGTATGTCATTCCATGATACAATTGCTATTATTTCTATGATGCCAAGATAACATAATATGCATATTATTTCATAAATCGGTCATTAGTTTACATGAAATTTATTTTCGTTGCAATTTCATTATGATAGCAAGGATAGTTGATGGGTATGCCAATGATAACAATAATGCATACTTGATATATGAATAATTTACATTTCAGCTTGTGTATTAGATGCGTATTCTCTCAAACTGCTAGAAAAGGGTGCACAGGGGGCCGCCTTGGGCCCTTTCAACCGCCTACAAGAATATAGAGAGTATAAACAGGCCAAGGAAGATGATGATCTAGGAGTACATATAGCCACGATGCTGAAATTGTGGAAGAATGTCAGAAACTTACCTAATGGAGTTACTCACTATGAAGCCGCCCGAAAGTTAGTTGACACCATGCCACCCTATTGGAAAAAGACAGCACGCGTCGGCTACTCGAAGAACACTTGGAGGTGGACAACAAGAGAGGGGCAATCATAGATTATGTGGAGTTTTCCGCGGCATGCTTTAGGAAATGGATAAAATTTGATGATGACCCTTTTCCAAGTGACGTGGAGAGTGAAGAAGAGGACCCATAAGAGGATGTTAATTTTAAGACATCGGAATCAGTTAAATCGTCTTAAGAAACTCGGACTATGCAAACTCGGAAAACTTAGTAGTTAATATATATATATATATTTCGATGTCTCATATCTTTTTCTAAGGATAAACATTGTTATCACCTCAAGAGTTTACCATGAATGAATGTTTACTTATTTTATTTGAGTATTGATTATATTGATAATGTCTTCATGAATATTTCAACTAAGGTACAGACCATCCTCTTAATAGGAACCAATGGCTCCTCAAACACGAGGTCAAACTAACGGAACGGAGACGAGAATGGCAATGGAAATGGACATGACCTAATTGCCAATTTGGTCATTGGCTTCAAGGGTTTGCTCGAAGGGCAAATGGCCCAAAACAAGATACCCCTATCAATCAAGTGAATCAAGTAGTAGAACAGTTTGCCGCTACCAACCCCCAAGGTTCAACGGACGACGGCCCCGCATTTGTTGAAGAGTGGATACGCTCGTTGGAAAGAATCTTTTCACACATAGCATGCATCGATGCTCAAAGGATATCATGTGATGTGTTCCAACCATCAAGATGCTGATCACTGGTGGGAGGCGATTGGAGAACAAGAATCGAGGAAGAACGTAATTCTCTAACTTGGACAGAGTTTAAGGATGTGGTGATGAACAAATACTTTCCTCAATCATACCGAGATCAGAAAGAAGCCGAGTTCTTGAACTCAAACAAGGAGGATTGTCGGTGGTTGAATATGAGCGAAGGTTCAACCAATTGTCTCGCTTATGCCACACATCTTGTGGACACCGACCAAAAGAAGGCTAGAAGATTTGAAAGAGGTTTGCCTCCGAAGTTGGAGGTATACTACCGGGCAAGGTGCAATGACTTATGCGGATGTCGTGAGACGGCACAGCGGTCGCTACTCGCCTAAACATGGATGTCGGAAACAAAAAGTTTGTGGAGGTTCAGGGAAGAGGAAATTGAATCCCCAATCAGTTTAAGGGTAATGTTCGAATAAACAAGTCAAACAGAATATAAATATGGGGCCCAACAATCAAATGGAAAACCACATTGTGCGAGAATGTGGAAGAAATCATAGGGGAGAGTGTCTATTCGGAAAAGGAAAATGTTATAGATGTAAATAGCCTGGGCATCAAGCACATGACTGTTCCACATATCCGGGAGAGAACTCTGGGTAAAAAGCTCAAGTACCTGCAGGAAAAGGGCGAGTATTTGCATTGACGCAGACAGAGGCTGATCAAGAACCCAACACTATGACAGTATGCCGACAATATTTGAAGTCCCCGCTTCTTGTATTGTTTGACACTGGTGCTACAAATTCATTTATATCGCTAAGTTTCATAAGAAAATTGGAAATAAGAGAGATATAATGAACATTCCCTTGAAGTTAGATACCTTCAAGAAAGACATTAATGATCAATGAATTGTCTAAGGACGTGAAAATAGAAATTTGTGGAAGAATCAGTAGTAACAAATTTACACATCATAAACATGAGAGACTTTGATGTAATTTTAGGAATGGATTGGCTCAAGAAGAATCGAGCAAGTATTGAGTGTCATAAAAGAGAGATAGTGTTTCATCTACAGGAGGAGATGAATTCACTTTTTACTTTGAGCCAAGTCTAGCACAATACAGAGTGGTATCAGCTATGAAAGCGATGAAAATGCCGAGGAAAGATAATTGCCAAGGGTACTTGGTGAGTATACAAGACACCAAATCTACGGAGTTGAATTTCACCGATGTTCCAATTGTGAGGACTATGGGGATGTGTTTCGTAAGATCTTCCAGGAGTTCCACCAGATAGACAAGTGGAATTCACAATAGATTTAGTGCCTGGAGCAGCACCTGTATCAAAAGCACCCTACAGGATGGCACCAAAGGAACTACAAGAGTTAAGGGTGCAATTACAAGAGTTATTGGATAAGAAATTTATTCGACCAAGTGTCTCACCTGGGGAGCGCCGGTCTTATTTGTTAAAAAGAAAGACGGATCAATGAGGATGTGTATCGACACAGAGAGCTTAATCGACTCACAATCAAGAATAAATATCCATTACCAAGAATAGAAGACCTATTTGATCAATTAAGAGGAGCAAGTGTCTTTTCGAAAATTGATTTACGGTCCGGTTATCACCAGTTAAAGATCAAGGATAATGACATACCGAAGATGCGTTCGGACTCGTTATGGACATTATGAATTCGTGGTGATGCCATTTGGTTTAAGCAATGCTCCGGCCGGTGTTCATGGATCTCATGAATCGGGTTTTCCATTCCATTAGATTCTGGTTCGTCATAGTGTTCATCGATGACATATTGGTCTATTCAAGGAATGAGAAACAACACCAAGAGCATTTGAGTATCGTGATCTGAAACACTTCGCAGGAGAAATTGTATGCAAAATTCAAAAAGTGTGAGTTTTGGTTAGATCGAGTCGTATTTTTGGGACATGTTGTTACATCAAAAGGAATAGAAGTTGACCCTGGCTAAGGTCGAAGCTGTGAATGATTGGAAAGCACCTACAAATGCAAATGAGGTTCGTAGCTTTCTGGGGTTAGCGAGTTTACTATAGAAGATTCATTGAGGATTTGCAAAGATTGCAGCGCCCATGACCAAATTGACAAGGAAGGGCGAAAAGTTTTGGTGGTCGAGAAAAGTGCGAGGAAAGTTTCCAAGAACTAAAACGGAGACTAACATCAAGACGACCGTGTTGACCATTCCGGAGGTATCGATGGATTCGTCATCTATAGTGATGCATCGAAGCAAGGATTGGGTTGTGTCTTGATGCAACACGGCAAGGTTGTTGCCTATGCTTCGAGACAAATCAAACAACATGAGTTGAATTATCCTACCCATGACCTAGAACTAGCCGATGAGTTCATGCCTTTGAAGATTTGGCGACACTATCTATATGGGGGAAAGTGTGAGATCTATATGATCATAAGAGTCCGAAATATTTCTTTACTCAAAAGGAGTTGAATATGAGGCAGAGAAGATGGTTGGAATTGGTGAAGGACTATGATTGCACCATCCATTATCACCCTGGTAAAAGCAAACGTAGTCGATGCGTTGTAGAAAACAAAGAGGGGAATTGATTTACTTATACAAGAGGCACAATTAATAAGAGAATTTACGAAGTTAAAAATCGAAATTGTGCCACCACCTAGACGAATAGAAGAAATATTGGCAGCTATGGTGATACAACCAAGATTACGAGAAAGGATAAAAGAAGCACAAGCCAATGACGTCTTTTGTGCAAAATGAGGAATCATGCCATTGATGGGGGCATTAAGGGGTTTTTAATTGCGGTGATGGTGCGTTAACTTACAATGGTAGGCTATGTGTGCCAAAGAATGAAGAATTAAGGAAAGAAGTCCTCGAAGAAGCCCATTGTACTCCATATCTGCTCACCAAGGAGGTACAAAAATGTATCGAGATTTGAGAGAAATCTTTTGGTGGAGGGGTATGAAGAGAAGTATAGAAACTTTGTTGAAGTGTTTAACATGTCAACAAGTTAAGGTTGAACATCACGACCCTGGACTTCTTAAACCGCTTGAGATTCCGAATGGAAGTGGGAAAATATATCAATGGATTTTGTGACGGATTACCTCGGTCGGCAAGAGGAATCAAGCTGTTTTGGGTTGTGGTTGACCGATAAACAAAGTCCGCTCATTTTCTACCCGTGAAGATGACTTATAGCATGGATCAATATGCACAGGTTTACATTAGGGAGATTGTGAGACTACACGGTATTCGAGTCTCAATAGTATCGGACAGAGACACAAGGTTTACATCAAAATTCGGAGAAGCCTACAATCGCCTATGGGTACTAAATTAAATTTTAAGATCGCTTACCACCCACAAAAGGATGGTCATCTGAAAGGACCATTCAAATTTTGGAGGACATGTTGAGAGCATGTGTTTTGGACTTTGGAGGAAGTTGGGAAGTATATCTGTCGTTAGTGGAATTTGCCTGTAATAATAGTCATCGTGCAACGATTGGAATGGCTCCTACGAAGCATTGTACGGAAGAAAATGTAGGTCGCCTATATGTTGGGATGAAGTGGGTGAGAGAAAAATTTTGGGACCGAGATCGTTGAACAAACGTGCAAGTTATTCAAAAGATCAAACAAAGAATCAAAAGTAGCACAAGATCGACAAAAATCATATGCCGATAAAAGGAGAAAAGATCTACAGTTCAATGTGGGAGATAAGGTATTTCTAAAGATCGCACCGAATAAACACATCAGTAGATTTGGGAGAAGAGGAAAGCTACAACCAAGATATATTGGTCCATTTGAGATTTTAGCTCGAGTTGGAGATTTGGCTTATAGACTAGCTCTACCACCAGAACTTGCCTCTGTTCACAATGTCTTCCACGTTTCGATGTTGAGAAAGTATGTGCATGATCCAAGTCACATAGTCAACTACTCAGAATTGGAAATCAACAAAGATTTATCTTACGAAGAGGTACCAGTTGCCGTATTAGATCGAAAGACACATACGTTAAGGAATAAGGATATCAATTTAATTAAGGTACAATGGAGTCGTCACGGGCAAAATGAGGCAACTTGGGAACGAGAGGACGAGATCATAACTAAGTATCCAAATTTCCTCAATCAAGGTTAGTGGTTTTGAATTTTCGAGGGCGAAAATATTTTTTTAGTGGGGGAGGATGTAATACCCACTAATATATTATTATTATTATTATTATTATTATTATTATTATTATTATTATTATTATTATTATTATTATTATTTATTATTATTATTATTAATTAGTAGCACCTAATCTAGTATTAGCCAACCCATTTATTATGATTGACAAACAACCAACTACCAACAAGATCTAAAATTTATACGCAAAGGACAAATTTCTTGATTTCCTTTGTCATAATCCTTAATTATTGTTATCGCTTCTAATTATATATATATATATATATATATATATATATATATATTAACCCTCAACCCTCCATTTTACACCACAAACCAAAGGTATGTACTTTTGCCTTTTCCTTTCCAAATCGTCTTTATCTATGCTCGGTTTTTATCTTTTTCATTTATTTATTTATAAAAAAGTAAAACTATTGCTAAAGTGGGATTGTGGGGTTAGTGTTAATGGAGATGGTTACATATATTCAGTGTGTGCGTGTGTTAGTGGTCTGTGTGTGTTAGTCTTATGAGTGGTGTGTGTGTGTGTGTTTAATATATATAAATATGTATGATATATGTTTATAATGCATGTGTGTGTTTAATATATATATATATAAATATATACACGTATGTATGCATGTATAGAATGCATGTGCCATGGGTTATAATGTTAGATGCATATGTGTGTGTTTAAAATATATATATATATAATATATACATATGTGTCGTATGTGTGTATGTGTGATTTACAATACTAATAAATATGTTGTGTTGTTTAGTATTTTTTAGTGTTAATATATTTATAAAATCTTCAACTTTAAAGGGATTATATGTATATATATATATATATATCTTCTAACTAATTTATTAGATCTATATTATTTGTATAATATATAATATTCATATCATTTTTACATGATCTACTTGGAAAGATTATAATATTATTAATTTTAAGGTTGTAAGATTTAAGAACTCTAAGACAAATTATTTTATTATCGTAATAGGAGACGAGGGTAGACGGAGATCTAGGAGTTCAAGGCATATCAACACATAATTTGCATCGGATCTTTTTCAACGGGGAGTTTTTACTATTTGTTCTTGTTAAATATTATGAATGTTTACATTAATGTTTAAAGTGCACATGCTATATCCTACGAATTTTGCTCAATGGATTCTATGTTCTAAGATTCAAGTTACATGAGCTTTTTGCTCTAGGAACTCCAAGATTCAAGTTACATGAGATTTATGCTCAGGAACTCTATGATGACATGATTCTATGATGCCATGATTCTATGATGCTATGATATATGTTGCAAGTTTTTCATTAATGTGATGCATGAATTTTATTTAGCTTGAACAAATGTGATTTCCCACTGAGTAAATGTTTTTACTCACCCCACTATTTCCAATGATTTTTCGGATGGAGTTTGGCGCAATGTGGCGAGGAGGAATGACGGCTTGATCTCCATTTTAAATAAGTAAAATAAGTCTTCTATTTGGAACTAATATTTTAGTGTCTACTTGAACTTTTGATTTTAATGTTTTGTTAAACTACTATTATCCGGCTATTTAGTTTTTGTAGCTTTGGAATATGTTTGACTATGGTTAAATTCCGTTGACTTATTATAATGAATGACTATTTTTCTTTTAGTTGTTTAAATCGCTTCCGCATTAAATTTCCGTTAAAATATTATTTTTATGTTTTATTTTAAAGATACTAATTTAAAAAAATATTATTTATATTTTTTTGAAAACTCCCATTTTTAGTCGTGGCGTCTCAAGTTATTTTTATTTTCTATTTTTTTAAAAAGAAAACACTTCCGTATATAAAAAGTGGGGCGTTACACTTATGCATATATTTATAAATTTGTTAACACAAATTACAACAAATTCTCCATGTACAAAATGGTGTTCACTCCATTCGTCGACATAGATAATCATAAAAAATGTGTAACTTTTGCATCGGGACTGCTACTCAATGCGGATGAAGAACCGTACATTTGGCGATTCCAAATATTTTTGAAAGCAATGAGACGTGAACCAATATACATTGTTATAGACCAAGACCTTGCGATTAAAAAGGTTTTTGAGGACATAATACATCACTTGTGTACGTGGCACATAATGGAGAAGGTAAATGTTAAGCTTCGCCATGCATTTTTCAACGATCTGATTTCATGCAAAGACTAAATGGCATCATGTGGAGCCGCAATATGTTTCAAACAAATTGGAATATTATGTCATCATATCTTACTATTATTCAAAGAACTTGACAAAACGCTCCGAGCAAAATCATTCAAGAACACTAGAAAATGTTACTCATGCAACAAGAAATAAATACAAATCTAGTCAACAAACAATCATTGATGGAGGGTTTTGTGAGCTACATCACAACTAGAAGGTCTTGTTTTGTTGAAATAGGTGGAAAAAAAGAGTAGTAATACTCATGTTAAAAGCCGAATTCATAGTCAAAAAGAAAAGGCAATCAACACAAGCAAAAACTAAGAGGCATTGTGGGAAGTGTGTAATCATTGAAACGACATGCACGAGCAAACAAGCCTAAAGATGTCCCCTGTTACATTTTTAACTAGTTTGATACCTTCTACATTTTACATGGATTTTTTATATTTTTCTTGGATACACATATATTGTTTTAGTTGAAATGATATGCTTCTCGCACTTGCAAAAAGGGTTCAAGTGAATTATATGAGTGTTATCTCTTGGTAAGCTATATTTATGTTCTAAATATGCATCAAATATATTCTTGATAAGCATATCAACTATTTAAATTCTAAGAACTCTCTAATTAATACAATATTGTATAGCAACATTTGATTTCGAAAATGCATCACAATTTGTCTACATTAGCATTGCATATACAATTGTTGATTGTTGCTTGTGTAGTATATCACAGCATTGTATATATATTATTTATTTAGTGTATACCATTTTATGGGACAAAAAAAAAGATTAAAACTATTCGTTTCATCGCTAGTTTACTCCCTTCTATGTTTTACATGGATTTTTTCATATTTTTGTTGGATACACAAATGTTTTTAAGCTGAAGTGATATACTTATGTACTTGCAAATGGTACATCTGAATTGCATCATTCCTATCACTTGGTAAGCACTAATTCTTTTCTAAACATGCATCAATTATATTCTTCATAAGCATAGAAACAATTTAAAATTTTGAGCATCACTATCTAGTACGCTTCTGTATTAGCAATATCTGATGTATAAAAATGCATCACAATTTATCTACATTTGCATTGCATGTACAGTTGATGATTATTGCTTATGTAATATATCACAATTGCATCTACATTATTTTAGTGTATACTAATGCATAAAAAAAGCTAAACAATATACATTTTATCACTGAAAAACTTTAAAGATACACAAAATAAGCCAACTCAAAAATATTTCCACGTAACATCCCATGTAACTAATACGGAAATATATGTTCCTACCTAAAAAGTTTGCTAAAATATTTCCAAAATCCAACTAAAAACACAAAGGGCAATAAAGTATCTTGTTCGACATACAAATTACATTAACAAAAATTCTTTCGTCAACCTTAAACCACTATTTCTTCGTCCCACGTAACTTCTTTGCTTGTGCCAAATCCCATGCAACACAATATTTCGCCAAGAGTAGCATGGGTAATTGTGCAATATTTTTCTTCTTCAACCCATTTGTCCCAATTTCTTATGCATTCGCCCCATGCGTCTCCATATGACGATAACACAAGTGACACAAATCTACATTATTTTCATTAATCCAACCCATAGACAATCTCATCACGAAGAATTTTGTGTAAAACACGTAGTTAACGTACAACCTTTGGACAAAATGTACGGAAAAACATCTCGCCACGCAAAGTCACATTACAACAAAGAAGAAACTCACATTATAAAAATAACAAAAATAACAATGCATGTGCAAACAGATTTTGAAATGATAAGCAAAAGTCTTTACTACATTAGCAACGAATATACACTATGCATGCAATACGGATACATAATCTTAGCATCACAAAAATATTTTACATAAGCATCTTTGAAACATTACATAAGCAACGAACTTATAGTACATATGCAACAAACACTTGAAATGAGCAAACACTTAGTATTAAATATGCAAGAATTGTATATGACATAAACAATACATTTACACTAAACATGCAACATATATGAACAAACAATAAGATTGAATTACATATAAGTATGGTTATACTACATACGCAATGTGATTATATTACATATGCAAGATATAAAACAGAACTTAATACGGCCAAAGAAAGTACTTTTACCAATTTTTTAGGGATAAGTTCATACTTGTGAGTTTTCATACCATCCAGAAGAATTGTCTAGAATGTGGCATTGGTTACTCTTAACATGAAATCACACGACAAACAAATGCTCTCTTTTAAAAATCGGAAAGAAAAAGCGCACACAAAACACAAATAGATAAATGAAAAATATAAAACATTAATAAATAAAAGATAATAATAAATAACAATAAAGATCTACTTACCATATAAATAGCCTCAAACCTTTTTGTGCTAGTGTCGCCAAATTCGAATCAAAGCTATTTGTAAATAACCCTAAAACAACCTTCATGTCTCAATCTTCCTTCGGTGACACAATAGTATATTGTTGCCATATATTGTAAAAACGATTACGCCCAACACATTAAGTTGAATTTTGAAAGATAAAAATTAATAACAAACGTAACATACGAGTTGGGTAGGTTGTTGCAAAGAATCTTCCTACGAATTCTTGCTCTTTTGATACTCCTTGTAATTAAGAATCCTAAACCAAATATCTACAACAAACAGTAGCACTAACATAACCCCTACCTTGATGATTCAAATTCTTCCTCATCAATATGGTATCATTGGACATAAATTATTTCAAGCTTGTAAATTAAGAAACAAAAAATAAAAAAATGTCACAATAATCAACATCATGCTTGAAAAATGATTTATATTATAAAAAAACTACTTATCAGCCTCCTCATTTTCCAAAAGCCACTTCAAAACCAATTAATTGATTTTTATTGCATTTCAATTTTACATCATTCGTCCTCACGAAACGAAATGGATAAATTAGTGGAAATGTCTTTTTTGGTACTCTCTTGGTTGTATAACTAATCTCATTAACGTCCACACACTCATCCAATACTTCACCTCCTTCATCGCCACTACCACCACCGTTGTCGCATGCATCATCCTTATACGTAGCAAAAAGATAGAAACAATTACACACATTTTCAAAAAATTCATACATTCGCCAAAGAGAGGGAAAAACAAAAACAAACCATTTGCCACATGGTCAGTCTCTAAATTTCAATTTTCTTAAACAATGTTTTTCGGCGTTCTGACTAATTTGGTGAGTTATACTAACAAAAATCATCATGTTTATAATTATGTGCATCCGACTAACCCCAAGACTAAAACTCTCTATTGTAAAAATTCCGCCTAGCCCCGATTAACCCCTAGGCTATAGGCTCCCCCTTGTCCGCCTATGATTTCTTTTCCGATTAGGCACGTCTAATCCCGACCAGGCCCCGCCTAATCCCGCTTAGGCTCCACCAGGCGCTAGGCCCCGATTGTTGTCTCAGCGGGCGCAAAGCACTTTTTACAATATTGCTAAAACTCCGGTATATCCTCAATCATTTTCTTATATTCATCTCTCCTACCCAAGGCACATTCAATCTTTTCAATCACCGTGATTGTCTCAGGGTTATTCGAAGACTTCATTTTCTTCTCGATTCACTCATCTTAGCAATTTCACCCGCCTTTGAACCATCACCATGCTTCCTTTGAAATAGATAAGCTTCTTAGTCACTTCTTGCATTTAATGAAAATGTGCATCTCATGTCATTTCTTTCGGCGCATTCTCCAAAGAAATAGTGTTATACTATCAACAACATCTCTTGCAAGACATGACAACTTTTTTAGAACCCTCAATACATACTCCTAATTCGTATAAACAAAACTGTGAATACACCCAATAATGCATTAAATTTGTATTACATAAGCAACAAAGTCACATTACAAAACAACAAAATTACATTACATAAGCAAAACAGTGAATGTAACAGGCAACAAACTTATACTGCACAAGTAATATATGCACTACATATGCAAAACAGATTCATTAAATAAGCAACACATGAATATTTAACATAAGCAATGCATACACATTAGATAAGCAATAAATCGTCACTACTATGCAACATCTTAACTTTAATTAAGAAATGATTGCTTATATATACACAATTACTTAAAAACATCACCTCATTATTACATATGCATCAATTACATACTAAATAAGCATTGACAACAGAAAATAATACATTTAATACCTCATTACTCGGACTACCAAATGATGAGTTGACCTTCATTGAAGGTCTCTCCGTTCCACATGGCACAATCCCGGATAGACCCTCAATCTAACCTCCAATAGGTAATGGATTATCCATAAAACCCTTCCCAAAACCACCTACAAATAACTTTGTTCTCTCCCGTCACGGTCTAGAAACATAAACTCGAGAACCTCTTAGGCACATCACGACTATAGAAAATCACTTTTTCCATGTAAAGAACTACAATTAAAAGATGAAAATACAATTTTAAATTAGAGTTTAACCTACAAAGCTAAAAACATCAATGGACCATTGATTTGTTTTGGTCACTCTCCCATTTATCCCTATTGGCAATCGTGTATTGATTATATGCTCACACCAATTGAAGTTAAGAATAATATTGACATTGTGGAAGCTCTTCATTATAAGTGGATTCGCATAGCCGTATGGGTTGTTCCCAAGTATCAACCAATCAACCAATACATCAATGTGTCTCTTAAACCGCCCACCGTAGATGCGTGCAACCTTTCATCTTATCACCGACGTTGTAATATTATTACCAGCCTTCTCAAAAATTCGTTGTCACTGTTCAAGTAGCACACACTCATCTGACCTAGTTTTCTTCCCAATTTTAACAATTCCATTGGGGAATCTAAGAATCGGTCAACATCGTTCACATCTATGTGAATTGATTTCCCATTCGTCCACATCAACTCGCAACTTATAGGGTTAAAGTTATCAACAAGCCAATATATCAACTGAGGAGGTATTTCTTTAATTTTCAACTGAAGCAACCCAAAACCCATGTCAACAATCGCAGCCTTCCGGAAGTCGTTCATTTTTTTCAATATCTTCAATAAATATCTTAGATGTCAACCTTGTGAACTCTTGGGTGTGAAACTTTCCTTCTGCCCTTACTTACAGCATCTTGGACTTTTATCCTCTTCTGCCAACCAGAATCATCCTGGCATTCGTTGTCACCTTCGCTAATTAAATTCTTTCATTTGCTATTAATTTTGGCCTTCATCTTGATGTAGGTCCTAGCGTGGGTGTGAGTTAAGTCTAGAAGGGGATTGAATAGACTTAACTAATTTTTCAATTAAACAATAATCGAGTGTATATCACAAGAAAACAACTACGTCTCTTAAGAGACGGTTGGTCAAACTTGATGGGAGAGTTAACCACTCAGCGGACTCATAGAGAGTGTTGATAGAGTAACTCAACCGAGTGAAGTTATCTTTTACAAATTTGGTTTTCTTGGTTTTCTGGGAAGTCTTTACACCCTTTTTGAAAGATTGGTTATCAACACTTATCTTTTAATCTTCTTATTATCAGTTGGATAGGAAATATATTGAGAAAGTAAATAAAGGTAGAATGTAAATGCAGAATATAAAATGACACAAATATTTATAGTGGTTCGGGATGGGGTAATTCCTCCACTCCACTCTTCTCCTACTAGGAGGAATTTACTAATGCAATGGTAACTTTTTACAAAAGTAAAAATAGTCCGAGCAAGCCTTGATCACAACTAGCTTCACTCTTGGGACTCAGCTCTTCGCAAGGCAGCTGCTTCACTACTTCAACTCTTCAATTCTTCCGGACTTGATCACTTAGCCCTTCGTAGAATTTGAATCAGGTTCGAACTTGAACCTCACTGAACTTTCTTCACTTCTTGGAAGAACTCGGCCCCTTTGTTCTTGAAAATAATTTTCCCTTCAACTCAAGTATGACTTCTATCTTTCACAAAAATGTGTTGGATAAAATCACTTGAGTTTAGGCACGAGGATTGAGAATTTTTGCTTGAGAGAGTATGTTGCGATTGCTTGTATGCTCGATTTCACTATTTAATTTTTGCTCTCTTTTTGTGTCATGTGCCTCTCTCCGAAAATTCCTTAGTCTTTTATAGTGAGAGTTTGAAATTTGTCCATTGAAGAGATAGACAAATTCAAACTTCGATTCTTGTTTGTTGGCTTGTCTTGTTCGCAAAGCATTTGATGTTGACCCAACCTTTGTATTAACTACCGTAGCGTCAAATATAGCGAGTTTCGCATGCATTCCATTGGTTTCGCCACTTGCACTCTTTTTAGCAAGACATGACTTTTAAGGTTGCATGTTTGTCTCTTTACCAAAACAAGTAAGTCTTTGACTTTCTTCACAACGGACTTCTTGACTTTCTCTAAGTCCTTGACTACTTTACCCCATAAGTTGAGTCTTCTCCTTTATTCTTGGATAACTCACCGAGGCACTGGGTCTCTAGCAAAGCACTCTCTTCTTCGGCTTGAGGCAAGATGACCTCACCAACTTCAACAATGGTCTCTTGTTTGCCTTTTCAGTACCAATGCGGTTGTGTCTCGACCACTATTTCTCTTTTCATTTGTTGAGGGAATAGAAGTTGTGTCAACGCAACTTGCTCAATGGGGGCTAATGTAGTAGATCGCAAGTCACGTCGTCTCTTGGATCGCCTCCCAAGGGGACTTCATCTTCTTCTTTATCATTAGTATCAGCCCACAACGCGAATGGTTGACTATGTCATAGAGGTTTTTTGCATGCTTGATAGTTGATTCCTCTTCTTCATCTCCCAAGCCACCTTGGCCTCAATCTTCTACTTCTAGACACCGCCTTTCGAGGTGCGGTTGTCCTTCTCTTCTTAGTTACCACGGGGCAACTGAACGGGACAGAGCTGGGTAGTTCTCTCATCTTCTAGGACACTTTCAAATCGTTTCCCCCTCAAAAGCATCCTTCTTATTGGCAATGGGCCTTCTTCGTCGTAGCCGATAAGTTCTCTTAAACAAACATTTTGTTAACATGGAATGCCTTACCCTTGCGCAAAGACACTCCCTTCTTCTCCTACAAGTACCCAATGAATATCCCGTAGTCAAAAGTGTTCTTGAACCTCCCTTCAATCGCTCCACGTTCGGACGTTTTGACATAGCTTGTCAAACATGAACTCACTCAATGCATGTCCGGTTCCACTATGATTTCGCCATCACAATCGCCTTAGTCTGATGACAGCTGATTATAGGAACCAAACTAAGTAACATTCAATAACTTGACAAGCAAACCTAGCAATGTACACAAGCAGAATAAATACCAGTCACAAAAAAATTATAACAACTTTGCGAAATATCAAGATTTCCCACACAACATGCAAATATTTGACAAACAATACGTGACAAGACATAAGCATAATAATAAAAAGGGCGACAACATGGGGGTAATAGAAGCAATGAACACAAAAATAATCTAGGGCTTCCAAAATCGACAAAAGCTATAATCAGTAAAAAAATCAATATGATAAGCATTTCATAGGCAACATTGAATAACTTCACAACCAAAACTAACCAGTTACACAAGCATATAAAAAAAAGGTCGCAGAAAAATCAATTTTGCAATGAAGTCAAGATAATAAACATTTCCCAAACAACATGCACATACTTAACAAGCAATATTAACAAGGCATGTAAGCATATAAAAAAAGGTGTAATAAATCATCAAATTGCACAAACCACTAAAATCAATGCAAATGATACACCATTACAACACTCAAGAATTCCCCAACATGTCAACGAAAATAAGTGTAAATCACCAAAAAACATTATCAAAAGTCCACACCAATCAATATATTGGCTCGATCTTATTGTTCCAAATGGAAAACATAAACCAAATTAGGGCTTCAAAAGCTATGAAAATAACAATGCCCGTTTTAGTAGTAACAAATCCAAACAATGACAACGCTCTAAATCATAAATGGAAAAAAGCATATACAAACACAAAAAAATAAGTACAACTACAAGAGACGGCGAACCTTGAAATAAAGTTTGGCGGATCTTGCAACAAGTTTCGAATCGCCAAGTAGAATCAACAATTACTTGACGAAGAAGGCAAAAAAAAATGGTGTAGAGACAGAGAGAAGAAAACTGTTAGAATGAAAGGGATGAAGTGGAATCCGAAAAGCGAAGAATCATATCTAGTTGGCTTCTTCAAACGTTGGTTGACTGGAAAAGGAAAAGATGTTATTAAAATCTGACAAATTTGACTTAATTGTTTTAAAATGTAAAATGATCCAACCCTTTTAATTGCTAAAAAAGAAATGAAACAACCCTTCAAATATGGACCCATCCCAAATTTATCCCTATTAACTCATCCAAATAGGTGGTGATCCAAATCCTTTACGATGTGATTGGTATGTGGGAATGGAGTAGGAATGGAATGAGCATTCCTTGTTTCATTCCCATTCACATGATTGGTATCTTTAGTAATGGAAATACTCATTCCCATGGGAATCCCTATTCCCAAAAGTAAAGGGAATGGCCATTCCTCCTCTCCCCATGGGTTTAGCTATTCTCAATCATCAAGAATGACTCTAATTTTATTTTTAATAAAATTATCTTTCTATAAATGACTAAAAATGTTGGATATAATCTATATTTTCGAAAAGTAGTGTTATAAATAAAAAATTATTTATAATTTAAATATAAGTTATATTTAATATTTTAATAAATCATAGTCAATTTCTATCAATATTCAATAGTTAAATCAAAATTTTGATATGGAATTCTTTTGTTGATTTTCTATATTTTCTTATAAAAAAAGAGATAATTACAAAAATCCTCCCGAGGTTTGGGATAATTACATAAAAACCCGCAGAGATTTTTTAAAATTATAAAAACCTTGAGGTTTGATTTTGTCTTACATTTTTCCCATTCATAATCAAAAAAATATCAAAACCCCCCGATATTTATAAAAATACTATAGTTGCCTCTTTAAATTTAACACATAATCAAACCCGATTGGAATTTTGTAATTTTAAAACATCTCGGATTTTTTTGTAATTAGCCCAAATCGTAGGGGTATTTTTGTAATTATCCCTAAAAATATTATATAAAATATTTTTGATATCATAGATATAAATCTATATATATATATATATATATATTATTATTTAGCACACATTAAAATAATCTTATATCAATTTACGAATAACATATTTAATACAATTTATTTAAAAATCTTATGTAAGAGAATTTGATAATTTTCTTAATTACTATCATTAATTTATAATTACCAATCAAGATATTTAAATCAAGTAAAAAATCGTCATCCATTCATTTCTCCATTCCTTGTACATATCAATCATTGGAATAGTAATACTACATTATTCCATTCCTAATGTTATTCCATTCCTAAATTCATTCCATTCTAACCTAATTCCATTCATTCATACCAATCATGTCGTTATATATAACAAGATATATATTATATGTACACCGGGAGAGGGTTATATGAGACCACCTCATAGGGTAAGTCCATAGGGACCAATCCTAGCCACATATCTAGATTTTTCAATGGTTGTGATTTTAGAGCTAAAAATTGATTAAATGTTGGTAATTAGAGAAAGGGGAAAATTAGTCATCCTACAAAATTACCCGATATTCATTGGATTCTCGTTCACATTATGATCACACAATCTATCCAAATCTCACATCAAATTAAACGTGAACAAATCTCATCTTCCTTAATCATCCTCCTTCTTCTTCAACTCACTACCGTGAGAAATCATTAATCCTTCTTCTTCAACGCAATATTGTGCGAAAAAAAAAGAGACAATTTGCCATAGTTGCTGAGAGCTTGACTTGATTCGAAGTTTGCTTATGAAGATGTAATTTGTTGCTTGTGTAGATGTGTCATTGTGTTTTTATATACCATTAACTACATAAGCAAGTCATAAGCAACAAATCCATACTACATAAGCAACAAGTTCTATACTACATAACAACAAATATACACTACGTATGCACCACAAATACATTAGCTACATAAGCAAGTCATAACAACAAACCCATACTACATAAGCAAAAGTTCTATACTACATAAGCAATGAATATACACTATGTATGCACCACGGATACATTAACTACATAAGCAAGTCATAAGCAACAAACTCATACTACATAAGCAACAAATCTATATTAGATAAGCAACAAATATACACTACGTATGCACCACGAATACATTAACTACATAAGCAAGTCATATGCAACAAACTCATACTACAAAAGCGATAAGCATATACTATATAAGCAACGAATATACACTACACATGCATCACGATACATTAACTACATAAGCAAGTCATAAGCAACAACCCTATACTACATAAGCAACAGAGAATTTTTTTGAAAGGCGAAACGCCTTTGGAGAGAGAGTATGCATGAAGAGTGGGTGAAATCATGTGAAAGAAGGAATAAAATCTTAGTAATCGATTCTAAAGTGTCAAATTACCACCCTACCCTTTTTAATTTCTTGAAACAAAAAAATAAACATAAAAAAGCCCTAAAAATTTGACCACCCAAAATTGTTGATCATGGTTAGGATGTGTCCACATTGACTCACCCCAAATAGGAGATGACCTATTTGATCCATATCCTATGTACACTTATATGTACACACATTACTTATATGTACACACATTATGCATAAATATAATTCACTGTAATTGTATTTATATTCCTTCCATACGTACGTTCATATATTAATATATATATATATATATTAATATATATTTATATATATATATATAAATATATATATATATATATTTTTATATATATACAGCACACACCACCAGTCTCCATCTTGTGAATTTCATTTGACTCCCCCTCTCTCTCTAGACATTTTTTCAGTAAATTAAATTATATATTTATTTTCATCAAGTGAAATCAAAAGGCGCCATGGAGGGTTGCTCCCCCGTGTCTCCGCCGCCTGATGCGAGCAACCTGACGGCTGGCTCTAGCGGCGGAGCCTCCAAGTTCCTTGCCGACCTCCCCTCTCGCGGCTTCTTCTCTTCCACCGTCCTTTCCTCCAACCCGGTATTCATCATCCCTCAAAACCCTAGGCCTTTTATGTTTCCTTATTTTTTCGTATAAATTGATTCCTTGATATCTTAATATTATTTTGCACGCGAATGCAACTGATTCTCGAGATATGGTTGTCTTTAAAATTGTAGTTGTGGTGGTTAGGCTTGGTAAACTGAGAAAACTTTCTAGGCATTTTTCTTCTGTCAATTCGGGTAAGGCGGATGCCTTTTGACGCAGTGAAAAAAGTAAAACTTAGCTGAGTTAAATGAAGTATCCTCAATTAAAAAGTATTATTGTTCGAATTTTGCGCCATAAGTAAAAGTGAAAGTAGTGACTGAAAAAAATATTTTCTTTGTGATTTGAAGTTCAATTATTGAGTATCTTCAATTGAGAAGTTTGAATAATGCCTTCTGGAATTGGATGTGATTTGTATTTTTCAAGCACTTTTTAGTCGAGGTTTTAGTGACAAGTTGGGTAACATGTATGCTTATATGATTTCTATTTATCTTTTTTTTGAAAGATATACTTAAGTGATTTGTTAATTCGACGGTCACCAGACATTTCCAAGTTCGCACCTGGATTTGCTTTCCATAAATGTTCGATCTTGACATTGTCGGAAATTTGTTGTTTATAGTTTCTGACGCGTGTTGAGTTCTGCTTTGAGATGTAACGACTCTGTTTAAGCCGTTTTTTGTTGTGGGATGTGAACATGTGTTTTTCGAACATTCATGAAGGTTAATAATAATATGTAGGATTCTCCTGTGATGATGTATAATATGCTGATTAGATGGGGTTTTTCTAGGTTATGAAGTGGTGAATTCTTCTTTGGCATGCAAACAAATTGGTTGAGCCAACTCTTTGTTTGAATGTGAAAGTTTGGATTCTTCTGACATTTTTGTAGGTTAAATATAAGATTCTCAATTAATGCTTTCTTAAAATCAAGGCAGAATAACGAGTTAAAAGCACTTGCAAAGTTGAATTAGGATCAATAGATTAACGGACAACCAGATTCTCTCAGACAGTATTACTGGACCTTATTATTCTTGAAGTCTCTATCCTGATTTCTATCTTCTACATAATTATTTCAGCGGACTTATTGAAGGGGTGCTATAATGTTAGAAATGTACATGCTTTTGAAGAATGCGACTGATATTACTTTCTTCTTTTCTTTATTTCTATAGGAAGTATACGGGTGGTGTACATACAATGGTCTTTTTACAACTTCCGAGAATACTATTGTCTTTTTCACATTTTCCATCTATCCTTGTTTTATTTATGAATTATGCAGGAGGAATGCGGGTTTACATTTGCGATCATGATACTACGCCTCCAGGTTCTTCTCTGCATCTTTAATTACTCGTCTTATGGGTTCCGCAAATAAATGTCGTATTCATTTGAAATTAGTTACTCTAACCTTTTTGCAAATAGGAATTATCAGTGCTTTCATCTTCTACCTTTGTAGTGCTTTTTAGCCGTATAAGTAGATTCATCTCTGATCTGCACATTCTTTATGCTCGGGCTATGCATTTTCCTGTAGATTTTTGGTATCTGCTGCAACTTAGAGTTTGCCGCGGCATAGTCGTTAAAGGCGCGCCTAGCCCGAGGCTCAAGGCCTTGTGCCTTTGCAAGACCGAGGCTGGCGATGTTAGCAAGGCCCGCGCCTCGGTGCGCCTCAGCGCCTCGCCTCGTCTTGGTGAGGCGCGCCTCGGGTGCGCCTCAGTCACAGACCTCTCGAAATGTTTAAAAATATTTTTTAAGGCTGCAAAAATGATTTTACTAATTATATTTGGTGGAGGGGACGTTGGAGACAGATTATTAGTTAGGGTTTTGATTAAAACCAAACAAAAAGGGGTAGTATTTTGACCGCCGCCCATCACAGGCGACCGCCGCCACCGAGCCGCACTGCACTAATATGCTTTTTTTGATAAACTTTGTGTGTTTTGATTTGAGATTTGGTACTTATTACTTAACTTGATTACTTGAAATGTGTTTTAATCAAATTATCATTTTCAGTAATATATAACATGAAAGAAGATGAAGAAAACTTTGTGTTTGATGATGAAGAAGACTTTGTGTTTGTCATGAAGAAGAATACAAAGAAGTTGAACTATTTGATGATGATGGGGATTATTATATTGAGATTGATGATTCATGACTGAATCAGTAGTATTTAATATTCCTCCGTCTTTTTGCATTGTGTATGAGGCGCACGCCTCAGGTGAGGCGCTACCATGGCCTTTGCGCCCGGTGTGCCTTGCGCCCTTAACAACTATGTGCCACGGTCTTTTTGTTTTATCTTTTATGGTGCTAACACGCTATAGGTTCCTACCTCTGTTTGGATCTTCGATTTTGTGAAGAAGGAAGCAGAAAAGGCATATATCAGATTTCATCAGATTTTCCTTCCTATTGAAATATGTATCATACGAGTTTTTTTAATCTAGTTGATATCATGACAAAAGGAATTAAGTAGTTTTGATAGTTATATTTATATGAGATTTTGATCATTTTTTTCACAACTTGAATAAAAGGAAATTGTAATCCGCAGTGTTTTTCACCAAAATCCAAGGTCCGAATAGTGTGCTGAAAAATATTTTTATTTCCTTGGGATGAATTAGGTTCACTGAGTGCAGTCACCCTCTACAATTAGCCATTTTTTCGTTGATTGAAATCGGTTATAGGTTCTCTTTGCTTATATTTTTGTCCTTCATTCTGAACATGTAACATGTTCCAATGTAACTGGGTGATACACGTAATAGATGCATGATTAACTGGTTGTTGCTCTTCCTTATATCTGCATTATGTTATTTTGTCTCTTTGTACTTTTGTTTCTTAGTGCTTTATATAATGGAGGATCTTCAACTTGATTCTGTTGTGTCAGACAATCAGCTTATAAAGACGAACCAAACAAATATATTGATTAGGTCTCTCATGCTTAAGAATCAAAAAGGCGATTCTAGTTCAAAAGATGGGAAAGGCTTTGCTTCAAATCAAGGTTCTAGGAAAAGGTAATAAGTTCATCTACTGTAGGTTAGCTGTGGGGTGATTTTTCTCCTCAACAGTTAGGCTGCTCTTTTTGCGATCCTCTAGTTTAATGCTCCATTCAACTGTCTCTCAGGGCTGCTGAGAAAGCTTTGGATAAGGCTGCAGGAAAGAAGGCCATGTCAAGCACTCAACTTGGTTCTTTTCAAGGTGAGAGATGTGCATCTTATGCTGTTTTGTGGCTTATACAATAAAGGGTTAAGGGTATCTTGCTTCCGTGTATCATAGATTTGTATAATTTCACATGGTACTTGTCCCTTGTGTTTTATTAATCAAGCTGCATTATCTTTAGAATCATCACCGTCTTGAATTTTCTTAAGACAACTGTCTTAAATTCACTGTGGGTTTGACACTATCTTAATTGTGGAAAGGTGACCTTATCGATTACCTCTACACAAGCACTTTTAGGAGTTTCCGCGAATTGTTTCACTGAGGACTTTAGCTAATGAAGCTTGGTTTGAAATTGAGAAAAATCCTTGAAAGTTCATTTAGGATGAGATAATTATTATTCAAGTTGAGATTAACTCTGAGCTAAAGTTGGCTTCCTTGAACCAAGATGACTTTTGGAGGTTAAATAAATGTGTAGTGGTTTCAATTCTTGATCTGGTATTTTCCGATGTTTAATGAAGTTGTCGAATTTGAATCCAAGTGTTCCTGCCACTTAAACAACCTAATAAGCATTTTAACTAGTCTTTGAGTGTCATATCTTCATTATCTCTGTATGTTTTCACAGTCACTAAGATGTTATTTTTTTAAGCAAATAACAAAGAATGGCAATTCTTTTACACCGTTGACTTCTTCTCCATTCTCTTTTTTTAAGTATTTGTGTTAGTATTTGGTGCAGCTGATAGAATAAAAAGAACTGTGTTATGTTCTGTAGCTTATCTTTGTGGTGATTTTGTTAGTGGCTAACCTTTTTTATAATGGACGTTATCTTTGAATATGTAGAGGATCATCCCGTTTGCTTGACAAAGATCTGCAGAGCTTGACGGTGGATAAACTCCGTGCTTTTCTTAAGGAGAGAGGTCTTTCAGTGAAGGGGAAAAAGGCAAGTTCCATCTATCATTATTTAGCTCTTATCCCTACTATATAGCGTCATCGACGTATCCTTAATTAAGACTTTCAGTGGCCATGTATGGGTTGATGTTGCTTTATTTTATATAATTAAGTTATATTTTCATTTCTGTGAACAGGACGAGTTGATTGCACGTTTGAGAGGCGTAAATGGCTAGAGATGGAGAGTTGTGAGGTTGAGAGGCTAACGTTCCTCCACTTCGTAACGACATTACATTTGGTCTTCAGAAACCTAGTTGTAATATTGAGATAATATTACTTTTGATCCGACTAAAGGTGTATTATGCTGCAGTACATTTTGTTTGTTTGTTCTAATGTATCTCTGGTGTTCCTTAAGGTTGGATAATGCAGGGGCGCCTATGGGTAGATTTCCTCAATGTGCATCTTATATATTTTTGGTTGAGGACAAATTAATAAACCCCAAACTATACGCGATTTTTGCATTGCCCCTAAACTAATTTTTTTCTATTTAACCCCTGAACCACAAGAAAATTTCTACGGTCCCATCTCTCCTCCCCCCGGCGGAATATTCTGTCAGTTGCCGACGGGTGGAAGAGTGGGACCGTAGAATTTTTCGTGTAGTTGAGGAGTTAAGTAGGAAAAAATAGTTTAAGGGGTAATGTGAAAATCATGCATAGTTAGGGGTATATTAAAATTTCTTTAGTAGTTAAATCAACTTTAAAATTTCATTTAATTCTTCCTCAATTCTTAGATTTACTAGCTTACCGATTCGACTTTTCCCCGTGTGCACATCAAATTGTAAATGCTTGAATTATGTGTAGCCATAAATATGTGTGTATGCTTATATAATAATTTATAATTTCATTGATTTTGTCAAAATGATGTTTGATTTGTTAGGTTCTTGATTAGGGATGGCCCAACCCGCCGCGAGGCACGGGCGGGTCAGTCGGCCCCTCCTCCCCACATTAAATAAGTTTAAATAGAAAAAATGAATGAATTTTTTTATTTTTAATATACTTATAAAATATTCTTTACAAAAATTATTAATATATTAAAAGGGTAAAATTCACTTTACCCCTTTATACTATTGGTTTTGTATTAATTACCCCCTCTATGAAAACCTTCAAAGACCCCCTTAAATCTATAATAGTTATATTGATAGACAAAAATACCCCTAATTTAAAATAAAATAATAAATTTTATTTGCATACTATTATAAACTATAAATATATTTTCCCTCTATAATTAAATATCAATTAGTTTGATTCTAATTCTTGTTCAAAACTAATTTTATAAATAAAAATAATCTTAAATTTAACCTAAAATAAATAAATTAAAAATTTAAATTTAATATTATAGAGAAGTCACATTTTTAACATTATAGAGAAAACTCATTAACAAATATAACTTTAATAAATTTTGAATCAAAATAATATAAATTATTTAACAGTACATATTTTCTATTATGTATGGTGCACGTATGTAACTGAAATATGTTAATGGATAAAATTACAATTTAATAATTATTTATTATGTGTGAAAGAGAAATTAATATTAATAATAAATAAAATATATTCTAAAATATCAATACAATTAAGAATGAGTGAAGAAGTGCTAAAAAATAAGAATTTAAAAGAAGTTTTCAAAAACAACATAATGTAATTATAAGTGAGATAATATTTTCTAAAGAAAATATTGTGTTTTATATTTAATTATTACTATTATATCTATTTATTTAGGATTTAATTAATATTAGTGTTAGATAAAAATTATATCCAATTATTAATATTTAGTTGTCAGAAAGTATTATAGGAATTTTTTTGTTCAATATTTTAAAATATATATATATTTTTCTAGTTAATATGTTGTGCATATATCACATGTCTTATTTAATATAAATATTTAAGAATACCAATTAATATATGAACTTTAATAATTATTTTTAAAATAATATATACATATATAATGATAATAATATCTTTTGCTATTTTATTTATTTTTATTTAACTTTAGGTTTAATTACTTAATGAAATTGAATTAATTATATCTTGAATAAAATTAATTGCAATTTAATTGTAGGGGAGATAAAATGTGCAATTAAATACTATATATATATTTCAAGGGTATTTTTGTCTATCAAATATATCTTTACTAGTTTAGGGGTATTTGAAGGTTTTAATAGTAGAAGGGGGTGTTTGATACAAAACTAATAGTAGATGGGGGTAAAGTGAATTTTACCCTATTAAAAAAACATAGGCGGGCGGGTACCCCTGTGGTGGAAGTGATACTCGAGACACGCCCGTTGGGGGTCATATGGGGGGCAACCCAAATGGGGCGGGGTAGAGCGGTACTCATGGGTCGTGTCGAAATTGTCATCCCTATTTTTGACCATTCTATTGCTTATGCATCGAATAAAAACACTCATATAGTGGAGATGAATTTCATTTCTATATTTGATTGAGTTTTCATGACTTGTATTCTTTATTTTGCTTTAAATAAATGTTTATTTTAGTGTCTAAATATTTTTTTAGTCGATAATTTGTTTGGAAATCATGCATAATAACTTGTGAAATTATAAAACTATGATTTAATTTAATACTTTATTTGTATACACATGCACAATAAGTATAAATATAAAAATCTATGAAAATTTTAATGTACCCCCGAACGATGCACAATTTTTAAAACCAACTCCTAAACTATTTTCTTTTATTTAACCCCCTAAACTACATACAAATTTCTACGGTGCCCTTGTCTCCTCCCCCCCAACGGAATATTCCCATCAGATTCGCCGACGGGGAGGATGGGATGGGACCGTAGAAATTTCCGTGTAGTTGAGGAGGTTAAGTAGGAAAAAAAATTGTTTAGGGGGTAATGTAGAAAATCGTGTATAGTTTGGGGGTTTATTAATTTTTCCTCTTTTTGCTTCATGTATAATAGTTAGGGGGGAATTGGAGTCGTGTTGAGATATGATAAATACACAAATTTGGCCAATCCGAACATGACCCATTTAATTATCCGGGTCAGATTGGTCAACCCAAACACGATCTGTTTAATATACGAGTAACCTAAACATAACCCGAAATGACTTGTATATTTTTCGACCTTGAACAAATCATCTATTTATTATGGCAAAATGGGGACTTAGGGTTATTCATATTCAGAATATTAAAAACATAGCTAATTACAATCAAAACATGCTTGTAATTTGGCTTGATATAGCTTATCGATTAGGCCTCCAAGAAACATGGACAAATTCCAAATAAGTTGCAATCCTATAATATGTTAAGATTTAAATAAAAAAACGCAATTTAGGTTTAAGAGAAAAGACAAACTATAATGCAAATATCAATTGAAAGACAATTAATTAACTCACGAAATACCATAGACAATTAATTAGATTTTTTTCTTCAAACAGGTTAAACGGGTTCAGTGGTCATTTTAGGTCAACCTGAAATTGACCCATTAATTATTCGGGTTAATTGGGTCTAACACGATTATGACCCAAATAATAAATGTGTCGATCATAAACCGTTCATATCGTATTAGGTTCAGGTCGTGTTTTCGTGTCGTGTCGGAGATTGCCACTTCTAATATTAAGCTAATTTTTAAGGTTTATCATAAAACTTATCTGTTGATTTGATTCCTTCATTATCTTTTTCATGAAAGACATGATTTTGAGGCTCTACCGTAGGTATATCCAATTAATCGATTTTTTGGGGTTAACCATTAATCAAATCAATTCGGTTAATTTGGTCGGTAATAATTATTTTGGTCCAGGTAAATGGTTAAAGGTTTTGAAAAATTTTGGTTATCGGTTAATTTGGTCTCGAAAATTTGAGATTAACCGAATAACATATTAAGCATATATTATGTATAATTATATTTATCTATTATATATAACATATATTTTTTTATTTTAAGAAATTTCGGTTAATTTGGTTGGTTAATTGAATTAATCGAAATACTATTCAATTTGGTTAATTTGAAAAATATAATTTCCGTTGATTAATGATATTACAATTAGCAAATTCCGTTAATTCGATTTTTGATATTTCGATTAACGGGTTGATCAAATCAATGAATGAATAGCCTAGCTCGAATCGGTTTAATTGGGAATCAACCATGGTATTAGTCCGTTCGTAATTATTATGGGTGGCAAGAAACTCATTTCACTGTGAAAATTGGTAAAAGTCGGACCGATTTGATGGTCTAATTCTATTCCACTGCCTTTTCATTTTCTTTTTAAAGAGACAAATCTTATGTGTGTTTGGATAGTGTTTTAAAAGACTAGACTACGAGGATCAGACGATTGTGGTCGCCGCGCCAGACAGACAAAAAAAGGCACAAACTCAACTAGACACATGAAAAAGGCATGAAGATGTCTTGAAAGTTGACTTGTATTCAATCAAATTCATGCAAGTAATGTCGTATAGTTAACAAGAAATACCCTTGAAAGAGTAATTTTCACTCAAGTCTTAACGGTCGGAACTTTCAGTCAAATTAGTACAATAATGAAGACTAGAATTACAAAAACTATCCTTGACGTTTAGCCTAAAAAAAAAACCTAATTATATTTCAAAATCACAAATACCATTTGACATTTATTTATATTTTACAAATTGCACTTCAGGAGGTGGTATTTGGTAGGTAGATAGAAACTTCAAAGGAGTGTTTGTATTTGTAACACCTTAAGGGAAATTTGTAATTTAGAAAAATCAATGGAGTTTTTTGTAATTAGGATAAACCTTAGGGATAAGTTTTGTTATAGCCCGTAACAACTATAAAGGGTAATGCGTAACTTCACATTTTATGAACACCTTAACACCTTTTGTGAATAATAGAAATGACAATGGACGGGGACGAGGCTGGTATACGACAACATATCATTCCCATCCCAAAATCTCATCCACGTACCATTTTTCATTTTCCCCATACAATTTTTCATTTTGGGTATCTGGGACGGAGAATCTTTGTGCAAGGAACGGGGTCCTCGCAGGAAATCGTGGTCCATATTTGTGTTTATTAATGAAAAAATTATAATATAAAATAACTTAAAGAATATTTTCTCCCTAACAATATTTTCACATTAGAAAATTTCCAAAATGAAAGTATATCCAATTGAAACCCTAGGTTGTCCAGCCCACCAAAAACACCAAGAGTCATTTTTCATTAACAGGAGAAAATCTCAATTTGAATTTGCTTTGTCCGCATGGCCGTATATCATGCAACTCACAATTCTAGTGTGCTCTGAGCCTTGAGGACGTAACAAATTGAAGGGCAAAGAACAAAAGTTACGAAACCAGAAAATAAGTTGATGGCTAACCAAAGAGGTAGCCTTTTTTCTTCTTTTGTCAATCTCAGAAAGGTAAGGAAAACATGAAATAAAAAAGTCTGACGACATTCTATGTGAATATATGTGCATCAATAAACATTGATCCTCTTACCAAATGGCTACTGACAGACGGCATCTCCATAACCTGTAACCCTATGAACAAATTATAAGTTTGTGTTGCCTTATAGCAAGATACTCATGAGGACCAAAATTATATTAGTCCCATCTATGATACCCTACCCACCACTTAAAGGGTCCCCTAACTATTTGTTTCCAGCAGCAGCTTCACTTCCAACAGCAGGCTTGCGATTTAGGTACCGGATAACAGCGTCTTCAGTCCTGTAACAATGCATAAAAGTTGGATAACGAAATGCTCTACGAAAGTAGAAAGAAAATTCTTTGCAGGATAACATGTAACAATCAACGTCAAAACAATACAAGCTAATATACATTTTCCACTTATGTACTAATGGAAATATTAGCAAGACTAGTGCCACGAAACTTCGAATACTATGCAAAAATATCAGATAGTGTCACGAAAAGCCACCACTCAACACTTAGTGTATGCATCAAAGACGAAATCACTACATCAAACAATTTCTCAAGGCAGCCGAAAAGGCAAGCAACACCCATAGTTTTAAGCCTTCTCACAGCATTATTTGTATTGCACCTGTTGTCACTTGGAGAAATAACACCATTTTCAGAAAGGACGGACAGCATAAAAAAGATAAGCAAACAAAACATTCGTCAGAACAGCATAGGTGAAACAAAGACTCACTTTTAAAGACTTAAACAGCATTAAATATCTTGACACCTACATTGGACAAATTTTTCTATGTAATGAAGATGCATAGTGTGTATCACAAAATTATGCATTTTCGAAGAACAGAAAGCACATTAGGTACCAAGGTTGATTGTAGAATTCTGCTCGACTCTCTTTCTCCACATCACGACTGGCATCAGCAGCAGCAAGCTTCAAATCCCTGGCCTGAGAGGCAATTAAGGTATTAATAAACTCTGCGGGCGACTGACTGAAACCAAGAAAGAAAGCTCGCCTCCGAAGATGTTCATGTATTTTCTTCATAGCAGAAGAGATAGCTTCATCACAAGCATCAATCTCCTTGTTCTTCTCTAAGTTAGCTAGGAAATTTGACATTTCTTTCTCTAATAATAAAGGGACATCAACCAAAACATCATAACAAGTATTTCCAGCAGGACTACCCCCAGAAAGCTTGATCCTGTGCTCCAAATGTATGTGTCCAGGCGGAGTGAGGTGGGGCGTAATCTTCTGTGTAACCATGGAGAATTTCAACTTCTCTTCCCCAAAAACCTTCCTTAAAGGTGGATCACACATGAAAGAGGAAGTGTCACCAGGTATTTGTAATTTTCTCATCTTAATATAGTGCCAAAGGGCGGTCATAATTCTTGAACGTGTCTCCACCTCAACTCCAAGAACTTCTTGCAATGCAGGTGAAAGCTTAAATTTTTCGGGAGCATAATTCATCTCCAATCTAACAATTGCAGTGAACTCTTTATCGCCTTTTCTCTTCACCTCAAATCCCTCATGAAGCACAGGTGAGCGAATTCTCCCACAAAATTACATTATTATCTGGATATAAACTCTGATCCAAGTATATGGTAATTTTCTTAAAGAAAGACGATAACTTTGGGCACGGAGCACTCGATTTCTGCACCAGTCCTTCCAAACCAGGATCTTTGCCATCTTCCAATATCCTCCCAATTATCCTAAGTGACCATGAAGGTGGCTCAGCATTTTCATTCTCGGAATTTGTCCCCATTTGGTTCGCATAAGTGTTGAAAATGTATATCCGCAGAACCTTCTGAGCACGCAAAGGATTTTTGAGGGATTCCACAATGTCAATCTTCTTTCTAGCAAGGGCAACATCGACACGAGACTCAAATTCAAGCAATTGAGTATAAAGAGCAGATTCTGGCAATATTGCTGCGACTTTCTCGGGAATTACTTTATCAGGAATCTTCCGCTTCCCTCTACGCACAGCAGGGGCCAGTTCCATGGTTTTCATGGGGGAAGCAGTGCCCTGACCAGAGGAACCCCAGAAGGCCGAGAAGGTGGTTTGTGCAGGCGCTTCCCAGTTCCTACCGCTCCAGACCCTGGTGTGGCCATTGAGGGGATGAGATGCTGATGTTAGTGTTACCCTGGGGTTGGACCATCACTTGTGTCTGAACTTGTGACTGGTCCTGGACAAATGCCTGCACTTGAGGTTCTGATGGTTGAAAATGTCCAGGGAAGTAGGGTCTGCCTTGAGGTTGCGACTGAGATAACAGATGGGGTACCTGCTGTTGGTTATGGTTCACCGGCATTTGTATCGGCATTTGCATTTGCATGTGCATTTGCATCCCCCTGGATTGCCCAAACCAAAATTCCCCCTCCTTGGGTTGTTATTGTTGTTAATATTTTGATGATTCATTGAAACTTCCAACTATGCAACATTGATAACAGAACCCACCAGTTCTGCACTTTCACACTTTTTCGTCAATGCAAGCACAATAACTTGCAGAGAGCAAGACACTGCAGAATTACAGTCTTTAAGTCAACAAATTACATATAAAGTTTCTGAAAGCGCCAGATAATACAGTAAAAAGGAGTTCCCCGTATCTTTTAAACAGTACCGTACATAACCTGTTTTTCTCTACTCTCTGGCATCGTTCCAGAGACTAAGCTAATGCACCTTTATTTAACAAACCAGTCAACGAAAACCAAATATATTTAAGAAATAACCCATAAAGATCAAACGGCTGAACCTAATATGCTCTCTAAAAGCGACTTGGTAAGATTTCTCACCCTAATTTATCATTTTTTTCATAAATAAACGATCTTTGCAGCAAATTTAAAAATGGAAAAAATTAATATCAGCAAAACAGAAATCCCTACTGCTAGCATCGGAGCTTTCTGCTGCAAAATTTCAGTCCATGGAGTCGAGTTTCGAGAGCGTTAAAAATGAACAGGTAGAATAAGTGTAACGAGAACGAAAACAAAAATAGCTAATGCAAAGATACGCACAAACACGCACACACACACACACACGCACACAGACAGAGAGAGACAGAGACAGAGAGAGAGAGAGAGAGAGAGAGAGAGAGAGAGAGAGAGCGCTGATGATCTTACGAGGAGGCGGGAAAATGGCTTAGGGTTTGAATTGCTGTTCCGGCGAATTGAGGAACGGGGTGAAATTGGGGATTTTGCTAATTATGTTTCCTTCCATATCTGCTGAGAGTCGATCTTTGTGGAGTTTTATTCAGCATTGCAGAATGACGAAATTACCCTCCATTAATTGCCAATACTTAATAGTAATTATATTCATTGATTCACTGGACTTGTTTTCGTTTTCTCTATTGCATAATCAATGTTAAATGTTTATATTGTGTTTATGTATGCATGCATATATTCGTGCGAGGAAGGTAAACATTAATTAATTTTCTTTGAATTGCTAATCAAAATTGATTTTTATTCAAATCGTGGATAAATTTATATATGGTGATGAGTAGCTGAGCACAATAGTCAATAACCCGCCGAATTGATAATCTAGTTAGTTCAATCATTTTTTTAGTACAATTAAGGGGAAGTAGGGGAAAGAACACATATATTAACATGTGATAAAACCCGTGTGAATCATCTTGACACAAAAAGTTTTACGATCAAGCATAAGACTTTTAAAATTGCTTATGATAGTTTATAAATGGGAAAATTGCAAAAATGGTCCTGTATGTTTTGGGTAGTTGCAAAACGGTCCTCTCCGATTACCTTTCGCAAAATTGGTCCTGTATATATGATTTTGTCTCAATAAGGACAATTCATACCCAATTTCGATTTTTCGGCGGATTAAGTCTTAATTAGGCTTAGTTGGCAAGAGTAACCACCTCTTTGCAGCATGGTTTGAAAAAATTGCAAAATTGGTCCCGTATTTTTAGGGGTGTTGCAAAAAGGTCCTTTTCGATTTGATTTTTGTAAAATTGGTCCTATATGTTTTAAAATGTCCTTAAATTTTGAAAACATTTTATCTAAACTTGAAAATAAAATAAATAAATCTCAATTTTTTAATAAAATAATATAAGTAAACTAATAAATCATTTGAAATACTTAAGATAATAGTGACAAACTATTTAATAACTAAGAAACTAAATTATAAAAACAGGAAACTAATACTTCAGTATATATATTTTTTTTTTTGAAATCTCAGTTTTTGGAATCTTTAATACTTCAGTTTTTTTTAAATCTTTAATACTTCAGTTTTAAGAAACTAAATTATAAAAATGAAATAATCATCTAAACTAACCTATTAATTTTTTTAACTCTAGTAAATTAGTCCTTAATTAACAAGCATTGACATATCTTCTGCTACTTGAACATCTATATGATTTTTTTTTTTTTTTTTTTAAACAAAGGGATTGATGGACAAATTAAACAAAAATATTATTTTCTGGATTTTTAAATAGTATTTAAAAAAATAAAAGGGAGAAGATATGTCAATGTTTGTTAATTAGGATTAAATAATAAGTGTTTAGAAATAAATTTTCATCAAAATAAAAAATATTATTTAAATCAAAGGGACTTTTTAAATAAATGGATGTTTTCAGTAATAATTTTCCATTAATCCTTTTTTGGAAAGAAAATCATGGAGATGTTCAAATAGGAGAAGATAGATCAATGCTTATTAATTAGGATTAATTAATTAATGTTCAAAAAAATTAACAGGTTCGTTTAAATGATTATTTTATTTTCTATAATATCGTTTCTTAAAATTTAATTATCAAATACTTAGTACTATTACTTTAATTATTTAAATAATTTTTCAAATTTAATATACATTATTTTATTAAAAACTAAGATTTATTTATTTAGTGACAACTGTTATTTTCCCATAATTTTTCAAGTTTTGATAAAATGTTCTCAATTTAAGAACATTTTAATACATATAAGACCAATTTTGCAAAAATCAAATCGGAAAGGACCTTTTGCAACACCCCAAACATACAGGACCAATTTTGCAATTTTTTTAACCATGCTAGCAAAGAGGTGGTTAATCTTGCCAACTAAGTTTAATTAAGACTTAATCGCCGGAAAATTCAAATTTGGGTATGAATTGTCCTTAAATTGAGACAAAATCATACATATCTGAGACTAATTTTGCAAAAAGATAATCGGAGAGGATCAATTTTGCAACTACCCAAAACATACAGACCATTTTTACAATTTTCCTTTATAAATTAGACATTGCTATGGGAGAATTGCCTATATATTGTAAAAATGAAAAGACATTTTGATAATATGGTGAATTTTTGGCCCTTTCTCGGATTTGTGTGCGCCGGACTAATATTTTTTTAATTCCAAAACGCTGGCGACGTTATATATGCGCCAACATTATTAAATAAAAAAATTAAAGAACTTTGACTGGCATGGAAAAAGGATGGAGAAAAGCTGCGGTTGGCGCACCGTGCAGTGCGTCATCACATTTTAAAAAAAGTTCGAATTTATTATCTGAATTTAATTAAATAATTTTAATTTTAACCAAATATAACCATTAATTATAAAATTTGCATCCAAAATCAAAATGTATTAACAAAACGAATTATTAAATACATAATTTTGACTAAAGCTAATCCTAATATCTATGTCCTTTGGTCCCACATCCCGAGGATGTCTCTCGTCCGACTCGCCTAAGACCGTATTCAACATTATCAATATCATGTTGGTCGCAAGTAGACGGGCTTGGATCCATGTCCATATAACTCCCCGAAATCCATTGAAATGGTACAGCGAATCCGAAAACTTGAACGCGCATATGCGGATGGACGCCATTCCCACATCCGTATTGAGCGAGATCAATAAATGATGTGAATCGACCATAATCTACGGTGTCAGGGCATATATGGTGTATGATGCGAAGTCGATGGACTGCCGCATATGCGGATGGACTCGCCAGTATATCAGATGGACTGCTTTGCATATATGTGAGGTGTCTAAGGCGCAGAGTGGTCGTCCCGTGTTACGCACTCCGATCATGAGCCGTGACGAATCACCGTATCCGGAAATGGCTCGGTGGAGGCATCCCAGGAGGAGACGCCGCGGTAGTCATCTCCTTAATAAAGTCACGTCTTGGGTGATCACAGATCGCAGTCGAAGACTAACATCCCGAACACTAATCTACATCCGATCGAGTAAAGTAGTACGTAACACATAAATATCAGAAATATTTACATAATGATATAATTTAAATGTGCATAATAGTAAATTTATAGGTAAATTACCATGGCATCGAGTGCAGTGTCGCCGCCCGATCGATACCCTACTTGTCATGTGCATGTTTCGTGGAGTTATTAATCGTCGTGTAATACGACTGTACCATGTCTGATATCCACGAACTGTGCTCCTACCATGACCTATCGCGTCACCTCCAACAATGGAGGGGTGTGCCATCGCCCAATACATCGAACCCAATTAGCATGAACTTGTGGCCAATCCCATTCGATTGCCCTTTCGAGTAAAATCATGGAGTGAAGTGTGTGATTGTGAGGGCACATCAGGAATATCTTGTCTAATACCATGCGCTTAAGACTCGCTCCGGATAGTGGAACTCCACGATAGCGTGATTTATCAATGGGCACTAAGACGTCCACAACTCTAAAATACATCGTGGTTCCAACGCCATTATATCTGCTGACTCCATGTCATATGGCTCCCGAATCTACTGCGATAAATTCAATTGTGAATTAATAAATTTGAATATGTAGTTAAAATTACTTAGTATGAATATAAATCCTTACCTATCTATCTGTAAGTCTGTCGAGCATGTCCCTAATGATACGTATGGAATGACTAGCGGTGTGTATAAAGCTGCGATCTTTGCATCCACCTAGCACCGTACGGTGGAAAAGGTAGCTCATCTACATCGGCCTGGTCCACATATAATCGTCATGTGGGAACTCGAGAACGTATAGTACGAGGAACAATCACAGTAATCCTCGCCCAAGCTCAAATCTAACATAACAGGTAAACAAATGACCAATGAGTACATACATTTATTTATGTGATATGCAAATATAAAGACATACGATGCTAAATTTAAATTTACCGTAATAGTAGCATGGCACCACCGATGACATGCTTTCCACTCCGAATCGCATAACTCTCTCGAAAGAAATCTTTGCTAAAACAACACTACCCCAACTATATGCGAAGCATCCCCGCACTGCTCCAAGTAATGTAAAGACATGTTGTTGCATCTCTTTGGGAAGACAATTTGGACATTACTGAAGTTCCAGGGTTATGTTTGCATACAACTTTCCACAAAATTGGTGTGCTTTCAACAACCTTGAATTCTCGTTTCACCCAACGCACATGGTAATCTTTAATCGCACTTTGCACATATTTTTATCTATAAAAATAATTCCTTTACACAACACACCGAGTCTCAAAGTCATAGTATTGTACATACGAAGGAATACCAACAGTCTTTGCATACATCCGGGTATCTTGATTCGAAGAATGGAATTCTTAACTAAGCCCATAATTACCCCAGGATTGTTACGATTATTTGTCATCAAACGAGTGAGTTGTTGAGCCTCATTTTGATTGTTATACACACCCTCGCAATGACATCCGCTCCATCATTGTCGAGTATCCTCATCGATACACTTTCATCAAAGTTAAGAATTTGAACGTTCATCTCCTCCACAAATATCTCCTACATCAAAGCATTTTCATTACTAGGTCCACCAACATTAGCATTTTCATTACTAGGTCCACCAACATTAGCATTTTCATTACTAGGTCCACCAAAGATTAGCATTTTCATTACTAGGTCCACCTTGTGTAATGCAGATAGGTCGGGGAACCCTACCTCCTCTAAGGAACTCAACATATCGATAATAATCATGTTCTATCAAGTATTCATGTGAACATTCTGAATTACGGGCTCTAACTCGACAAAGAAATCAAAAACTCAATCCCAACCGATGGATCTATAAAAGACCATAAGTCTTCATCATTTGTAATAGATACAATTCCACACATATTGTTATAATAATATTTAGCGAAACCTTCAACATCTAATGACTTACAAAGAACCCCGTCATTGAAATTAATATTTCGATCAATTTCACAAAATTCGATTTGCGAGAAATCCTCCTAGCACCAATTGCGTAATGGTCATATCTCACATCGCTCCTAGTTTGCACAATTTGCCCTCCAAAATATACGATTTGGTGATCATGTTTGACATTGCTTATATATTAGAATTTATTTTAGCGATAGGAAGTTATTTACATAAAAAATACATTACAATGCCTACAAAAATTTACACATACTTAGTAGTAACAAAAATTAACAAATACTTAATAGTAACAAAAAATACATTACAATGCCTACAAAAAGGACTTAATAGTAACAAAAATTAACATACATGTTATGAAATAAAAATTAATTTAAGACATACTTGAAAATTTCCGCCGTTTAAATTCGTCACCCGAAACTACTAAAAATACGCCACCCGGTTTGCAAAACTCCCGTCGAAAACCGCTATCGTTGTTCGCCGCCAATATTGTAAACCGCCCGTGTGTGTGTGTGTTTCCATGTGTATTGTGTGTATGCTTAGGGAGGGGGATTCTTGTTGGGTTGGGTTTGCTTGGGGGGGGATGAGAGTGAGAGAGAGAGTAGCAGCCGTGTGAGTGTAATGTGTTGTGTGTTTGATTGGGATGGGGTTTTTATAGATGATGGAGTAGGTTTTTACGATTTTTTTTTAATTTAGGCCTGGCGCACCTGCAAGGTGCGCTGAGGCCTTTTTAACTTTTTTATTTAATATCCGACGATTCGACAATGCTGCCGGCCAAATCAAAATCAAAAAAATTCAAAAAACTGGCGCACATCGTGTGTGCACCAATAATAGCTTAGGCGCACATCACGTGTGCGCCAATATGTAAAATCACAAATCGTCCCAAAAACACCTCAATTCACCAATTTTGTTTCAAGTTTGCCATAGTTAGGCAAATTTCCCCATTGCTATAGTGGTAGATTGATTTTCTTTTTTTGTTCCAATTTTATATATAACATGTATATGATTAACTTTATATATATACACACATATAATGTTTTCGAAATGATTATGTGTTTTTTGTAAAAAACACTTTGTGACATGATTTGTTAATGTAATAAATTTGAATACATGTTTATGTTTGATAATATTGAAACCAACTCGAGTCACTTTGCCTAGCTCGGGCCGGACTTGGATTGGCCTACTCGCGTTGCGGGCGGTGGCTGAGCTAAACCAACAATTTGGATTATCTAATACGTTAGACTTGGACCATTTTAGATCTAGGTCCGAGTTTAATCGGCTACCCTGAAAGATGGGCTACAGCCTACATGGGACTGAGTCGGCTAATATATTCACTTGAGACTTTGTCCTACTCCATTTTAGTTTTTTTCTCATTTTTGTTAGCTTTAGAAAATCATCTATCTATTCAAATCGGATATTGATTGCAAATTTGTATAAAGACCGGATAGTAAAATAGTTGATCAAGAGGATTAGATTTGAGTTCTAGCTACCTTGGGAAGAATTTGAAATTCAACATTGGTTGAACTATTGATATGTGTAAAATATATGTACATTTAGGGGCTTAATTTGATATAATTGATGCATTTGCACGTATATTTAGTGTATTTTACTCGGTTTCCTTAGAAGGGCATGATAAAGCGTACTATTGTAATTTTTAGGAAACGGATAGGGATGACAATTTCGACCCGACCCGACCCCGTGACCCGAGGCGGATCTCGAGTATTACTCCGCCCGCAGTACGCCGCCCCGCCCGCCCGCCTAGTTTTTTTTAAAATATATTTTAATATATATTTTGCATATATAATATACAAATATAATTTTTATGTATTCTAATATTCTATCTAATATTTATAAATTGATAATTGTTAAGTTGGTTTTATACCAATATATTGAGTGCTCTAGACTAGGATTTTGCGTTGTTTTCGGGTATTTTAGTGTCGTTTGAGTCGAGTTTGTGTCATTTGTGGTCGTTTGAGAGTCGGGACTAATCTTGGAAGCCGAAATTGGTTAAAAACGATGGAAAACGTGTTTGGACGGTAGAGAGATCGCATTTTAGAGGCAGAAAACGGGAAAATATCGAGTAAGATCGAGTCGCTTAGCGCTAGACCCCTGCGCGCAGTTGCGGGGGTCGAAATAGTACTGATGGGCTGAAAATGGGTGGCGCTGCATCGCTCCATATATGCAAGGCTGCAGCGCCCAAAATACACAAAGCGACGAGGGAATAGCGAGGGCACTGCAGCGCCATCTCAAGTGGCTGCAGCACTGGCCGATGTAGCACGGCAAAGAAGCGGCGCGCCATCGACCAACCCAGAAGACAGACGACGAGCGGCGGCGCGCTGCAGCGCCACACACGGGGCTGCGTAGCCACGCAACAAGCCAAAGAACCAACGAATCCAGTGACGATCGGCGAGATGATGAGCGTTGTGTAAGAAGAGAGCCGCAGTTGCGCGACTACGGGGCTGAATCTGGGCTTTATTTTCGTGGGCTTTTGGACGCGTTTTCGAGGGTTTCGAGCCTATAAATATGTTAAGTCACGAACATAACGGGGTCGGACATTATTTTGAGCAAACGCAAGGCAAGAGACACAGCTAGGGTTCGGGACGACAATTGGAGGCACTTCTCGTCCGGACACGAGAGAGAATTCCTTCCTTTTCTTCTCAATTCTTTCTTTGTTTTTCTTTGTCGATTTTTGAGATGTATAATTATTTCTCCATGAGTTTTTGTACATCCATTATGAGCTAAACCCATATTTCTAGGGGATTGATGTAACTACGTTTGAACCTATATTTTGATTTCAGTTTATGAAATTCGCATATTATTTAATCTATTTGTGCTATTTGATTTGATTGCATCCGGATTATCCGATCAATAATTTAGATTGTTTGGTGTGTTTGATTTGACCTCGAGAGAGGTAATTGAACGCTGGCCATAGAATAGCACAACTAGGGTTTCATAGAATCGAGAGATTTATGAATCTTTTGAAGCCTGTGATAGAATATTCATTGAGCGCATTAGGGTTTAATTTATGATTTTTATAGAGATATCGAAATCGAAATTGGAACCTAGAATCACTTGGCACTCGAGAGAGGAAGTGATAAACGGTAGGAATATTGGCTTATAGATTAATAACTTGTGATTAATAAAACTGGATTGAAAACATAGGGGATAACTAGGTGAAATCAACCCTCTGAATTCATTTTTCAAGTGTTTGATTAATTGTCCGAACCACTTATTTGCTTAATTTTAGTTTTTTTTAGTATAATAAATCATCATCTCTTTTCGATCTCTAGATAGAATTAAGCTATTTTAATTATAGTACTTAGTATAAAATTTGATAACAATCCCGTGGAGACGATAACCCTATTTTCAAAATCTATACTAAAACTTGACACCGTACGCTTGCATGTAAGAATTGCGCGATCAATAATAATAAATTTTGTAAATATATTTTTTTTTATTTAATTTAATTTAAAATGGGGTAGAACAGGTCGACCCGCCCGACCCACCGGGTCTGGCCGACCCGCCCATTGTCATCCCTAGAAACAAAGCTAGAATGAGAAGCTATAAGTTAGACGACCAGGACAATAATGACGAATGTGAAGAGATGATCGAATACGCGAAGAAAACAACAAAAATAAGTTACACCGTTGAACAAGTGTGAATAACACGCTTTGTGTGAATCGTGCTCGTGTATTTTTACATGTCCGTGCGACTTGTTCGAGGGAAGAATTTCATATACAAATTACATGACCTACCCGTGTGAAATGACACGGCCGTGTGAACTGTCGTGCCAAAAACAGAGAAGAAAACACTTCGCATACGATCCGCCGTGTGAAATCACACTTTATGTAATTTGTCCTCTGGCGTCGATTTTATTTCCTAATCCCGTTGGGACTCTACTAGTGATATCTTAAAGCAACTATATAAGGAGGACTAAGGCTTGGACAAAAATGTATGATATTACATCGAAAATACACCAAAATACACTAGCGTTACACAAATCTACATACTTCTAAGAGAAAGACACTAATCAACGAAGAACACCACAAGGCCTTTCGCATCTATGGAAGCACAAGGATTCAAGACTTCAAAGGAGGATCCATCCCGACAAGAAGGGTTCTATCTGTAAGTCAAGCGCTACGATAATCTAGAGGGGGTGAATAGATTATCTCCATCTTTTCGATTTCGCCCTCTTTTTATAAACGAATGCTCAAACAAAATAATAAAGGTGCGGAATGTAAACAACACACGTTGATTTAAAGAGGTTCAACCCACTCAGGGCCTAATCCTCTACCACCCCAAAGATATCCAGGGATGGATTTCGAAAAGAAAAAGAATTTTATTAATTACCAAAATTAATACAAATTCAACTTACAACACCTTGAAGAGCACCACACTCTTCTTCAACACCACCTTTGGAGATTACCACAATCTCCCTTTGAAGATTACCACAATCTTCCTTCAACGGCACCTTGTGAAGATTACCACAATCTTCAACCTTGAAGAATACCAAATTCTTCAACACCTCAATAAGAAGATTACCACAATCTTCTTCACCTATCACCTAGATCATCCAAGTGTGTTCTTACCACAAGAACACTCACAAGGATATCTTGTGTTTGAATGATAACCAAAAATCAAGATTACAACTCAATAATGAATATTACAATTTGAGTGCAAAGTGTAATCAAGAATAGCCTAGACCTCAAAGATGTGAAAGTGATAAGCTAGGCAATTTTACAACAAGAATAATAACAATGAAAGACTAAGTGTTTGCTTGAAGTGTATCTTGTTGTGTTGTATCTCAATTGTTGTTGTGGTTGCTCCAAAACATCCTCTATTTATAGGAGATGATTGATCAAGCATAGGCTCCTCTTGGGGATTGAAAATCTACATAAAAATACAATTAAAATCAAGAATATAGCTGTTAGAAATCAATCCCACATTTTAAGGAAATATGTTTCTTTGTCAAACGGTCAGAAATTTGTCAAAAGATAGGCGGCCGTCGCACGTAAATAGACGTTGGAAAATACACAGCAAAATAAACACAGGCGGCCGGTCGCGTCTACCTCGACCAGGTCGACCATCACCCCAACCGGTCCCCCTCATGGTTTTTGCAAAGATCAAGTGTTCTGTTTCAAACGCTTTGCAGTGCCGTCGCGCACAGGCGGCCGGTCGACCGGACCGGTCGACGCCTGTGGCGACTCCGCTTGTTTTTTGCTTCCGTCTCATTTGTTTCTAAAAATATCTTCAGTATGCGGGTTGCCCTATAGGGCGACGATCGACCACGAGGTAAATATTGTCCAATATTTGTCGAAAATAAAACTCAAGAAATACTCAGAAAATATAGTAAAAACATCTTAAACCGATCGGAAGTATTAGGACAACATTTAGAAACATCGTTTGAGAGTGAAAACCCAAAAACGTAAAATCATTAAAAGCGTTGTCCAATTTAGACGAAAATAAACTTGAAGAAATACTCAGGAAAATATTGAAACCATTTTAAATCATTTAGGAGTATTTGGACAACAATTAAAAACATTGTTTTGGTGCAAAACAAAATCATCAAAATTAAGATAAAAACATGTATCAAACAATCTCCCCTTTTTGATGATTACAAACCAAAACAATTTTTACACAAACTAAGAGAGCAATTTTTAGAAATGATTTTCCGGTAAAAATATTTGACCGTTTGGAAGCAACCAAAATTTCCAAAAATATAATAGCAACCAAGTAGGGAGTAGATATTTTCAATAATAAGCTCAAGCTCCCCTATCAACAAGCACATCAAGAATAATGTAAGAACAATAATTCATAAGCTAAAAGCTTTAGCTTTTAGTTCAAGAGCTTATAAGCTCCCCTGTCACAAAACAACATTAAACAATAATATAAGTCCATCAAGCAACAATTGGACTAAGAACAAATCACAACTTATGGCTTTTATGAGCCATAGCTTATAGCTTTTATGACAAGCTTTTATTAGCTTCTTTGAGCCATCAAGCAACAATTGACTAAGAACAAATCACAACTTATGGCTTTTATGAGCCATAGCTTATAGCTTTTATGACAAGCTTTTATTAGCTTCTTTGAGCTAATGAGCCAATATCCTGTTTCTCCCCTTTGGAATCATCAAAAAGAATGTTAGAATGATAGAAACATCATAGAAGAATATCAAAGTGCGCCAAAGAAATTGTTTATCAACCATTGAGCAATTTAGGCTTAAAAACCAAGGAAAATGGGAGAAATGTAACATAAAAGAAGTCATACACTTGTTTTGATTGGCAAAACATGATCCCAATAAGTATAGAAAACTTTTGAAAGCAAGAGAATCATGTATAGGTTGAAATTTTCATTGCGACATTTCATCGAACACCTAGTGTGCGGTAAAAAAAGAAGAGGTTGTATATAACCTTTGTAAATGGTTTAAGCCAAAAATTTCAACACCAATTCAAGTCACTCATCATACATAACAATACAACAACCAAGCTCATCATGATCATACGAAAATTACATCAAAAATTTCAAGAAACTCGAAAACTTAAGGGTTCCACCCAATTGAGTAAAAGAAGCGAAATTCTTACCATTTGATCGGAAAGAGTGAGCCATAATGATGATGATCATGCTATATAATGTCCATGTTGTGTAAGATATGCATGAAATCCATTTTTGAATGAAATTTGAGTGAATTTGGCAAAGGGACGAAAAATGGCCAAATATTTGTTAAAAGGAAGAATGTCAAGACATTAACGTTTAAAAGCCAAAATATAGCTTAGGCGACGGTCGAGGTTGAGGGCGACCGGTCGAGGTTGAGGGCGACGGTTGCCCTCAACTTCTTCACCATTTGTTTTGTCGTTTTACCAAAATCCGAATTTTCAACCAAAAAACCGATTTTTCGCCCCTAAGTTTTAAAAACGTGCAAAATGCAAACGTAAGCTTCATTCAATATGCATTATGCCTAACCGAGCTCGTATTGAAGAAAAAGTCTCGGAAGATAGCGGTTTTGTGAAAATATCCGCTAATTGATCTTGAGATGGTACAAAGGATATCTCAATTTTACGTTTTGAAACACAATCCCTTAGAAAATGATGTCGAATCTCAATATGTTTAGTACGGTTATGATGAACCGGGTTTTGAGCAATATTTATAGCGGATATATTATCACAAAAGATAGGTACATTTTCAAAAGAGCATTTGTAATCCGCTAAGGTTTGTTTCATCCAAAGAAGTTGAGTACAACAAAATGCGGCGGAAATATATTCGGCGGCCGTTGAAAGAGAAACAAGTTTTGCTTCTTTGAAAACCAAGAAACTAGGCAATCGCCTAAAAATTGACATGATCCGGAAGTACTTTTCCGATCATCAATATTTCCCGCATAATCGAATCACTATAACCTTTAAGAGAAAAGTTTTCATTCTTTGGATAAAATAAACCATATTGAATGGTGCCTTTTAAATATCGAAAAATCCTTTTAACGGCACTCATGTGAGATTCTTTGGGATTGCTTTGAAAACGAGCACATAGGCATACGGCATGAAGAATGTCCGGTCTACTAGCGGTTAAATAAAGTAAACTACCAATCATACCTCGATACTTTGATTCATCCACGGACTTGCCTTTCTCATCTTTGTCAATTTTGACATTTGTTGCCATAGGAGTAGAGACGGTTCTTCCTTCTTCAATGCCGAACTTTTTCAAAAGTTCTTTTGTATACTTTGATTGCGAAATATAAATACCTTCTTGACATTGCTTAATTTGAAGTCCAAGAAAGAAGTTAAGCTCCCCCATCATACTCATCTCGAATTCTCCTTGCATTAACTTAGAAAATTTCTTGCACAAAGAATCATTAGTAGCACCAAAGATAATATCATCAACATATATTTGCACAAGTAAACAATCTTGCCCTTTTTCAAAAACAAATAGAGTTGTATCAACTTTACCTCTTATAAAACCATTTTGTAGAAGAAATGAACTAAGTCTATCATACCATGCACTGGGTGCTTGTTTTAAACCATACAAGGCCTTTTTAAGTTTATAAACATCATTAGGCCTAGAAAATTTTTCAAACCCGGAGGTTGTTTTACATAGACTTCTTCTTGAATAATACCACCATTTAAGAAGGCGGATTTAACATCCATTTGGCAAAGTTTGAAATTTTTAAAGCAAGAATAGGCAAGCAAAATACGAATAGCTTCTAAACGTGCTACGGGTGCAAAAGTTTCATCATAGTCAATACCTTCTTCTTGACAATACCCTTGAGCTACTAACCTTGCCTTATTTCGAACAATGTTGCCTTGATCATCAAGTTTGTTCCGGAAAACCCATTTTGTGCCAATAATGGTTTGAGAAGGTTTTTTGCGTCTGTTTTGAAACGAAGACAGAAAGTTTAAAACTGAAAAATTGGCCAGGCGACCGGTCGAGGTATGGGGCGACCGGCCGAGGTGCGGGGTGACCGGTCGCCCCCGCTATGACCGTCCCAGGTGATTTTTCTTTCTCCCCAGTTTTCCAAAATTCGATTTTTCACCCCAAAAGTTTTAAAACTTTGCAAAAATATAAGTTTGGACTATATCCAACAAATATGGGATTTGGGAAAACATATAAACGATAAAAACGAGACTAAACACGTAGTGCCTTTTTAAAAGAAAATATTTGCAAGATCAATTAGGGGCACTTAAGGGGTCAAAAAGAAATATCTTGAAAAATATGTGCATAGGCATAATATCGAGTTTAAAGAAAAATACGAGTAGACATACCTCGATGGTTTAAGAAACTTGATGACGTAAAAGCCAATGAGTATGAAATATGTATCCTACACAATTCTTAGACAACATTTTCATAGAAAATTCAAGTGTAGGCAAATAATATGAGATAACAAAAAGAGCTTATGCTATAAGATATCATAAAAGATAATACGCCACATAAGTCTAATAAAATGCTCAAGAGTTTTAGAAAATCATGCAAGGTCTCTTTTTTTTTTTTAAAAAAATTTGAAACTTATAAATATATAAGAGACCTATTTTAAAAATAAATACTTGAAAATTCATTTTGCAATTAAGACACAATTAAAAGTATGCATACAAAAAAAATGCATATACAAATGGGGAGATACGGTTTACCAATTACGCCGTTTCCATGGGTTGTGTCTTTCCCATTGTTGATGATATCTTCCCATTGAGAAGTCACTTTGTTGATGATGACTTCTCCATTTCCAAGTTTGGTTACCTTCCCATGGTTGATGGTTTCTTCTTTTTGAAAATCATCTTGTTGATGATGTCTTTGCCATTTCAAGGATTGTGTTCTTCCCATTTTTGATTATACGCTCTTCTTGGAAATTGGCTTTGTTGAGAGTAGTTTCTCCTTCTTTGATCAAATGAAACGTTCATTTGATGTTTTCTTGGTGGCATGAATTTTCTCCGATTTTTGCTTTGCCGGGTACCTAATAGCACATTGTTTTGTGGTACCCTCATGTGTTTGGGTCCTTTAAGATTAGCTTTGAGACTTTTAGGTCTCCAACAATATTTAGAGCTATTTCTAAAGACGACAAGAATTAGCCGTATGACCCTTTTTGCCACAATAAAAACAAGTAATAATTTTAGGAGCATAATGACCAATATGCATAGTGACTTGATCCTTTTTCATATGATTAACAACATTAGGCTTATGATCAAGTTCCTTATCACAATTATGAATAACAATATTGGACATTTTATTGGTACTCAAGTTGGATTTTAATAAATCCTTTTTCATGCAATCAATATTCTCAACAAGAGTACTATTTTCTTTTTCAAGGTTTCTAACCTTGTCAAGTGTGGTGGTGTGAGCACATGATAGTGATTCATAAGAAGTAAATAAACTATCCTTATCATTTTTCAAAATATTGAATTCCTTTTTCAAATTTTTGTATCTAACAAGTAAGCTTTGGAATTCATTTTGAAGTTCATCATAATCATTTTGTAAATCACTATAATCATTTTGAATGACAATATCATAGGAAGTAGAGGGTTTAAGACATACCTCATTTTCTTCATTGATGCCCATAAAACAATATTCAACTTCTTCATAATTGGAAGTTGTAGGAGGCTTATTCCTTAGATTTGAGCTTGTATGATATTGAGAAGTAGATGCTTTTGTTTGACTCCTTTCATTTGCAAATACTCCATAGATGGCTTCTAATTTTTGCCATACTTCATGTGCGGACTTTATTCCTACAATATGTTCATTTTCTAAATTAGTAAATGAACAATACAAAATATTTAAAGCCTTACCGTTTAAGGAGATGATTTTCTTTTCTTCATCATTGAGCTTTTTGAAGCCTTTTGAGGTGTATGGTGTATCTTTCGTCGGAATGGATTCTCCATTAATGACGGTGTTCCAAATGTCGAACCCGCAACCTTGTAGATAGCATTCCATTCTTTCTTTCCAAAAATTAAAATTCTTGGAATCAAATAGTGGTGGCTTGGTGGTGGAGGTGCGGATAGATGAGCTTCGTTAGAGTAGCGTCGATCGTTTCTCTTCACTCGCGATGTGAAACGAGCTTGCCAAAGAGTTTGGCTTTGATACCACTTGTAAGTCAGCGGCTACGATAATCTAGAGGGGGTGAATAGATTATCTCCATCTTTCGATTTCGCCCTCTTTTTATAAACGAATGCTCAAACAAAATAATAAAGGTGCGGAATGTAAACAACACACGTTGATTTAAAGAGGTTCAACCCACCTAGGGCCTAATCCTCTACCACCCCAAAGATATCCAGGGATGGATTTGAAAAGAAAAAGAATTTTATTAATTACCAAAATTAATACAAATTCAACTTACAACACCTTGAAGAGCACCACACTCTTCTTCAACACCACCTTTGGAGATTACCACAATCTCCTTTGAAGATTACCACAATCTTCCTTCAACGGCACCTTGTGAAGATTACCACAATCTTCAACCTTGAAGAATACCAAATTCTTCAACACCTCAATAAGAAGATTACCACAATCTTCTTCACCTATCACCTAGATCATCCAAGTGTGTTCTTACCACAAGAACACTCACAAGGATATCTTGTGTTTGAATGATAACCAAAAATCAAGATTACAACTCAATAATGAATATTACAATTTGAGTGCAAAGTGTAATCAAGAATAGCCTAGACCTCAAAGATGTGAAAGTGATAAGCTAGGCAATTTTACAACAAGAATAATAACAATGAAAGACTAAGTGTTTGCTTGAAGTGTATCTTGTTGTGTTGTATCTCAATTGTTGTTATGGTTGCTCCAAAACATCCTCTATTTATAGGAGATGATTGATCAAGCATAGGCTCCTCTTGGGGATTGAAAATCTACATAAAAATACAATTAAAATCAAGAATATAGCTGTTAGAAATCAATCCCACATTTTAAGGAAATATGTTTGCTTTGTCAAACGGTTAAATTTGTTGTCAAAAGATAGGCGACGGCCGCATTTAAATAGATGTTGGAAAAATACACAAAGAAAATAACAGGCGACCGGTCGACGTCTACCTCGACCGGTCGACCATCACCCCAACCGGTCCCCTCATGGTTTTTGCAAAGATCAAGTGTTCTGTTTCAAACGCACTTGCAGTCGTCGGCCGCACTGGCGGACGGCCGACCGACCGGTCGACGCCGCATGCACTTGGCCGACCGCTTGTTTTTTGCTTCCGTCTCATTTTCTGTTTCTAAAAACATCTTCAGTGCACGGGTTGCCCTATAGGGCGACCGGTCGACCACGAGACAGTAAATATTGTCCAATATTTGTCGAAAATAAAACTCAAGAAATACTCGAAAATATAGTAAAAACATCTTAAACCGATCGGAAGTATTAGGACAACATTTAGAAACATCGTTTGAGAGTGAAAACCCAAAAACGTAAAATCATTAAAAGCGTTGTCCAATTTAGACGAAAATAAACTTGAAGAAATACTCCAGGAAAATATTGAAACCATTTTAAATCATTTAGGAGTATTTGGACAACAATTAAAAACATTGTTTTGGTGCAAAACAAAATCATCAAAATTAAGATAAAAACATGTATCAAACACTATCTTTTTAGTTTAGATATCTTGTTTGTATTTAAATGATGCCAACTATTTGATTTCAACTTTGTCTATAAATTTGTTGTCAAATATGTTAGGCTAATCATTCCGATCCTAGGAATAATCAAAATTATGGATTCATGTGTTCTATTATATAAATTTGAATGCTTAATTCTTGTAGATTATCCGAGCAATAATTTGCATGTCATATTTGTTAGTTCATAATTCGGGAGATGAGTTCTAACGAACAAAAATAAAGTTGGACATAAATGGGTGTAACATGTCAGGAGACCTACAATCTGTTTGTAGGAATACTTCAATTCAAAGATCTTTTGGGAGTTAATAGTAATTGTTGAGTATGGATACTAGAAATTGTTATTAATCAACTATTTATGCGCCACCCGGGAGGGAGAATAAACTAATTTAGGAATTGAACTCATAGAAACACATAAGTTGGTTTTGATGAAACATTAAATGGATTTAAAATTGAAGAAGCATGTTGAGAATATGTGCCTAAAGTTGCTTTCGTATTTGTTGAAAACTTGTGGAGTTCGGGTTTATAAAATTATAAATATTTTACTTGTTAATTTATCGTTTAGATTAGATAATAAATAATTCTACGTGATTTTCGACCGCTTCAATAAAATGGATTACACTATTTACTATAGCCTATCTATTTCGTATTCAATCCCTCGTAATACGACATTGATCACGCTTATCTGCTAGCTACACTCGCACACTTGCGGTTCCATCAAAAGATTTTTACGATAAAGTTTTTGGCGTCATTGTGGGATTGAAAGATTCAACTTAGATATAATAATAAGTATTTCAATCTTAATTGAAGCACGATATTCTTTTAATCATTTATTTTTTTTTCGATTTTTTTTTGTAAATATTATTTTTTTATTTGCTTTGGTTTTTTTCTTAAGTGCCGATAGTGCATGATCACGCGTGCCCGGATCTACCCAACCAATTCCCATTGACTTAGGATCAAAAAGACATCAAAACAGATTAAGAAAAAGATTGAAAACGATGGCGGATGGGAACAATGAGGACGTTTTGAACAAGTAAACAACGAGGAGCATCCACATGGGATGAATGGACGGAACCAAATCAAGGAAAGGCCCACAAGAAGTGGCGGTTAAGGACTACTTCAGTAGGAAGTTAGTCAAAGATATGTGGGTGTGGCCCATCTCACGATTAATGCAAATAATTTCAAACTTAAATATCGTTGATCCGGATGGTGTTGCAAAACCAGTTTGGGGAGAGCCATTGAGGATCCAATGCGCATTTGGCGCAACTTTATAAATCTGAATCATTGTTAAGATGAATGGTATTTCGAGGATATCATTCAATGCCGCCTTTTCACATTCTCTCTATGCGATAAGACTAAGGGATGATTATGCTCTTTGACACCACCCGCAATAGATTGGATTGAACTAAGTCAACATTTCTCGGATAAGTATTTCCCCGATTAAGACGGTGCAATTGAAAAGTGAAATCGCTTGAGTTTAGGCAGTTAGATGCAGAGCCACTATATGAAGCATGGGATAGTTTTAGAAACTTGTTGAGGAAGTGTCCTCAACACGGATATCCCAATTACCAACATGTACACTATTTTTATAATAGTTTAAGTGGCAACACGAGAACTATGATAGATGTTGCATCGGGAGGTGCACTACTAGGAAATGTCCGGATGAGGCACTAGAATTATTGGAGGAGATGGCAAAAACAAGATTAGCAGTGGCTATCCAAGAGATCCAATGTCGATGTGTGGCGGAGGTCCAGGATGAGAATAAGGTTGCCATGCTCACGAGAACATGTATTCATGCTTAATATGAAATGGATTCGATGCAGCTAGCGACTCTAGTGAACCTACAATTGTTGAAGAAGAGGAGAACTTTGTTGGGCAAAGAAACTTCAACAACAATTATTGAAATAATCAGACACCCACACCTTACCATTCGGGTCGAAACCATGAAAACTTTTCTTATGCTAATAATGAAAATATTTTGCAGCCACCTCCGGGTTTTAATATGGGAAATCAAGGCATAGCATAGTCCGGTGAAAAGAAAGCATCCGAGAAGAGATGATATCCTCATTTATTGGAGAAACCAGAGCTAGATTGAATAAAGATGAAGCAAAGATAGACAAAATAGAGGAGCAAGTTACTCAATTTGAACATAAACATGAACACAAGATCAAGTCTTTGGAAACACAAGTAGCCCAAATCACTACAAAAAGTGGAAGCCAAAGACCAAAAGGAAAATTCCCAAGCGATACCGAACTTATCCAAGATAAAGTGTAATGCCATTTGTCCGATGAGTGGTACAGAATACGAGGGCCCAAAGACAAAGAAATGATACTGTTAATGGCGACAATAATAATACAAAAATATGACGTTTGGTGAAGACGTGAAACTTAACGCTTTTTGGGTGGCAATCCAAATTATATTTTTATTTTATCGCTTTAGTCAATTCAATTTTGATTTTATTATTAACTTAATTTTTAGTTTTCTTTGTTTTTTTGTGAGTTGTTGTGTAGGAGGCATCACGACAAACTCGTAATTTATAAAAAAAAAAAAAAAAAAGAGAAAAATCAAAAAATCAAAATACACGATCATTTGTGTGAATGGTAAAACAGACCGAACACACGGCCGGCCATGTGATTTCACACGGCCGTGTGTTCGGTCACAAACGCAAAATAGAGGCATCAACAGGTCTCATGGCTCGACCGTGCAAATTCACACGGGCCGTGAATTGATGACGAAAAATTCTTCACCTTTTAAACTCAAACAATCAAAATTTATCCCACTTTCTCCCTTCCAAACCCTAAGGATCTGAAAATCCCCTAACAAATATCCCATTCTATCTTCAAATTTCTTCAAATTTAACTTCAAATCTTCAAACTAAAACACAAATACTTCTCTCTTTCACGAAACCCACCATAAAATTCTTCCAATTTCTCAACTTTCTCTTATTCTTCTTCAAGTTTGAGGGATTTTAATCTAAAATTTCAGATTTCAAAAGCATCAAAACCCATATCCATGGCTTCAAGAGGAGGATAAAAATGAGTTAGGAGAAAAAAAGAAGAAGAAGGGAACCCACTTCAGAGCCCGAACCCGTGCGAATATGAGGTGAACGAACCGGAATACTACAATGTTGTCCTCACGGACAAGACACACCGAGCTCGATGGGAGGCGCTCACATCCGAAACATGGTTTCGACAAGGTATCACAAAGAACATACTCTTTTAATTTGAGAAAGTTGGATGATTTTTGTGCCTTGTGTGGGTGAATTGATTGGCATGTTTTGTTGAATTGGAATTGGACTACCTCGTGATATATTTATATGAATTTTTGAGCACTTTTGAATTGGTAGTTGAGAAAAGAAATTTGATGGGTATTCGATTTGGACTAGCGAATAAGGCAAGGTAGTTGTTGATTGATGATTTAAATGCTATTTATCAAACTCCGGCTTATGGGGTGAGGAGCATGAGGATTTTGATGTGCTTGGGTTTTGGAGGGAGATTACAGGGCAAAAACTTTACACACCGGGTACCTCAGGCGTCTAGTATTAGGAATCCCAATTTTTGTTATGTGCAATGCACATTGGTGGAAACGTTGTTCGCAAAGAGAGGATATCAAAAGGGCCATTCGAGTTGATAAATTATTTATATTATGGTGTATGGCTTCGGGGACGGAAGTGGTGTCCAATGCCGGGCATTCATCGCTAGACAATTTGAGAGGGTGAAAAAGCAAGAAAAAAGGAGGGATATGCATTGATGGGCCAATTACACATTTTGTTGAGCATTTTAATGTGAATTTTCGGGGGTATGCGCGTGCGGATAGGGGGCAAAAGATTTATTTGATTTGTCTTAACCGAAATGAAGATGATTAGGTTAGATGGGCATGATTATTGGTTACTTCATGCGGATAGGACCAAAATTAGGCTCCCAAATCCATATGCTACCTCGAGTTAGGGATATGGGTAATTGATTGATGAGGGAGAGCAAGCGGCGCATTACGGTGAGCAAGATGAGCCTAGGGGACGAGACGGATAGGCGGGAATCCTCTAGATAAGGAGGTAGTAGTGACAGGGGACTTAAGTGATAAGCTTGAAAGGTTGGAGGTCAATATGTGCTCATTGATGGATGATACTTATCGGTTGCGGGCTACAATCGATGAGTATCACACTAGGTATTTGCATCGCTTTGATACCATCACACAACAACAACATCGATATATAATATGATGGCTCGTAAAGACCAAAGAAGCACATCCAACCGGCCACTATCCTCCACCTCCTCCACAATAGTGAGTTGTATAAGTACTTTTCACGCATTCCTCTTTCTTTTGATAATTTTCTCACATGTTCTGGACGAAGCATAATTTAAGTTTGGGGGATTGTCAAGAATGCGTGATTAAGTATTGTTGCTTTCTCGCATTACATTTAGGTTGCATGTAGAAGTATAAAATTTGCATAAAAATTAAAAAAATGATTTTATTTATTTTTTAGTTTGAGCACGCTATCGCTTTAGCACATTTATTGCTTTTGTGTGAGTTAGGATTAGAAATTTGAATAAGTACAAAAAGCTTTCATACGATTTTACTACGAGCACTTGGTTACCCGAAAAGAAGTATTTGGTGAATTATGTGATGAAATGTTGAGAAGATTTCTTTTGCATGTTTGGCATTAATTGAGAAAATTCGTTATTTGAGCATGTTGTGAAAAAAAGCCTGTGAGTTTTTATGCCTTTAACTCGCTTTAATATTATGCGATCTTATTTTTTTCTCGAGTGTGTCATTCATTATTGTTAGAACTCTAGAACTTGCATTGGTATCTATATTGAAATCATCGTGTGTGCAATCTTTGAAAATGATTTAGGGCCATTTTTGTTTACTCTCCTTAGCCTAAAAAGCCTACCTATGAACTCATGATTCCCCAGTTAGCCACTCACGAGCCTAAACTTTTTATTGTTAGCCACATTTTGAGCTTTGAACTTAAAAATAAATTTTATCTCCGAAACTTGAGCTTATAGAGATGTTTATTTTGAGGAGATGTGGTTAAATGTTGAGAAAAATATCTGCAAGAAAGAGGGATGAGCGGTAAATAGGTGAAAGGATGATGGAGCTCGAAAAAAACAAGAAAGCAAAATTTTTGAATGAAAAAGAATAAAGAAATCGAGTTACAAAAAGAAAAGAAAAGAAAATTTCTGGAAATTTCGAGGAAACAATTGAGAACTTAAGGCAAAAGAAAGAAGCAAAGGCCTAAGAATGAAAAAAAGAAGAAAATGGTGGGAAAGAGTATGAGATGAAAAAAAAGAAAATAATATGAAAGAATGTTTATTTGAATGGGTTGGTGAATTGAAGTCTTTGTACTTAAATTCTATTTGCTCAAATCAAGTCATTTAACCCATATTTTTCCTACCCTTACTAAAGAGCCTACATTATAACCAAAGAAAAATTCATTTTTGATTCTTAAATTATGCACATTTGAGTGGTAGAGATGTTAGACGATTTGCAAGCATATGGTAGTTTTACGTCATTGAATTGATTTGAGCGTATACACGTCCCATCTACTTTGAGAGTTGAGTGATACACTACTTCTTGTGAGTCGCGTTGTCGAATACCCGGATGAGTATTAATTATGCCAAATTTGTAATTGATGTCTTTTTAATGATGATTTGCATGTTTGCTTGAATATGGATTTGAATGAGGTTAAGTATTTGTAGTGTTCTTATGTGTTCTATTGACTCCATATGAATATTTTTCTTAGTTTTGCTTGAGGATAAGCAATGGTTTACGTTTGGTGGAATTTGATATGTGTAAAATATATGTACATTTAGGAGCTTAATTTGATATAATTGATGCATTTGCACGTATATTTAGTGTATTTTACTTGATTTCCTTAGAAGGGCATGATACTGCATATTATTGTAATTTTTACAGAAATCAGAGCTAGAATGAGAAAATATCAGTTAGATGGCCCGGACAAGAATGACGAATGCGAAGGGATGATCGAATACGCAAAGAAAATGACGAAAAGCAAGTTACACGGTTGGACTGTGTGATTTCACATGCCTGTGTAAATGGTGCTTGTGTGTTTTTACACGCCGGTGCGACTTGCTCGAGGGAAGAATTTCAGAGACGAATTACACGACCTACCCGTATGAAATGACATGACCTTGTGAATCGTCCGTGCTAAAAATAGAGAAGAAAACACTTCACACGGTCGGCCCATGTGAAATCACAAGGCCGTGTGGTTTATCTTGCGCCTCGATTTTGTTTTCTAATCCCGTTGAGACTCTACCAGTGATCTCTCAAAGCACCTATATAAGGGGGACCAAGGCTTGGATGAAAATATATGATATAACATCGAAAATACACCAAAAATACACTAGGGTTACATAAATCTACATACTTGTGAGAAGAAGACACTAATCAACGAAGAATACCACAAGGCCTTTCGCATCTACGGAAGCACAAGGATTCAAGACTTCAAAGGAGGATTCATCCTGACAAGAAGAGTTCTATCTTTTTAATTTAGAACTATTGTTTGTATTTAAACGATGTCAAACTATTTGATTTCAAATTTGTCTATGAATTTGTTGTAACAACCTTACCCTTGTAACACATATTCACATAGCATAAAATAATAGTTCATAGACAAAGACAACCGCATTTCTAGTGATTGTCACATATTAGATTAACCTATTTTTTATCATCCAAAACCATTTTATACGAGCGAAATCATTTAGTCAAAAGATTGACCTAACAATACTTATACACACATGTATTTATGATATTAAAGAACATTAACGACAATGCCCTTTTATACAAAGACCAAAATAAAAATCCCTATATGAAATGTAAATGATGAATGAGGAGAAGGATGAGAATCAAGTCGGCCGACCTTTGATCCATGCTTTAAACCTCTGTTACACTCCATAGATCAACTTTTATCTACAACAACTAAAAATTGGCGACATTGCATTTGGTGAGTTGCAAGCTCAAAGCAAGTATAATCCAATAACAAGCCATTTAACTTCACATAGCATATCATCAAGAACCATTTCGGTCATTGTTCATATCATGCATAAATATATAAATGCATATGCTTGATCATATTCTTTTTCTGTTATGGGCCAACTAATACCAAGAATTAATCGTGCTCACGAAAATGGCCATGACACTCTATAATTCTTAATTCACATAGAGTTGATGAACTCGGGGTGGCCATACGGTACTATGTAATCCGGTAATTTCTGGATATCCGTAATTTTATAACACATGATTCAAGGTCATTAGTTGCCATAATGTAATCCATCAATCTCTCGATGAATGCATTTTTCAGAATCACATTTCATTTTCGTATCAATAATATCGTAGAGATTGCATATCTCATTTCCATATCAATAACATCAATGGAGATCACATATCTCAAGTTCATGTCAATCTCATCACATAGAGATCACATATCTCAATTTCATCACAATATCACCATAGAGAATCATTCAATTCACGTTATAGCACGATAAACTTCTAATCACTATAGCCAAACAAGTAAGCAATTCATTCCAACACATTAATCATATAATCACACAAGCCAAATAACAAGCTAAAAGATTATACTCACAAATGGTGTCCTTAACTCGATGATTTCGTCTAGTCGGCTTTATTCGCTCCCGTAATAGGATTCGACCTATTAACATTTTCAAAAATGCATGACCAATTTCAAAACTTTTGCATAGCAACAAAGTTATATGTTATATATATATATATATGATACGTACAGGTAAGGGAATCCTGGAGGTTATGTAGGTTAACTCCATTAAAAGCAAATCTGGATTCAATTCATTATCTTAATATAACTCCAACTATATATATATATATGTGTGTGTGTGTTTGTGTGTGTGAGATATATATATAGAGAGAGAGAGAGATGTAATTCGACTATTCAATTCATGTATTTTTTTAATTTTATTTTATTAATCGTTTATATTGATTTTCTAGTCGGAAACTAAAAGAAATGTCAGGAATAAACTCAATGAATTAATTTAAAACTTTTAACCATTAGTTATTTCTTTTCATTCCTTTAATTTCTATAAGAACTTAACTAACCTGGATTCTTTCAATGGCAACGCAAAATAAGAAGTTCACTAATTAATCTTAGCATCAATAATATTTCACAATATTATATTTTAATTTTTTTAAATACCGTTAATTGTACATAAATTTAGCAACTTGTTTTAACCAATGGGAAGATAAAGTCTTAAGTTCACCAATATTAATAACAATAGTTCCACACTCAAAACTATAACTTTATTAAACTGAATCCGTAAACTAGTAATTCCGTAGGCATGTGATAAAGAATATTAACAATCTTTACTAAATATATTAAGCAAGATAGTTACCTGAATTTTGTGATACAAAACCCCGCGCAGAACACTATATGGTGTTTTGTATTTTTTTAAAGTGTTCAACATATATGTAGATATTACATTTGTTCAAGTCGGTTGAATGGGACTAAAAAAGAATAAAAAGAAAACATACTACATGGTTTCCAAGCCCACACAAGCACACGTGTACAAATTTAATTTCTACAAAAAAAACTTTAAAAGATAGAGTATATCTATAAAGTGATCACACCGTTTGGTTTGATCAAGTGCACACAAGCACACATGTATCTACTATTTTTTCCGCACATTATAAGTCACATTTATTAATATATATATAAATTAAGTACATGTCTCAATATATATTCCTTAAGCTTGACTTTATTTAGTAGTTATGATATCATTCTCTTATATATATATATATTATATTCCTTTTACATAATTTATTCATCTATTATGTCTCCAAACACCCACATATAAATATCTTCTTTGACTGTTAAGCTTACCATGTGTAACCTACAAATATTAAACACAATGATATATAATATAATTATGCTAAAACCTAAATTTCTGGAATTCACATGCAATCCAACGTGAATATGAGATATCAAAGTGCATGTAATTATGTTTGTGATTGAATAATTATGATAATTAAAATGTAAAGTTTTGGGTTATGACAATTCTTCCCTCCTTAAAAATTTTATCCTCAAAATTTATACATTGTATTGGTAAGTAAATAACCGCGGGTATTGCTCGTCATGTGTTGTTCCATTTCTCATGTAACTTCTTCCATAGAATGATTTTTCCATAACACTTTTACCATTAGAATCATCCTATCTCTAAGTTGCTTTTCATTGTACCCCACTATTTCAACTGGTTCTTCAACATTACTCAAATTATCGCATTTTCAACTAGTTCATATCGAACAACATGTGACAGTATGATATGTATCAATGAAGCATACTAACATGGGAGCCTATTGTGAATCTAGACAATTCAGGTGGCAAGGCAAACCTATAAGCTAATGGTCCAACTCTTTCAAGTATTTCATATATGAGCCTATATAGCGGGGACTTAGTTTACCTTTCTTTCCAAACGAGAATCCCTTCCTAAGAAAAACATAAAGAAATACTTTATCACCAATTTCCTATTTCATTTATCGTCTATGTTGATCACTATAACTCTTTTGCCTATTTTGGGCTGCTTTTAGCCTACTTTTAACTATTTTCACTTTTTCAATCATATCTTGAACTAAATTTGGACCTTCCAATAATCACATTTCCTCTTCATCACAAGAACTGTACACCTGCATTTCCTACCCTATAGTGTTTCATAAGGTGGGATGTTGATGCTATTATGATATTGATTATTGCAAATTTCATCAACGCAATGTATTCATCTCAAAAGTCTTTCAATTCAAGAACACAAGAAAGAAGCATATCCTCCAGATTTTGAAAATTCCTCTCTAATCACAAGATCTGTTTGTCGATGAAATTTTGTACTAAAGTGTAACTTAGTACCTAATGTATGTTGTAAGCAACCCCAAAATCTAGACGTATAATGAGGATCGCGGTCCGAAAGAAAGTCGGGATACACCATGTAGTTTAACAATCTCACTAGTGCCTTGTAACCTTAAGTTGTCCGAGTGCAATATCTTAAGTACTAGATACATATAACTTTGTTTAGATCGCCACACTTTTGTACCATTAGATAAACCAAAAATAAGCGGCATGATCATTACATAAAATACAATCATACATTATCATGTTGTCTAGATTCATATGTGGTCTTCTAGTAGTTATCAAAAACCTATGTAAATTTTCCTTATGACTTCCGTCTCAATCGAACCTATTGTTATCCTTGTCCTAGAAATTTTATTGAATAAGATCTGTTAAACCAAAATATTAATAATGAATATTAATATTTATTCTTATTCAACCTTTTTAGTTATCGATTCAAAATACTTTGTAAAATGATCTAGTTCGTGAAGAATTTGAGTATCTCTATCATTTACATCGACATGGATTGAAATCTAATGGTAACACCACTATAGGAAATTAATAATTAATATGTAAGTCGGATTCACGCAAAGCTCATATTAAACTATCCATAATTAATAACAAGTATTTTCATTCAATTAAATACATCATTACCCTATGCTTTGTAAAATGACTATGGAAAATAACCTAAACGAAAGTTTAGAATACCCATCATCATCATTTACCCAAGAAAGTTTAGAATACCCAATATCATCATTTACCCAAGAACGTTTCTTTTTTCAAAGTCACCTTTTTGGTCCTTTCTTTTGCAATATAACATCAAAATCTAATATATTTACACGGATACCTATTATCGATTTACTTGTATCTTAATATTGTACTATAGAACCAAAAGATCATAAGTTTATCCTACTAATAATCTTTCTTTTCCAATCCTCATAGTTCTAGACATCTTTTTAAATATAAACTAAATATCTCATGTTATTCAAAGTACACCTAGATATCATCTATAAATATCATCATAAACAAACCCATATAAGATCTTCCAACATCTTTATCCATTCCATTTATAAACCAATCAAGCCACTAATCACCCAATGTACATGAAGAAACTTAAAATAGAATTCAAACTACATAATTATACGGGCTAAGTAACAATCATAGCCTTTCTTTATCATTATAAATGTTGTAGTATAGATATTATACACACAGAGAAAATTTTCTTTTCTCCTTTAAATACTATTTCGCCTCGATCGTAAAGCTCTAATACTATCTCCTTAGTAAAATACTCAGCTAAAGCATGGTGTTCTCACAACCGATTCATACCTTAATCATATTGAAATCCCTTATCGATATAACAAGCAACATATCATGTAATTCTAAATCCCAAATCACAAATTTTCACTCACCATATACAATATTTACAATAACTACATTCCCTACTTGGGTTCGAACAAGTAAATCATAGCCCATTGTATCCGGTTTATTTCCCAAATGTGATGAAATAATTGTGAAACAAATGAATGTGTTGTTAACAGATCAAATAAAATATAAGCATTTATTCCGTAAATGAAAAGATTATTATTAACTACGGTCGGTGTAGCTATAGCTTCTTCCGTGTAATAGCAAAACTCGAAATGGAGCTTGTTGTCCGCTTCGCTTGACTTTCTTCCAGAGAGTCTCTTTCTATACCAAATCTTCTTCGACCTCTACCTCTATTAGGATTGAAACCACTAAATATAGTCTGCTCAACTATGGATTCTTCACGTGATTTTGTGCAATTCCTTGCTATATGTCCATGTTCGTTCGCCAAATCTACAATATTTTTCTCGTAAGCAATCTACATTCTCCATAATGATTTTTACCACAATGTACAAAGATGGGAAATGACAGTGTAGAACCAACTTTCTTACTAGTTGATGTTGCACCCCTAAAACTACCACCTTTTGAATTGCTCGGGAAGCCCTCTATGTAGGCACAATAAAATTCAAATTATCTAGTTTCATCACCCTGTCTTTTCTTATTGTATTGAAAGTTGTTTTTGACTTAGCTTCCAATTTCTCAACATGTATCATTCAACTATTAACTTGCTACAAGACTCCAAATCCATAGGTGTAATACGATTCGAATAGAATGTCGGGTTCCAAACTTAAACCTAGTACATTTTTACTTTTCTATAGCTCCCATATATGGGGATAATAAAAAGTCGATTAAATCGTACTTCATACTCAAAGAACTAATCAATTCCCATATTTAAGTTCACGAAACACTTTTTCTTTATGGTCTCCATAAACCTCTAGCAAGCATGTATCATGAAATTCCTTAGAAAATTATCCTGATGAATATGGTTGGATGAATAGTACTTATGAGGTATAGTCTCCCACAAATCATACGCATTTCCTATAGAAGTGACACTTCGCCTAATCAAACTTTTCTTTCGATATGCATTTCATCAAATTCGAATCCTCTATTCGCTTCAACCATGTTTCACCTCGAGTTGGATCAATAGTACCCACAAAATCAATAATGCTAATTTTTCTCTGTTTATCATACCGCATTCGTGTTGTTCGTGGGGTTTCAGTGAGTATTTTGGATACAAAAATGAGCAAGTCATCCATGTACATTATGTGGAGGTGAATGAGATGAGAGTGACTACGACTCGGCGACTCCTTCCCTCTATGAAAACTTTGCTCATCATTATCTACATGAATGATAATGCACATGTAATGCCATGGTCTGCAGAACCCCTACTAGGGCTCTGATACCAAAATAACATGTAACAACCTTACCCTTGTAACACATATTCACATAGCATAAAATAATAGTCCATAGGCAGCACAACTGCATTTCTAGTGATTATCACATATTAGATTAACCTGTTTTTTATCATCCAAAACCATTTTATACGAGCGAAAGCATTTAGTCAAAAGATTGACCTAACAATATTTATACACACATGTGTATTTATGATTTTAAAGAACATTAACGACAATGCCCTTTTATACAAAGATCAAAACAAAAATCCCTATATGAAATGTAAATGATGAATCGAGGGAGATGGATGAGAATCCGATCGGCCAACCTTGATCCATGCTTTAAACCTCGTTACACTCCACAAATCAACTTTTATCTACAACAACTAAAAATTGGCAACATTGCATTTGGTGAGTTGCAAGCTCAAAGAAATATAATCCAATAACAAGCCATTTAACTTCACATGTGCATATCATCGTTGAACCATTTCACAACCATTGTTCATATCATGCGTAAACATATAAATGCATATGCTTGATCATATTCTTTTTGTTGTTATGGGCCAACTAATACCAAGAATAAATCGTGATCACGAAGATGACCATGGCACTCTGAATTCTTAATTCACGTAGAGTTTAGTGAACTCGGGGTGGCCGTGCGGTACTATGTAATCCGAATTTCTGGATATCTATAATTCTATAACACATGATTCAAGGTCATTAATGGCCATAAGTAATCCATTAATCTCTCGATGAATGCATTTTTACGTAATCACATATTTCATTTTCGTATCAATAATATCAGAGAGATTGCATATCTCATTTCCATATCAATAACATCGTGGAGATCACATATCTCAAGTTCATTTCAATCTCATCACATAGAGATCACATATCTCAACTTATCACAATATCACCATAGAGAATCATACAATTCACATTATAGCATGATTAACTTCTAATCACTATAGCCAAAAAAGTAAGCAATTCATTCCAACACATTAATCATATAATCACACAAGTCAAATAACAAGCTAAAAGATTATACTCACGAATGGTGTCCTTAACTCGATGATTTCGTCTAGTCGGTTTTATTCGCTTTCGTAATAGGATTCTGACCTATTAACATTTTTAAAAATGCATGACCAATTTCAAAACTTTTTCTTAGCAACAAAGTTGTTTGTTATATATATATATATATATATATATATGTATATATGATATGTACATGTAAGGGAATCCTGGAGGTTATGTAGGTTAATTCCATTAAAAGCAAATCTGGATTCAATTCATTATCTTAATATAACTCCAACTTTTTATATATTTATATATATATATATATATATATATGTGTGTGTGTGTGTGTGATGTACTTCGACTATCAATTCATGTATTTTTTAATTTTATTTTACTAATCGTTTATATTGATTTTTAGTCGGCAACTCAAAGAAATGTCAAGAATAAACTCAAGGAATTAATTAAAAACTTTAAACCATTAGCTATTTCATTTCATCCTTTAATTTCTATAAAAAATTAATTAACCTGGATTCTTTCAATGGCAACGCAAATAAGAAGTTCACTAATTAATCTTAGCATCAATAATATTTCACAATATTAGATTTTAACTTTTTTTTAATTCCGTTAACTGTACATAAATTTAGCAACTTGTTTTAACCAATGGGAAAATAAAATCTTAAGTTCACTAATATTAACAATAATAGTTCCACACCCAAAACTATAACTTTATTAAACTGAATAAACAAGATCACCTAATTCAAACCCGTAAACTAGTAATTCCGTAGGCATCTGATAAAGAAATTAATAATCTTTACTAAATATATTAAGCAAGATAGTTACCTGAATTTTGTGATACAAAACCCTTGCAGAACACTATGTGGTGTTTTGTGTTTTTTTTTAAAGTGTTCAACATATATGTAGATATTATATTTGTTCAAGTCGGTTGAATGAGACTAAAAAAAGAACAAAAAGAAAACATACTAGATGGTTTCCAAGCCTACACAAGCACACGTGTACAAATTTAATCTGTACAAAAAAAACTTTAAAAGATAGAGTATATCTATAAAGTGATCACACCATTTGGTTTGATCAAGTGCACACAAGCACACGTGTACCTACTCTTTTTTTTTTTTTTTTTTGCACATTATAAGTCACATTTATTAATATATATAAATTAAGTACATGTCTCAATATATATTCCTTAAGCTTGACTTTATTTAGTAGTTATTATATCATTCTCTTATACATATATATATTATATTCTTTTTACATAATTTATCCAGCTTTTATGTCTCCAAACACCCATATATAAATATCATCTTTCACTGTTAAGCTTACCATGTGTAACCTACAAATATTAAACACAATGATATATAATATAATTATGCTAAAACCTAAATTTCTGAAATTCACATGCAATCCAACGTGAATATGAGATATCAAAGTGCATGTAATTATGTTTGTGATTGAATAATTATGATAATTAAAATGTAAAGTTTAGGGTTATAACATTTGTTATCAAATATGTTAGGCTAATTTTTTCGATCCTAGGAATAATCAAAATTGTGGATTCATGTTAAATCTATATTGATTATTTTCTTAATTGATTTTTGTGTTCTATTATATGAATTTGAATGATTAATTCTTGTAGATTATCCGAGCAATAATTTGCATGTCATATTTGTTAGTTCATAATTCGGGGAGATAAGTTCTAACGAACAAAACTCAAATTCGAGACATAAATAGGTGTAATGTGTCGAGACCTACAATGCTTTTCGGGGAATACTTCAATTCAAAGATCTTTTGGGAGTTAATAGTAATTGTTGAGTATGGATACTAGCAATTGTTATTGATCAACTGTTTATGCACCACCGGGAGGGGAATAAACCAATTTAGGAATTGAACCCATAGAAACACATAAGTTGGTTTTGATACATTAAATGGATTTAAAATTGAAGAAGCATGTTGAGAATCACTGTCAGGGTTGCTTTCGTATTTGTTGAAAACTTGTGGAGTTCGGATTTTTAAAATTATAAATATTTTACTTGTTAATTTAGCAATTAGATTAGATAATAAATAATTCCGTGATTTTCGAATCGCTTCAATAAAAGTGGAATACGATATTCACTATAGCTTTATGTGTTTAAGTATTCAATCCATGAGGAATACAACCTTGCTCATTGCTATCCGCTAGATACATACATGCACAATGCGTTTAGTGAAAATATTTTCATGGTCAACTATCAAACTCAAGAGTAAAGTTGAGCTCTAGCTACCTGGGCGCCATTGGGATGAATTTGAAATTCAACCTTGGGCGAACTATTAAACCCCGAGGAGTAAAGTTGAGCTCTAGATACCTTGAGCACCCTTGGGAAGAATTTGAAATTCAAACCTTACGTGAACTATCAAACCCTAAGGAGTAGAGCTAAGATCTAGCTAACTTGCGCCCTTAGGTATCATTGGGAAGAATTTGAAATTCAACATTCGATGAACTATCAAATCCCCGAGGAGTAGAGATGTCAACAAGGGTTGACCCATCCAAAACCTACCCTAGCCTCGAAAGGCCCTAAATTTTTAATGGCTAGGCTAAAAGTCCTGAAATCATAAGAGCTTGAAAATCTAGTTCTGACCCTAGCCCTACGGGGCAGGGTCGGGCTAATGCCAACCCTATAATTTATTTTTTTTTTTTTTATTCTTTCCGATAAAGTCGATTCTTATAGATTTAAAATTCCTAATCATATCAAATATTAATATAACATAATCTTATAAAAATTAAGTAACAACCAATGCCATTTCTTCCGCATAATTTTATGAATTATGTTAGGAAATTTATTTGATAGATTTTGATGATACCATGTAAAACTTAAACTAGGAAGTTGGCACTCCATTTTCCTTGTAATTTGTATTGTAATAGATAGGACTTGAAAAGTTGAGTTAAGTTAGCTATGTCAAAGATTACAGGAAGTCAACTACGGACCAAGTGAAGACTCTGCTGTGTGTCAGCTAGTAAGGCCACGAAGGAAGTCAAGGACTCGACTGAAGGAGAATCAGCTGAGGAACAATTGTGAGAAGTGTCAGTCAAGTCAACTCAAGAAGCCAAGTCTAACAGTTGAAGTAATGATTGAGTCAATCTAATGATTGAAGCTGACTCAAGTCACCTGGGGTAAAGGCAGCAGTCAAGTTTACTTTTGAAGAAGCAAGGGGGTCTACTTTCCAAGTCAGGATTGTAGAAAGGTTCAAGGTCGAACCATTATCAAGTTTGTTGGAGGGCTTTGTTCAAATCCAAGAACTTGAGAAGTGAGTCAAGTAGCAAAGGCAGCTGCCTGTGAAGAAGTTCGAGTCGCAAGAGAAGCCATTTGTGTGATCAAGTGCTATCTCCACCGATCGATAACCGCTTGTAAACCGATATGTTACATAGTGGATTCCTCCAGGAGTTGGAGAAGAGAGGATTAGAAGAATTACCCCATCTTCGTACTCTCTATAAAATATTCGTGTCATTTACTTTCTTGCATATTTACTTATCTTGCATATTTACTTATCTGTTTGTTAGTTTATATTTGCTATCCAACCGATAAATAACCAAGTGCTAAAAAAATCAAGTGTTAAAAACAAGCTTAAAACTAATCAAAAAGTGTTAAGTCTTCCACGTTAAAAACCAAATCAGCCAAGTTAAGTATTTGGCTTAAGCGGTGGAGTTATACTATGAACAACTCTATCGAAGTCTGTTGAGTGGGTAACTTAGTGAATAGCCAACTTAGTGTCCGCAAGGACACAACATTTGAGTCAACTCTATTGAATATTTTAAAAGGACTAAAATCGAAAATTTGGTAAGGTTTATTCAACCCCCTTCTAAACCTAACACCACACCCCTTGGAACCTACAAGTGGTATCGAGCGGTTGGTTCATTGAGCATTCTCGCAGACCAAGTTCTTCGAACTAGATCTCTATCTTTTCAAAAGGTTTTAACACTTGTGTTTTTCAAAGTCTTTCATCTTTTTAAGCAAAGTTATTATCATGGAAGTAAATCTAACACGCATTCCTATGTTCATTTTGTTGACGAATTTGATGATTGGAAAATACGCATGCGTGCTCATCTATCCGCATTACATGATGAAATGTGGCTTGTGATAGAGGACGGGTCACCAAAAATACTCAAAATCAACACAATAATGAAGAGTACCGCAGCAGAGAAGAAGAAGTCAGCTGCTGAAGAAGACCAGCCATGGTTGAAAAACCAAGGACTGAGTGGACAAATGAGGATAGAAAGAGATACAACGACAATGTGGCCAAGTATATTCTCTACAAGACGTTGGACAAACCCATGTTCAACAAAGTCAAATCTTGCAAATCTGCAAAAGGGATTTGGGAAAGGCTAACCTTAATTTGTGAAGGATTAGAACAAATTAGGAAAATAAATTAATCTTGTTGATGTTCAAAAATTTGAAAATTTTAAAATGCCGCATGTGAAACTGGATCACCAATTTGGATGCCGAGTTCGAGATTACAAATGAGCTTTCACATTTGTTGGGAAAGAGTATACACAAAAAAGGATGATGTGTATGAAGATCTTAGAAGCCTCCCAACCGAATGGGAAATGAAGGTCATGGCCCGAGACATTCAATTGACCTCTCAAGAACATCTAACCATGAGCTATTCTCCGGACCTCAAAGCATGAGTTTGAAATGAGAAGGAAAGAGCAAGAGGAAATAGTTGTACCCAAGACAAAATGCATTGATGGCGATGAAGGGAAAAGAGCCGAGCCAAAAGAAGCCATGCTGCAGGATGTGATTGCCACGATGGTTAAAAGATTCAATAAGTTCTTCAATAAGAACTACAAAAGGAATAAAGGTGAAACCTCCGGAAGACATTCAAAGACCCTCCAAAGCAAGGGAAGATAGGCCACCCAAGAGAGTCGAGCAACAAAGAGTTGATTATCGAGAGCGATAATCAAAGGCGACAGAGTCGATCGTCAGAGAGCCGAGAACTGTGTTGGAATTGCATAACAACCAGGACATTTGCACGATTGCATTCCTATCCACTTTTTGATCAACAAGTACGAGAAATGAAGAAGAAAGAAAAGTCTTGAGAGAAATAAGACAAAAAAGAAAAAAGCCATGTTGGCTCGGGCCGAGATGGCTTGAACCAAGAACAAAAAGAAAGATACTCGGATAGTAGTGAAGCAAAATACTCAAGTGATTTCAAGAAGAGGCTATGATCTTCCTCATGGCCAAAGAACAAGATCAAGAAGATGAGGTACACTCTAACTCATCTCATTCTCGATTCAAGTGATAGTGACCGTGATACACATAGTTCATCACCCACTCGATCTTTATGATTCATTAGGCAAAAATGATGAAAGATTTTGAACACATAAAATCCTCACACACCATTCTAAATGAGGAGAACAAACCGGTTTAAAAGCTAAACCTCACACGAGCCGAGTACTACTCGAAATGAGTCGTATAGGCGATGAGAACACTGTCCGAAGAAATCATTGAAAATGCCAAGATCATAAGCGAGTTAGGCCTTCGAGAAAAGAGGGAAAAAGATCTTAAAAATGTGATTCGCTTTATTTACAAAATCATCCAAATCATTGGATGAACTTATTATCATCAAATGGAATGTGGAGACAAGACAACCATATGATTTAATTCCTTTGTGCCTAGTCAAACCAAGAGTGATTTTGGAAAAAGATCTTCAAGTAATGAAGCATCCCAAAAATCCAAAACATCAAATATTGCACACACATCTATTCCAAAGCATAATCACAATCATACTTGGCCTTGGATATAAAGGGAAAGGAAATCACCAGTTGAGTATCTTTGAAAGGACAACCGAGAAGAAATCCGGCCGAGCCCCTCAAAGAACTCCAAAAACAGAAAATATACTGTGAAAAGCAAACAGAGAGCTACCAAAAACCCAGAAATTTCATCGAGAAATACATATGATGGAATGGTAGAAACTATCCAAACTATCCGATTGAATAATATGAAACATAAACAAAGACTAGAGAGAATGGGGCGGGTCGAAACCCATCCTCGCATTAAACCCGCCCCATTGGGCGCGTTTAAACCCGGTCAAACAGGTCTGGGATGGGTCGTGGACCCGATCAACAAAACCCGCCAGGTCCGAGGCAGGTAACGGGTCCATATGGACCCACCCGGACCCCCCCGTATTATATACAATTAAGTCAGATTTTAATTATATACAAATGTAGTAGGCCCTTCTTTTAAAATGTTCTCCCCTGTTAGGGTTCTCAATCCCGCTGAGCGCCTCACAAGTTGGATCCGTCACTCTCACTCGCACCGTCTGCCCCCTCCGAGTTTGCCCACCGAGCCAGCGCCGGAGGCCCGCCGGACTATCTGAGGTAAGCTCTTTTCCAGTTCTTCCAACTTGTTGCTTTGCAATTTAACCCTAAAATAAATTGTGTTTTGTATTGGATTAAAAAGAAAAGAAAAAGAAGAAGACAATATTTGACTTTGCAATATTTGACTGTTATAAACTTGATCACAACCAAATCTTGTTGGGTGGAGAACAAGTCAGATGTTTGAGGATAATGTAGAAAATCCCAATGCATAGCTGTTAAGAAAACAAAAGGGAAAATATTCAAACAACAGAAATTCTTAATCACAAGTCCCGAATTGCTGTCGGCCTTCTTCATTAATTAAATGACAAATTCAGGTACTCTGGATTTTTTGTTGAATTCTGTAAGGATATTTGTTGATTAATTCAACTGGATGTTTGTAAGCTCCTTTTTCTTGAATTGATTGTGTTGATATATTTGTCTATGCATATGAGATTCAGATTTTTCAAGCAATGGAGAATTTGAGACTAATGTTAATTTTGCAATTATTGATTGATTTCTTGTCTTTGTTAGAGAATAAAGATAATGTACCTGCTTGCTTATTATTATTGTTGATAATTTAACAAATGGAATCCAAAGATGTGGACAATTCTTTACCATCAATTAATCTCGGAGATAGCAATGCACGGTTGGAAACACACCCAAAAGTGAGGATAATAATTGTGATGACTTGGAAACTGAAAATATTTCTGAAAGTAGTGGGAAGAGAAAACATACATCGGAAGCTTGGAATCACTTTAGAAGATTGATGGTTGAGAAAACTCAATATGCGGAGTGCAACTATTGCAAAACTCGCCTCAAAGCCCCGCCTAGTTATGGAACTACTCATTTGAAAAAGCATTATGAGAAGACTTGCAAAAAGCGACCAAGAAAAATGGATATTCACAAAGTTTGATGATGGCAAACAAGAAAGGTAGTAGCAAGAGCTTACAACACATACTTTCAACCAAGAACGTTCAAGGCATGATCTTGCTACGATGGTCATATTGCATGATTAACCCCTTAATATTGTCGAACATTTCGGGTTTCGTAGTTATTCTCAGGCCTCCAACCTTGTTTTCACATGATCTCAAGAAACACTATTAAAAATGATGTCTTAAAGATTTACAATGATGAGAAGACTAAGTGTTACAAGTTTTTGGACAAGGTTAAGTGTCGAATTGCCATCACAACCGACATGTGGACATCAAAGAATAACAAGAAAGGTTTTATGGCGATTCTTTTGGACATTTTGTCGATGATTCTTGGATTTCTACAAAATTTTATTTTGAGGTATTTTTATTTTTATGTTTAAATATTTGATACATTTAGTGAAATATATTTATGACATGTAATTATTTGATGTAGGTTCGCGGACGTTCTCGCTCCACATACAACCGATGTGCTCTCGATATACTCGTTGAATCTCTCACGGATGGAATATGGATCGTAAAGTGTCAACAATCACACTTGACAATTGTACGACCAATGATGCCGTGATTCCGCTTTTGTTAGAAAAGCTCTCAAGAAAAGATTTGCCACTTGATGGGAAGGTAATTCATATGCGTTGTTGTGCTCATATTTTGAACTTAATAGTGAAAGATGGTATGGAAATAATTAGTGGTGCAATTGAGAGAATACGTGATAGTGTTTTATATCGATCGCTTCACCGCTAGAGTGGAAAAGTTTGAGGAAGTCGCCGTCAATTGCATGTTAGTTGTAATAAGAAATTGTCTCTCGATTGTAAAACTCGTTGGAACTCAACATACTTGATGCTAGAAACTACAATAATGTATAAGGATGTATTTCCACGAGTTAAATGTCGAGAGAAAAACTATAAAAATCTACCAATGAAGAAGATTAGGACAATGCAATTGAAATTTGTGGGAAATTGAGGATTTTTTTTATCAAGTGACCGAGATGTTTTCGGTACACTTTATCCCACTTCTAATTTCTATTTTCCAAAGATTTGTGATATCAAGATAAAGTTAAATGAGTGGGCGAAGAGTCCAAAATTGATGATCCAATGTATGGCGAGAGAAAATGTTGGCGAAGTATGAGAAATATGGGTTGATTGCCATATTTTGATGGGGTTCTTCTTGTTTTGGATCCTAGGTATAAAATGAAACTGGGTTGAATTTTATTTTTCAGCGATTTATGGAGAAAGATCACAATTAAAGGTAGATGAGATTCGCCAAAGTTGTTATGATTTGTAGATCGATTACCAATCAAGAGTTGCAACTTCAAAAGAAAGTAGCTCTTTTGTTAGTAGTTCAGGAGCTACAGGAAGGATACCATCATCAGGTGCTTCGAATGTTGTTGATTCATTTGAGAGCGACACTTTAGAGACGTATGACCAATTTGTGGCAAGTTCAAATCCTATTACTTCAGTGTCCCTAACTTCGGAGTTGGATATGTATTTAGAAGAAACTGTTTTGCCAAGAACTCCAAATTTTGATATTCTCTATTGGTGGAAGACAAATGGAGTTAAATATCCCAATTTACAGAACATAGCAAGGGATATCTTAGCTATTCCGGTTTCAACTGTTGCATCTGAATCTGCTTTTAGTTGTAGCAGAAGATTGGTTAGTTCTCATCCTAGTAGGCTTAATCCAACTACTTTGGAAGCATTGATGTGTTTCGCCGTTGGTTGTGGAGTGAGGTGAAAGGTAAAATTGAGAATTTTGTAATGTCTTTCATCATTGTATTCGTAGTACTATATAATATAAGAAATTTACATAATTTTTTGGGTAGGTACTTGTTCAAGTAATGACGGTGCACAAACTTGTCCTACAATGCTTGATGAGGAAGAAGATGATTATGATGGATGTGCAAGTGAGACACTTAGTTAATTTTGTTGTGGTCATTTGTAAGACTTGACATGATCAATAGATTGAACAAATATTTTAATATGTAATAAACTAGTAGTTAATTTATCTTTGTTTTGAACAATTTTCGATTGCAAAAAAATGGACTGTATTAAGACTTAACAATTTCAGGAATTTTTTGCCGATGCTTGGTTTTTTCTAAGTTTTTAATGAAGCTGCAGAAGTATAAGTTTGATGCATAATTAGCTTTGTGATTAATTTTATTGTTTGCAGAATATATTGAAAAAGCTTGAATCTGAAAGCTTGATCAATAATCATTATTCAGACTCAAATGGGGCGCCACCATTTTGAAGTCCCAGGTTTGAGTCGTTTGAGTGCTAGCAAGTCAATGTCAATTTTTTGTAAAATTTAATCTTGAGAAATTAATTTATATATGTTTTTATTATAAATTAAATTTTAGAGATTTAACATTAAAAGAAAAAGAGAGAATTTAATTTGAATGAACTAGCAGAAAGTTGAAGTAGGCCCAGATTGTTCAATTAAAACCACTTAGTGCTATTTTCTAATTAATCAAAACAGCAGGCAGAGCGCAATTCACGACAAAATCCCAATACGGGTCCACCGGGTCTGACCCGCCGGGTCCCGGTCTGGCGGGCGGGACGGGTCCCGGTCCAATTTTTTTCTTCGCTGGACGGGTCCCGGGTTTGGCCAAACCCATCCCAGCACCCGCCGTTGCCATCCCTAACAAAGACCTATGGAATATAAGCCAAAGACGGGTCCCGGGTTTGGCCAAACCCATCCTGCACTCCGCCTGCCATCCCTAACAAAGACCTATGGAATATAAGCCAAAATGGCAAAGACCTAAACCAAAGCAAAAATGTCATTCCAAAGGCAAAAGAACTTTTATCAACACTCATACGCACCCAAACACTACACTCGTAAACTCCACAACTACCCCAAGAAAGCTATTGCTAAAACACGACACATGCATACTGCACAAAAGAGAAAGTTGTATAATCCTAAAACCCCCAAGCAATTTGCTAATGTGCACTATGATTTTGGTCGATAGATGACAACCACTTAAAGTCGACCATTTGGCTATAAAGGTTGGTTGGAGCATCTTATAGACTAACCCCTCAGGACCTGACATGTACGGGTACCTAAAAACCGATTTCCTTGATTGCGGGTTCAAGGAATAGCCGAGTGCCAAGGAACCTGGTACGTGGATAGTGGTCATTTAAGACATATGACAGAAACAAGAAAAACTCGTCAAGATTCAAGGAGATTAGAGGTGCTTAAAGTTATATTTGGAGGTAATGAAGCTCGGGGAGATCAAAGGCACATGATCCATCAAGAAAAATGGATTGGAAATCACGGATGTTGCTTATGTTGAAGGCCTCAACTTGAACCTGCTAAGTATCGCCCAACTCGCTGACAAGGGCTTCAATGTAGGATTCAACATGGGGATATGCGGATCAAAGATGTTGAATCCAACGAAATAGTCTTTGCAAGGATCAAGATAAAAGAATATGTATGTAGTAGATTGGTCTCATTGCTACACCAAGCACATGTCTCTAAAGAAAAAAGCACAAAGTAGAATCAAGTTGGTTGTGGCACAAGAAGTCGAGTCATCTCGAATTTCAAGACAATCAATGCTTGCAATGAGTCATCTTGTAGAAGGATCGCGGACTCAATGTACAAAAAGGAAAGTGTATGTGATGCATGCCGGATGGGAAAGCAAATCAAATCTTCATTCAAGGATAAGCAAGTTCTTCTTCAACAAGGATATTACATCATTTGCATATGGATTTATTTGGTCCAATTGAGCTACCAAAGCATCGGTGGAAAGAAATACACCTTAGTAGTGGTTGATGATTATTCAAGATATACATGAACACATTTCATATGTAAAAAGAAGGAAACTTTGCAAAAGTTACCTCAATCGATGAAGAGAGTTCAAAATGAGAAGAGTCAAACCATTATAAAGATTAGATCAAACAGGGGAACTAAGTTTGTCAATGGGATAATAACTCATTATTGTGTTGAAAATGGTATTGGTCATGAGTTATCAAATGCAAGGACTCCTGTGAGAATGGAGTAAACGAAAGAAGGAACAAAACTCTCAAGGAAGTCGCAAGACCATGTTAAGCTGGATTGCCCGAGAGATTTTGGGGTGAAGTTATAAATACAACATGCTATACTCAAAAGAGATGCATGATTAACAGTGCAATCGACCAAGACTCCTTATGATATTTGGACAGGAGAAAGCCGAGTGTTGGATATTTCAGGATATTTGGATGTAAATGCTTCATCCATAACAATGGCAAAGACAATTTGAAGACTTTTGATGCTAAAGTTGATGAAGGTATCTTTTTGGGATACTCGGTGAGAGTAAAACCTATAAAATCTTTGAACAAGAGGACTATGGTCATAGAAGAGTCTATCCATGTGGTTTTTGATGAACCTAATGTTGGTTTCGCAAATAAAGAGTCTGTGTGACAAGTTCTCAAACCTCATGCAAGGCAAATTTGAGATGAGCATGATGGGAGAGCCGACTTTCTTCCGAGGACTTCAAGTTAAGCAATTGAAGGATAGAACCTTCATAAGTCAAACAAAGTATACCAGAGATTTGATGAAAAAATTTGGTATGGAAGAGAAGTCTTCGTGAAAATTCCAATGAATACTTGACCAAGACGGACATGGATGCAGATGGCAAAGATGTTGATCAAACCGGATATAGAGCCCTCATTGGATCATTGCTCTATTTAACAACAAGCGAGCCGTACATCACCTTTGCGATTAGGATGGCCATGACCGACACGACACGATAATAACCGACACGATTACAAACACGACACTGAGAGACAAAAACACGATAAGACACGACACGATACATGACACGAACACGAAATTGAAAATTAAGTAAAAATTATAATTATTGTTATATTTAAGATCAAATAAAATCGATAACACGAAAACACGATAGTGTGACACGAACACGACACGATAACACGATTTGCCACCCATATTTGCGGTAGGTGTATGTGCAAGATTTCAACCGCACCAAAGGAAAGTCACACGATCGTAGCTAAGAGAATCCTAAGGTATTTGAAGGGATGCCAGAAGTCAACTTATGGTATACAAAGGAAGGAGGATTCAAGCTACTCGACTAGATATCTTTGGATGTAGAGTAGACAGAAAAGTACTGTACATGTCAAATGCTTGAAATAGATTGGTTTCTTGGTTCAAGAAGAAACAAAATTTAATAGCAACATCCACAAACAAGCAGTAGTACATAGCTGCGGCAAAAAATTGTCGTGTCCAAGTCTTATGGATGAGACAAAGAATCGAGAGATTATGATATTAAAGAAAAAGAGATTCCAATTGCGTGTGATAACACAAGTACTATTGCAATCACTCAAAATCCGATGTTGCATTCAAGAACAAAGCACATTGATGTCGATATCATTTTATAAGAGATCATGTTGAAAAGAAAGACTCACCTTGGAATACATCTCAACCGAGCAAGCGAGTTAGGTGATATATTCACAAAGCCATTATGTGAATCAAGGTTTGAAGAGCTCAAGAATGAATTAGGGTTACTTGAGTGAGTTAGAATACTCAGAAGACTCAACCAAGCAGAGAAAGAAGATGAGAAAATGGAAAAAGAGCAAGTTTCACATTTCACCAAGTGAAACAAATTTTATTGAAGTCAATGAATCGAGTTAAGTGACATTGAGTTACATCATGAGAAAAGAGAAGCGAGTTGAGTCACTTTGGATATAAGCTGAATCATTCATGAGCTAAGTCACAAAAACACAATCGTTTTAATTCGAGTAGGAATGTTTTTAAGAATGACGCCGTAATAACGATTGTCGACAAAAGTTGCACAATAAACCATATGATTGGATATAAATCCGCATTTAATGCGGGGAAATTAATGCGGTTTTGAAGACTTAATCCAAACCGTTGATCTTGATAAACATTTTCAAATTCCAAAAATCGCCCTTTCACGCCCCTTATATATGAAACTTCATCTTTCTCTCTCCTCACGCAAACCTATTCATCTTCAAAGAAAGAAAGAGCATTCTCTCTACAACCGAGTTCAAACCCTAATTCTTACAAGTCAAGTTTCTCAAGTTTCAATCGGTAAAATCTTCGAAAACGGTTCCAACTCATGATTTCGTAAAGCTCTCAAAGTAAATCCACACTGGGTGCTTCGGATTTTAAAGGCATGATCAAACAGGGTGTCGATGAAGCAATCGTCAAAAAGATTGCAGAGAAACCGAGAAGTCCGGCCCGAAGGACTTCATGACGATCTGATTCACTCATACTTACCTTGAAGAGGTCCCTATGTTCTATGTAAACACCGAGGTGCGGGACGATGGAAACCGATTCATGGTCCACAACAAGGTCATCAAAATCATTGCAAAAGACTGCCGAAAGCACCGCTTTTGCCTCGCCGAGGTCGAAGGACAATCCGAGAATGATGTCGACTTAGCCGCTTGGAAAGAAGTTGCCAAGCCGTAGTTCACGCGAAGGTTGTTTATACAACCAAGAAAGAGTTTCGAAGGATGACTACCACAAGTTGATGGACGCCGTGTCCAAGTGCGTGGACATGAAATTTGGAAGCTTTAATCACCGGCCCAAGGCCAAGCGATCGTGATGGCGCAATCATGCAAGAAAAGAAGGTGAATTGCACGATTTCGTTTTTAGCCGAATCTACCAAAATGTGATGAAAAGGTCCTACAAGGATGATGGGACCTTTGGTCGTTTCTTTCAGGATATGGCCTGGTGATTGGCCATCCGATGGAGGTGAAGGGCATTTCTCTCCACCATGGCAAGCCCTTTCATGCCATCAAGAAGATGTTCAAAGCGAATCTTTCGGAGCCCGAAGAAGGCTCATGCAAGAAAGGCCGATACGAGTGAGGGGGAATCACCACTTTCAAGACACATTTGAGACCTCCGCAACTCTCTCTCCCTAGAAGACATCAAAGGAGAGATATGCATATTCTAAGCCGCCCCCCCTCGCAGCCCAAATCGAAGAAAGCACCGCCAAAGAGAGCCAAACCAAAAGCCCCGCCCATGCGGTGAGACATCCGCCCATGCGTGAGACCCCGCCTCAAAGAAATGAGAGATAAAGGAGGAACCCCAAATTCCCTCCCCTATCGTGAAGAAGAAGAGGACTACCAAATCCGTAAAAGCGGCCGCCTCTAAGAAAGGAGAAAAGCCTTCACTATTGAAGAGCCTACGGAAGTGGAACCGAGATCCAGTTGGTTCCCACCAAAAGAAGACGGTTGTACAAGCATTCCGAGCTTGAGAAGACAGCCGAGTCCGACACTCAACCGAGAGAAGGAAGTTGAGACTACTCGATGCTCAAGAGGAGCGATCTCAGAGATTGTGGATGCCCTGAGAAGATTGCCGATGATGATCGGCAGAGAATCGACGAAGACCCAATTTGTGTGGCAAACAGTTGATGAAATTAAAGCAAATTTGAGACAATGTAACCTATGAAAGAACAGTTGTCTCACCTCCCGGACAGACGCGAGTCCGAGGAGGAGCAAGGCCCATTAGCCCCCATTCAAGAGACCGGAGACGAAGATGATGATGAAGATGTCTTGATAATGTATTCTCCAGTCTACCCGACATTCAAAGGAGATTGAGGGAATGGAGGGCTTGGAAGTTGGACTACTCCATGCGTCAATTTGCTCGCCTGAATTTATTGGGGAAGAGGAGGAGGAACTTCTTAGGTTCTATGGACATGCATCTCGTCCAAGCCGCTCTCAATGAAGAGAGCTTTATGGAAACCCTCCACCTCATCAAGGAGGAAGAGAAAGAAGAAAGCGGCGAGCAAGCAAGAGCCTTGGAGAAATCCAAGATCCACCAGACCGGGACTTATGAGCATATACATGAGTCTACCGACGGTGATGAAGATATGGATCCCGGCCTGCAGGTGGAGAAGTCGTAAGTGCGAAGAGCTTTACAAGAATCCCGAGTCATGCACGAGCAAAGTTTTCTAGAGGGTCCAGGAGAGTCCTCAAAAATCTCTCCTAGATCGATCCGTTGGGAGTGGCGGTGATTGCGATGGACATAGCCGCAACCACGTCCCCGTGCACTCAATCGATGGCTCGCAGGAATTGGCAATGATCGGGACTTTGGGCCCCCAAGCTAAGCCAACCCACGAATAAGGTGTTAACACACCGCCCCTGCAGATCTACACTCGAGAGGAAGCTGAAGCCGTGTCTCGGGAGAAGAGTGACCCCACTCATTCACTCGGTTTGGTGCACCGAGGGGAAAACTCTCTCCACCACAGCAAGGTCGGAGGAAGTCATGGGAGACATAATTTTGAAGTTAGGAGGTGAAGGTGAGAAAACACCGAGCAACAAAGTGACATTAACGATTCTCGGCGATTGTTGAGTCTCTCGTGAGAGATGTCCACCGCTTTGCGGCCGATGAAGTCCGCCGCCACCCGCCTAAGGCAAATGATGGAGAGACCCGGGAGTTAAGACTTTGGGTCCCCGAAAGTTTAATCTAAGGAGTTGAGACTCCAAAGGATGCCACGGTCCAAGACCCTAAGATAGTTGCGTCCTGTCGAAGGGATAGTAGAAGACACTAAGACAGCTTGAGACTATCAAAGGGAATATAGAAGGCCCGCAGCAATGAGTTGAGAGTGCTAGGGGTAATGAAGGCCTAAGGGAGGTTGGACTTCCCTAGGTAAAGAGTCGAAAGAACAGAACATTCCTCAAATCGAAGGTGCTATGAGATGAGGAAATCGAGTGCCCTTCACGATTCCCAGGAACACATAGACACTTCATTTTTGGGATTAGATGATGAAGTTGAGTCCACTCAACATGAAAATCCAATGACGGACACAATCGAGGATGTTCTCAACACTCTCGAGCAAGTTAGTGAGAAGACGGTTCGTATGAGGTTCAATTTTGATGATGACCCATCTCCTAAGGCCTCATCATCTTCCGATGACGCTCGATGATACAAGCGAGGACTAGGTTATTCATTTGGAAGAACACATCGATATCTTGTCGAAGGCCGTTAAGACAAAGTGAGGCTCATCAATCGGGCAAACAACCTTAAATGCTCCATTTAAAAACCGAGTCAATCGCTAAGTGAGCTCCACGCAGCGAGAAGACTACTGACTCAATCGCAGGCTTTCACAACTACACCAATGATTCCGATGATGTTGCGCAATTGGTACGAGAGTCGAATCATCGCAGACACCTCAAAGTCAAGAAATACCATTTGATTCCTCCTCCATGACGTTTTTGAAGATATGTTCCCATTCTCAAGAATCGCCCGACATGGAGGAGGAATCATGGATTTAAAGAAATACACCGTGTAGGAAGAGCGATTATTCCCACAATTACGATTATGCAAGTAGACTTCAACTTTGATCTGAGTGAGTGAACGGGTGAATCAAACCCTACAATCGAAGTTCCGTGAAGCCTTCAAGAAGATCTGCGAAGAGATTGAGATGATGTAACGTCATCGAGGCCTCTCTAGACTTGCGTTTGGACAATCGAGATGCTACCCTCACGGCTAATTTGAGAGGGATCATTGCGCGAATAAGGGAGTGGGGTCAACGGTGACAACCATGAGATTTGAGCAGTCCGTTACTTCAAAGCACTCTTTGCCAAAATGCTTTTATGGAGTGCGGACAACTCCATGTATCAACAGAGGATGAAGGAATATATAACGAGGATTGAAACTTCCCACAAGTCGGATATGGAGTCGCTACAACATTTTCACAAGATCGAGATTGCCCGACTCGAGAATAATATGAATGAAAAATTCACCTTTCTCATGGTTGAAATGAAGATTATGACAATCGAAGTCAAAGACCACTCGCTCGAGAATTTCGCAAGGCGATACGATACAAACAGACTCAAGCAAAACTCGACTTAACAAATTGATCTGGACTTTCTCCTCGGTGGATTGTTCCCCGAGATACCTCTCTCTTTTGGTGATGATGCAAAAAGGGGGAAGAGGATACCCTTAAGGGATTGAAGGAGAAGTGAAGAAAGGAGGTGACACAAATTGTGGGGAAGGAAGTTCGAAGGATTTGAAGTTGATGTATGCTAAAACCCCACGCTTGGTGAAGTCATCGCCTCCATTCTCGGCAAGCTACCTATGAACCTTCCTATCGAGAAAGCCTGCGGTGGCATGGGAGATAAAAGAAAGGCCATTGAAGCCGCATTTAAGGAGGTAGCCGAGAAACAAGCTCGCATTCGGGAGATAATAAAGCAATATGGTGGTCCTCCAACAAGGACTACGATGCGATCAAACCCGCAAAAAGACATTTCCATGCTCGATGATGGATCTCGAGCCGGATCGATGGAGGAATTCAAAACTCTGGAATCGAAGGCTACTTTCAAGGAATGACTCGCCACAAGCCTCGAGACTTTTATTGGGAGAAAGGATTGGATTTGTGTAAAGTAGTCGATAAGCGGACTTCGCGATCACTACCCTAGAAAGTTGATGGCTCCAATACAAAGACACTACTAGAGGAAGGGGAGCCGAGTCGGGATGGGAAGAAGTGGTGGTGGAAGAGGCTCTCAACCTCGACCAAAGCCAAAAGACGTTGCATACGTAGATCCCAGAAGAAGGGTATTATCTATTGGTGGATTCGACCATCTTGCCAACCTAGAAGTTTCGGGAAGAACGCCGAGGCTCTTAGAGAAGGCAAGAAGGCGAGAATGAGAGAAGCGCTCGTGAATGGGAAGAAAGGAAGCGGAGGGATGACCTGCCTGCTAGACAAGCATATGAGAAAAAAAGAAAAGAGAGGAAGAAGAGAAGAAGAGGAAGAGACCGATGATGACAGGAGAAGAGTCAAGAAGAGAGAGGAAGGAAACATCAAAGGCGTTGAAGTGTCTTTGCGAACCCCTTCGTGTATTTTGATATAAATACATTTATTTGTAAGTCTTCGTAATAAGCTCAATGAATTTCCCTATAATTTTTACTCGCATGAATCTTAGCTTAAATATACATTGTCTTTGTCATATTATGTATAAAGCTTTGATACTTGTTGTGAACAACTTTGTAAAGGACAAGAATGCTATGATCAATAAAATGATAATTTAAAGCATACATTCTTTGTTACCGCATGTATGTTGTTTTGTTTACTTATTTTAAATGTTTTAAGTTTTGGCATCATCAAAAAGGGGGAAATTGTTAGGAAATTTATTTGATAGATTTTGATGATACCATGTAAAACTTAAACTAGGAAGTTGGCACCCCTTTTTCCTTGTAATTTGTATTGTAATAGATAGATTTGGAAAACGAGTTAAGTCGGCTATGTCGAAGATTACAAGAAGTCAATCATGGGACGGACAAGTGAAGACTCTGTTGTGTATCGAGTTGAGTAAGGCCATGAAGGAAGTCAAGGACTCGATTGAAGTATAATCACTCAGAAAAGCATTTGTGAGAAGTGTATGTCAAGTCAACTCAAGAAGCCAAGTCTATCAGATTGAAGTGACGATTGAGTCAATCGATGATTGAAGCCGACTCAAGTCACCTGGGTAAAGGCAATGATTAAGTCAAGACAATCGACTTAGATCCGTTGATTAAAGTCAAGAATATTACTTAATTTAGTAATATGACAAGTCGCCAGTGTCTAAAAGTGTGTGGCCCCGAATTGTGCAAAAGGAATAAGCCAATGGGAAACACCGCACCTTGTGTCGACACCGCAAATCTTTGCCGAAATGCCATTAATACGAGGAAAGGCCATCACCACCAAGCCGTCAGATCAAGAAAAGACAAGCCAACGAACACAAAGTGACATTTGAAATTATCCTATCTCTTCAACGGGCAAAATTTCAAATGGGAACTATAAAAGGCCGAGGAAGTTATTGAGAAAGGTTACTCGAACCTTGCAAGAGCAAGCGCTTTTCGAGCAATTAACCCGCAATATTCTCATAGCAATTCAAGCAATTCCTCAAGCCTCAAACTCGAAGAAACTCGATCCAACACAAGCTGTGAAGGAGAGATAACTTCAACCTTGATTGAAGAGGAAACTTTTGAAGAAGCAAAGGGTCTACTTTCCAAGTTAGGATTGAAGTCGACTCAAGTCACCTGGGGGTAAAGGCAACTTGATTAAGTCAAGACAATTGACTTAGATCCGTTGATTAAAGTCAAGAATATTACTTAATTTAGTAATATGACAAGTCTGTGTCTAAAAGTGTGTGGCCCCTGAATTGTGCAAAAGGAATAAGCCAATGGGAAACATTGCACCTTGTGTCGACACCGCAAATGCCGAAATGCCATTAATACGAGGAAAGACCAACATCACCAAGGCACGGACCAAGAAAAGACAAGCCAACGAACACAAAGTGACATTTGAAATTAGTCTATCTCTTCAACGGGCAAAATTTCAAATGGGAACTATAAAAAGGCCGAGGAAGCTATTGAGAAAAGGTTACCGAACTTGCAAGAGCAAGCAATTTTCTCGAGCAATTAACCCGCAATATTCTCATAGCAATTCAAGCAATTCCTCAAGCCTCAAACTTGAAGAAACTCGATCCAACACAAGTCGTGAATGAGAGATAACTTCAACCAGCTTGAAGAGGAAACTTTTGAAGAAGCAAAGGGTCTACTTTCCAAGTTAGGATTGTAGAAAGGGCTTCGTGATCAAATCCAAGAACTTGAGAAGTGAGCCAAAGTAGCAAGGCAAAATGCCTATGAAGAAAGCGAGTCGCAAGAAAAGCCGGTTTGTGTGATCAAGGTCGTCTCCGGATGATAACCGCTTGTAAACCGATCTGTTACATAGTGGATTCCTCCAGAGTTGGAGAAGAAAGGATTAGAAGAATTACCCCACCTTTGAACCTCTATAAAATATTTGTGTCATTTACTTTCTTGCATATTTACTTATATGTCTTTGTTAGTTTATATTTGCTATCCAACCGATAAATAACCAAGTGCTAAAAAAATCAAGTGTTAAAAACAAGCTTAAAACTAATCAAAGGGTGTTACGTCTCCCGCTATTAAAAACCAAATCAACCAAGTTAAGTATTTGGCTTAAGCAAATGAGTTATACTATTAACAACTCTATCGAGTCTGTTGAGTGGGTAACTTAGAATAGCCAACTTAGCTGTCCCCCAAGGACACAACTATTTGAGTCAACTCTGTTGAATATTTTAAAAGGACTAAAATCGAAAATTTGGTAAGGTTTATTCAACTCCCCTTCTAAACCTTACACCACACCCCTTGGGACCTACAAGTGGTATCGTGAGCGGTTGGTTCATTGAGCCTTCCGTGACCGGTTCTTGAATATCTTTTCAAAAGGTTTTAACACTTGTGTTTTTCAAAGTCTTTCATCTTTCTAAGCAAAGTTATTATCATGGAAGCAAATCTAACACACATTCCTATGTTCATTTGTTGAGGAATTTGATGATTGGAAAATACGCATGCAGTGCTCATCTATCTACATTACATGATGAAATGTGGCTTGTGATAGAGGATGGGCCACCGCAAATACTCAAAGTCAACACAGATTTGTACAAAGAGCAACTGCAGCGAGAGGAGAAGAAGCTCGCTGAGCAAGACAACCCATGGCCGAAAAACCAAGTAATCGAGTGGACAAATGAGAATAGAAAGAGATACAACCGGACAATGTGGCTAAGGATATTCTCTACAATACATTGGACAAAGCCATGTTCAACAAAGTCAAATCTTGCAAATCGCAAAAGAGATTTGGGAAAAGTGACCTTAGTTTGTGAAGGATTAGAACAAATTAAGGAAAATAAATTAATCAATTCTTTGTTCAAAAATTTGAAAATTTTAAAATGCTTGCAGTGAAAGTCTGGATTTGGATGCAGTTCTTTCGAGATTACAAATGAGCTTTGACTCTTGGGAAAGAGTATACACAAAAGGAAATGTGTATGGAGATCTTAAGAAGCCTTCCGGTGAATGGGAAATGAAGGTCATGGCTCGAGACATTCAATGGACCTATCAAGAACATCTAACCATGAGCTATTCTCGGACCTCAAAGCCTATGAGTTTGAGGTGAGAAGGAAAGAGCAAGAGGAAATAGATGTACCCAAGACAACCGCATTGATGGAAGTGAAGGGAAAAGAGTCGAGCCAAAAGAAGCCATAGACCAGGAGGAGATTGCCCGATGGTTAAAAGATTCAATAAGTTCTTCAATAAGAACTACAAAAGGAATAAGGGTGAAACCTCCGGAAGACATTCAACACCCTCCAAAGCAAGAGAAGATAGGCCACCCAAGAGAGCCGAAAGCATCAAAGAGTTGATTATCGGAGAGCCGATAATCAAAGGACCGACAGAGCGATCGTGAGAGCCGAGAACCCGTGTTGGAATTGTAGACAACCAGGACATTTTGCGATTGGATCGTGCATCTATCCACGATCAACAAAACGTAAATGAAGAAGAAAGAAAAGTCTTCAGAGAAAGAAGACAAGAAAAGAAGAAAGCAATGTTGGCATGCGGAGATCTGGCGAGCAACCAAGAACAAAGAGGCAAAGATACTCGGATAGTAGTGAAGCAAAATACTCAAGTGATTCTGAAGAAGAGGCTATGAAGCGCCTCATGGCCAAAGAACAAGATCAAGAAGATGAGGTACACTCTAACTCATCTCATTCTCGATTCAAGTGATAGCGACCGTGATACACACAGTTCATCACCCACCGATCTTTTTGATTCATTAGGCAAAATGATGAAAGATTTTGAACACATAAAATCCTCACACACCATTCTAAATGAGGAGAACAACCAGTTTAAAAGCTAAAACTCACAGTGATCTTGAGTACTCGAGTCACATAGCCGATGAGAACACTAAGTCAAGGCCGAAAATGCCAAGATCATAGTAGAGTTATTTGCTATAGAAAAGAGGGAAAAAGATCTTAAAAATGTGATTGCCTCATTTAAAAAAGCATCCAAATCATTGGATGAACTTATTATGAGTCAAAAGGAATGTGGAGACAAGACAGGTATAGGATTTAATTCCTTTGTGCCTAGTCAAACTCCAAGAGTGATTTTGGAAAAAGGATCTTCAAGTAATGAAGCATCCCAAAAATCCAAAACATCAAATGTTGCACAAACATCTATTCCAAAGCACAATCACAATCATACTGGCCTTGGATTTAAAGGAAAGGAAAGCACTAGTTTAGTATGCCAAAAGGACGGTGAGAAGAAATCCAGCAGAGTCCCTTAGCAAACTCCAAACATAAAATACTATGTGAAAAGCAAACAGAGCTACCAAAAACCCGGAAATTTCATTAGAAAAATACATATATTGGGAATGGTAGAAACTATCCAAACTATGTTGATTGGAATAATGTGAAACATCAAAAAGACCTATGAAATATAAGCCAAAATGGCAAAGGCTTAAACCTCAAAGAAAGGTCATTCCAAAGGCAAAAGAACTTTTATCAAGACTCATACGCACCAAGCACTACACTCGGAAATACCACAACTACCCCAAGAAAGCAATTGCTAAAACACAACAGACATACTGAGACAAAAGAGACAACTATATGATCCTAAAATCCCCAAGCAATTTGCTAATGTGCACTATGATTATGGCAATCGATAGATGGCAACCACTTAAACTCAGACCATTTGGCTATAAAGGTTGGTTGGAGCATCTTATAAAGCACTAACCCCTCGGGACCAGGCAAGTATGGGTACCTAAAAACCGATTTCCTTGATTGCGGGTTCAAGGAACAGCTAAGTGCTAAGGAACCTGGTACATGGATAGTGGTACATTTCCGGACATATGACAGAAACAACAAAAACTGTCATGATTCAAGGAGATTAGAGGTGCTAATGTTATATTTGGAGGTAATGAAGCTCGGGGGAGATCAAAGGCACAAGATCCATCAAGAAAAATGGATTGGAAATCACATATGTTGCTTATGTTGAAGGCCTCAACTTCAACCTCGCTAAGTATCACCAACTCTGTGACAAATGCTTCAATGTAGGATTCAACATGGGGATACGCAGATCAAAGATGCTAAATCCAATGAAAAATAGTGCTGCAAGGATCAAGACAAAAGAATATGTATGTAGTAGATTGGTCTCTTTGCTACACCAAGCACATGTCCGCTAGCAAAGAGCACCGAATCAAGTTGGTTGTGGCACAAGAAGTTTGAGTCATCGAATTTCAAGACAATCAACAAGCTTGTAAGGAGTCATCTTGTAGAAGGATCGCGATTCGGTGTACAAAAAGAAAAGTGTATGTGATGCATGCCGATGGGAAAACAAATCAAATCTTCATTCAAGGATAAGTCAAGTCCTTCTTCAACAAGGATATTGCATCATTGCATATGGACTTATTTGGTCCTATTGAGCCACTAGCATCAATGGAAATAAATACACCTTAGTCTTTGGTGGATGATTATTCAAGATATACATGGACAATTTTCATGCGTAAAAAGAAGGAAACTTTGCAAAAGTTACCTCAATGATGAAGATAGTTCAAAATGAGAAGAGTCAAACCATTATAAAGATTAGATCAGACAGGGGAACCGAGTTTGTCAATGGGATAATAACACATTATTGTGTTGAAAATGGTATTGCGCATGAGTTATCGGTGCAAGGACTCCTCGTGAGAATGAAGTAGAAAGAAGGAACAAACTCTCAAGGAAGCTACAAGGACCATGTTAGTCAAGAAGGTGGATTGCCTAAGAGATTTTGGTCGATGCTATAAATACAACATGTTGTACTCAAAATAGATGCATGATTAATAGGCAATTGACCAAGACTCCTATGAGATTTGGACATGGAGAAAGCCAAATGTTGGATATTTCAGGATATTTGGATGTAAATGCTTCATCCATAACAATGACAAAGACAATTTAAAGGCATTTGATGCTAAAGTTGATGAAGGTATCTTTTTGGGATACTCAATTTGAGAGTAAAGCCTATAGAGTGTTGAACAAGAGGACAATGGTCATAGAAGAGTCTATCCATGTGGTTTTTGATGAACTTAATGTGAATGGATAATACATTGAATAGTTAGGCGATAAGTTTGAATCAACCAACTATGCGCAGAAGAGTCCTTATGTGGAAGTCGAAATAAGAGCACTCAATCCGGATGAGGATGAGATAGATGAATCTCAAAGACATGGAAGGTCTACATCGAATGAAGATGAAAGAGTTGTTCAAGAAAACTTAGATGTGAGGCTACTGAATCTATCATACTTACTCAACTCGATGTGAGATGGCCGAGAGCCATCCACCGAGTTAGTTATTGGAGATGTTAGAGATGGCATAAGAACCAGATCCGAGCACAACAAGAAGCTATTTTCATTATTTTATTTCCCAGATAGAGCCTAAAGATGTGTCTCAAGCATTGGATGAGACACATTGGATTCATCCCATGCAAGAAGAGTTGAATCAATTTGAAAGGAACAAAGTAAGGGAATTAGTTCAAAGGCCAACCCACCAAAATGTCATTGGTATAAAATGCATTTTTAAACAAGATGAAAGAGGAAGGATCCGTTGTAAGAAACAAAGCAAGATTGGTAGCCAAAGGGTATTCCCAAGAAGAGGGTATACATTTTGATAAAACCTTTGCTTTTGCAAGGTTGGAAGCAATAATGATGTTTCTTGCTTATGTTGCACACAAGAACTTCACCGTATATCAAATGGATGTGAAAAGTGCATTTCTAAATGGATTTTTAGAGGAAGAAGTCTATGTTGAACAACCTCCAGGTTTTGAGCATAAAACTATTGGAGATAAGGTCTACAAGCTTAAGAAAGAATTGTATGGATTGAAACAAGCACCGAGAGCATGGTATGATACATTGTCTCAATTTCTAATCGACAATGGATTCACCAAAGGCAAGGTTGATAGAACACTCTTTAGAATTCAAGATGGAGAGAGTATCTTGCTTGTTCAAATATATGTTGATTACAACATTTTTGGTTCAACAAATAAAGAGTGTGTGACAAGTTCTCAAACTTCTTGCAAGGCAAATATGAGATGAGCATGATGGGAGAGTGGATTTCTTCCTAGGACTTCAAGTCAAGCAATTGAAGGATGGAACCTTCATAAGCCAAACAAAGTATACCAGAGAGATTTGATGAAGAAATTTGGTATGGAAGAGAAGTCTTCGTGAAAATTCCAATGAATACTTGATCCAAGATGGACATGGATGCAGATGGCAAAGTTGTTGATCAAACCGGATATAGAGCCCTCATTGGATCATTGCAAAGTTATTTTATTTGCAAGAGGTGTATGTGCAAGATTTCAATCTGCACCAAAGGAAAGTCACATGATCGTAGCTAAGAGAATCCTAAAGTATTTGAAGGGATGTCGGAAGTCGGCTTATGGTATCCAAAGGAAGGAGGATTCAAGGTTGGTTGGATACTCGGACTCGAGACTATGCTAGATGTAGAGTTGACAGAAAAGTACTTGAGGTACATGTCAAATTCTTGAAATAGATTGGTTTCTTGGTTCAAGAAGAAACAAAATTCAATTGCAACATCCACCCAAAAGTACTAGTTGCGGGCAAAATTGTGCCCAAGTCTTATGGATGAGACAAGAGTGAGGATTATGATATTGAAGAAAAAGAGATTTCAATTATGTGTGATAACACAAGTGCTATTGCAATCACTCAAAATCCAAAGTGTTGCATTCAAGAACAAAGCACATTGATGTCATATATCATTTTATAAGAGATCATGTTGAAAAGAAAGACATCACCTTGGAATACATCTCAACTAATAAGTTAATGATATATTCACAAAGCGATTATGTGAATCAAGGTTAGAAGAGCTCAAGAATGAGTCGGGGTTGATTGAGTGAGTTAGAATACCCGTAAGACTCAATCACAGAGAAAGAAGATGAGAAAATGGAAAAAGAGCAAATTTCACATTTCACCAAGTAAAATAGCTTATCGGGAAGTCAATCAATCGAGTTAGTGACACTTGAGTTACATCATGAGAAGAGAGAAGCGAGAGTTGAGTCACTTTGGATATAAGTTTTGAATCATTTATGAGCTAAGTGACAAAAACACAATCGTTTTAATTCGAGCGGGAATGTTTTCAAGAATGACGCGTCGGCGTAATAATGACCGGCCAAGATAAAAGATGCACAAAGAAACCATATGATTGGATATAAATGTTGTTGCATTTAATGTGGGGAAATTAATGCGATTTTAAGACTTAATCCAGCACCGTTGATCTTGATCAACATTTACAAATTCCAAAACTATCCTTTCACGTCCCTTATATACCAAACTTCATCTTTCTCTCTCTCACGCAAACCTATTCATCTTCAAAGAAAGAAAGAGCATTCTCTCCGCAATGAGTTCAAACCCTAGTTCTTACAAGTCAAGTTTCTCAAGTTTCAATCGGTAAAATCTTCCGAAAATGGCTCCAACTCATGATTTCATAAAGCTCTCAAAGCCCTAAGGTCCGGCCCTACCCTAACCCTAGCCTGGGGCTCCGGGGCCATTAGAGTCGAGGCTAAAAAGCTCTCATGTTATAAAGGCCTATGAAATATAGGCTCAATCTTTAAATTTTTAGGATTGGGCTTGGGTCGGTCCTCGGGGCTAGACCCTTATTGACATCTCTATTGAGGAGTAGGACGATCTCTAACTCCCTTTGGAAGAATTCGAAATTCAACCTTGGGTGAACTATCAAATTCCATATGAGCAGGTGAGCTCTAGCTACCTTGAGTGCCTAGGGAACAATTTAAAATTAACCTGGGTGAAGTATCAAACCCCGAGGAGTAGAGTTGAGCTCTATATACCTTTGTCACCCATGGAAAGAATTTGAAATTCAACATTGGGTGAACTATAAAATCCCTAAGAGTAGAGTTGAGCTTTTTCTACCTTGGGTATATTTGGGAGGAAAGCGAAATTCAACCCGGGTGAACTAACAAACCCCGAGCAGTAGAGTTGAGCTCTGAAGCAACCTTCGGCACATTTGGGAAAGCTATCAAACCCCGAGGAGTACGGTTTAGCCTTAGCTACATTGGGCGCCCATAGGAAGAATTTGAAATCCAACATTGAGTAAACTATCAAATCTCTAAGGAGTGAAGCTAAGCTCTAGCTACCTTGGACGTCCTTGGAAGGAATTTGAAATTCAACCTTTAGTGAATTATCAAACCCTAAGGGTAGAGAGTTGAGCTCTAACTAACTCAGATCCCTTGGAAGAATTTGAGATTCACCTGGGGGTAAGCTAACAAATTCGATGGGAAGAGTTGAGCTCGAGATGTTACCAAAATAATCAAAACTAAGCAAGGCCATAATCGAGCATATCAATCGTTTTTGATTTGGCATCTCCTCTTCAGATGAGCAAGGTGCCCTCAAAATCACTACTTGTGGTCTTCATAATAGGGTTAGAAGTATTGGTAGCCCGAGTCACACAGGCTTGAAGAACCGAGGTCTCAACGCCCGTCATTGGGTTGAGCAGATGTTAAAGCAAGAGCATGGTCATCGGCTGAATTAATTCCTAAGACAAGAGTAGCTTGAGATGGAAGTTCCTTAATGTCTTCCTCAAGATCGAACGAAGCTCATTTTCTTCCTTCAGGCATGGAAAGTGCAACCTTCTCGATTACCTTGAGTATTTCGTCTTCATACTTCTTGGCCTTTGCATGAGCTCCTTGAAGCTCCTATGAGAAGGAAGCTTCGGTTATTGGAGCTATAGAGGCCTATCCCCAACATGCTAGCTCGAATCAAGTTGTTGCGGGACGCCATTTGCCGAGAGCCTCATTTGGCGTTTAGAGCTCAACCTCTGTAGGGGAGGTAACACTAGCCCTGTCATCTCTCACAATCGAGCCTATTTGAAAGATCATCTTATAAGAAAACAATCATGGCATGCAAACATGCTAGCAACGCATGAATGAATGTAGTACTTTGTTTTGCATGGTTTTGTGTGTATTTTGTGTGATGATTTATACATATTTTGGTGTGTTTTATTTGCCTTTGAATGTTTTTGTGTTACATTGTGTTATTTTGTTGATTTCTAGGATTTGGTGGAAAAAACAAGTTTTGGAGAAAGAAATGTCGAAAAGTCATTTAGGTGCTGACTACAAAGAATATTCGTATTTAGAACATAACTTTTTCATCCGAAGTCACATTGACCTTATTCTTATGCCATTAGAACGCTAAGAGAGAGTTCTACAATGTCTATTTCTGGTACCAAATGCAAATGAAGATGTTTGGATGGGTTAACATCATGGGAAATTAAAATCAAGTGATGAGATTTTGGAAATGACACATCTTAGTATTTTGGCCATGACTCTCTCTAGAAAATTGATATTGAGGTCATTCAAGTGGCTATGAAAATCTAAGAGATAAAGATACAATTCATAAGAAGGCACCGAGAGCAAATTCGAACACGAAATTCGCGATTTTCTTCCGATTTTTGCTCTTCCACCTTGTTTAGGACTCAGCTTATAAATAGGACTTGGGAGCCCATATTTTTGGACACCATTACTTCTTAGCACTTTTATAACCCTAGTTTTCTCTTCCATCCAACATTGGGGATTGATTATTTTTCCACCGGAGATATTTTGCGGCTAGATCAAAGCGTAATCTTTCTCCATCTTCTTTATATCGATTTTCAATTGCTTGGTGATTGTTGTTATTATATGGTTATATTTATAATTGCTCTCTTCCTCTCAGTTGAATTGATGAATCCATATACAAGCATGAACTAATTTCCTTATTCTAGATTAGGATGATTTAATTCAAACAAACAAGCATGATTATTGACTAATTGATTTGCTTTCCTGAATAAATTGCTTTATTTGATGAATGATTGTTTGACCAACTTTTGATTGTTTTGAGGGAATGATTGAGATCGAGAGAAGATATTATTCCTGGACTAAATTTATTCAAATGGGTTAGATATGAATCGAAATGTATTATCTAACTGGCTAAATGAAAATAGCAAATTACCTAGGGATAGCCCTAATCTGTGAATACGTGAGTTATCGATCTAGGTTTAGCTTTTACTGTTTGTTATATTTGTTAATCGCATGATTAATTAGCGATATTCCGCTTGAAAGTTTGATGACATGATTCTGAAATTCTAGACGCTTTATCCATATCGTTTTTTCTCCAGGTTTAATTGTGTTTAGTTTTAATGGGTCTTTTTACTTGTTTTTCTTTAGTTAATTATAATCACAAATTTGGTTAGAGTGTTTAGGATTTGCTTCATATTATTTGTGATGCACAATAATTATTTTCGCCTAAGTCTTCCTGAGAGACGACTTGTGGTTAACTTGCTACCCTACCATTGATCTCATGCTCTTGCGAGCCCTAGATTAATTTAGGTGTTTAGCGGTCGAACAAAATTTTGGCGCTGTTGCGGGGAAGGCTTTAGGCATATTAATTATTGTGTTTATTTTCCGTGTTTCTAGATTTGGATTTTTTTATTTGTTTCTAGGTTAGGTTTATTCCTCAAAGGTGCGTTTGATCTATTTTCTTAGTGTTGTTTATATAAGCATCGGGAATGGCGACCAATCAAGAGCGACCATCAAGAATTACATTAGAAGAGAGCTTGAATTCTTTTATTCAAGTTAGTCAAATAAGCACAAGAGTGGAATAACAAACAGTTTGAATCCTTGGAGGCCTCTCTCTGTCGACCTCAAGCGCTTTCTCGAGATTGACGATGTCCCCACAAACCAACACGAGTCTTTTCTAGCGCACATTGTCCTTACTCACGTGCACCCTAGAAAACTTCCTAGGTTGTCACCCATCCCATGTCTACCCAGGCCAAACACGCTCAACCTTAGAGTTTCTATGTAATGGGCACCGAGAAAATAAGATGCATCCGTTGGTATAGGTAGTCCATATCAATCCTTTAAGCTCTCTTTTAACTATGCAATCCGGTGCTCACGAGTTTGAATCACGGGCCGTGCCTCATGCCTCTTTTAAAGCCATTGCGGGCAAGATCTTGGACCAAATCCCAACAATCCCCTCCCAACACCGCCAACATCCGGCTCCGGTGCTTGGCAACCTTTGTCGCCCGCCAAACTTCCTCGGGTTCTAACGCCAACTTCTTCGGGTTCAAGTGTCGCGTCATGCCCGGCCTCTCGATTAGGGCACCCAACAACCTACACCTTCGGTTCGATCTGTTTACCTCGATTCCGCCACCGACAACCTATCCTTCAATTCTAGTCCGTTTACCTCATTGCGCCAAAGATCTCGTTCCACCGCTCTTGAAACCTCCATTGCAGTGTGCTTCCAAGGGAATTCGAACCCATAACCTCGCTCTCGATACCGGTTGTTGGACCTCAAGCGCTTTTTGGATTGACGATCGCCCCCACAAACCAATAAGAGTCTTTTCTAGCGTGCTTTGTCCTTACTCACGCGCACTCGAAAACTTCACAGGGGTCACCCATCCCATGTCTACTCCATGCCAAGCATGCTTAACCTCGTAGTTTCTATGTAATGGGCACCGAAAAGAAGATGCATCCGTTGGTATAGGTAGTCCATATCAAATCCTTTAAGCTCTTCTTTAACTGTTCAATCCAAAGTGCTCACGAGTTTGAATCCGGGCCGCGCCTTGTGCCTCTTTAAAGCCCATTGCGGGCAGGATGCTAGACCAAATCCCAACACTCTCTTGCGAATTGAGACTCAAGTCGGCCAATTGGCTACGCAAGTTGGTGAAATAGCTCAACATCTTATCAAAAAGGATGTGTTGCCTAGTCAACCAAGTGCAAGCTCAAGCCATCACTAATCTTGAAATTGGTATTGCTAAAATTGAAAAGAAGGATGATGCTAGTGAAGAAAGCACGAATGAGGAAACAAGTAAGGGATCATCCATACACAAAAGCGACAATCCTTACAAATCTCCTAATCCATCCCCAATCCACTCCCTAAGCAACAAGATCCAAGTAGTTTCATCATTAATATTTGTAGGTCCCAAGGGGTGTGAGTGTAAGGTTTAGAAGGGGGTTGAATAAACCTTACCAATTTTTCGATTTAGTCCTTTTAAAAATGTTCGAGTTAATACTTCATAGCCGAGTCCTTGATGGACGGCTAAGTTAGTTAATCAAACAGAGTTAGTCACTCAATGACTCTGATCGAGTTGTTGATAGAATAACTCGTTGTTTTGACTAAAGACTTAACTTGACTGTGATATGTTTTATTGGAAGACTTAACACCCTTGAATTTGGTTAAGTTTGTTTTAATACTTGGTTTTAGCACTCGATTGATTATCAATTGGATAGCAAATTTATCGTGAGATATAAAAATAAGATGCGAGAAATTAAAGTTTGAAATGTAAATAACACAATAAGTTTTTATAGAGGTTCGAAGATGGGGTAATTCTTCTACTCCTCTCTTCTCCAATCCTGGAGGAATCCACTAAGTATTGATCAATATACATGAGTGGTTAATACCCGATACAAGTCTTGATCACACGGTGACTTGATCCTTTGGGACTCATCCGGAGATGCCTTGGTCACACCTGGTGGCTTCTCGTACGACTCGGAACTTCTTCACAGGCGACTATCTTGCTACTACATGTACCCACTTGCTTAAGTTCCTTGGATTTGATCACGAAGCCCTCCAAATAGCTTAAGCCTGGTTCGACCTTGAACCTTTCTACAATACTTCGTGGAATGTAGACCCCTTGATTCTTCAAATGTTTCCTCTTCAACTGATTGAAGTTGTCTTTCCTTCACAGTGAGTGTTGGATTGATTTCCTTCGTAATGTAAGCTTGAGGATTGATCTTGAATGACTTGAGAGTATTCTTGGTTATTCAAATGTTAGCTTGAATGTTCGTGGTTCGGGTTGGTAACTTTCTCTCGCAGTGATTCTCGGCCTTTTATAGTGATCTTTCAAAAATCGCCCGTTGAAGAGATATGCTTATTTTGAAAGTCACTTGTGGCCGTTGGCTTGACTTGTTGCGATCCTTGGAATTTATGTTTCCTCGTATGAACGATTCTTGACTTTTCGTAGTTCGACACGGTGCGAGTGCTTCCCATTGGTTTATTCCTTTTGCATGCTTTGGGACTCGAGCACTCCAAGAAAGGTAGTATGGAAGTATTACTTGTTTAAGTAATTCTCTTCATTTCGTACAACGGATCTCTTTCGATTATCTCGACTTGACCGCATTTCCTTGCCTTCCCAGGTGACTTAGAGTCGCTTCCAATCATGGATGACTCTTTGTCACTTCAACTTGAGACTTGGCTATCTTGAGTTGACTTGACCGATACTTCACTCGCCTTCATCTTAATCGCACCTTGATCGAGTTCTGTCTTCTCTTCTTTGCCACACCGAGCCCTCACAAAGTAGTCTTCCTTTTAGTCTCCGGTTGTCTTCTTGCATGTTTAGGCATAGTGACTTGACTCAAAGCTCTACCAGCCCTATCTATTACAATGCAATTTATAACAAGAATGGGGTGCCAACTTTCTATTCTAAGTTTTACATGGCATTCATCAAATCTACAAAATAATTTCCCAACAATTTCCCCCTTTTTGATGATGCCAAAACTTAAAACATTCATACAATAATTAAACAACAAAGATACATACAGACAAATGTAGAATCACGAATGTATGCTTAGATTCGATCTTTTATTGATCATAACATTCTTGTTCTTTACATAGTGTTTACAAAGTGTATCGAGCTTGAACCAAAAGAAAATGTATCGAGCTTAAATGGAACTTAAAGTAACCATCTTTGTTCTATATCTACACAAGTATAGAAATTGTACAATTTTATTCGTGTCTGAAGACTTACATAGAATGTATTTATATAGTAAAATACATGAAGGGGTGGATAAAGAACACTTCATCTCCTTCACGCCTCCTTGTTTCATCTCCTTCACTCTGTCATCTTCGACCTCTTTCTCTTTTTCTCATCTTCATTTGCTTCTTTTTCTCATACGCCTTCCGGCAGCCTTCATCTCTTCTCAATCTTTCTTGTCTTTCCTCCCATAGCTGAGTTTGTCTCTTATTTTCCTCTTCAATTCTCTTCACATACTCAAAGATTATTCTTAGCCACTTGCAGGTTGGCTATTTCACAAATCCAGCCCAATAGATCCCTCATTTCTTTCCTAGATCTATATACTCAATATTTTGGGAGAGATCTAGGTCCGAAACCTCTTCCTCCACCACTCGCTGCCTCTTCCTCCGCCTCGGGCGTGTATTATCTTGGGGTCTTCTTTTTCCCAGTGAGTGACTAGCAGAGTGACCAGCAGAGTGATCGCCAGAGTCACGCACGCCTGTCGCCTTCTTCACATAGTTTGAGACCCTTTTCCCAAGACAAATCCCGTGCTTCGAGCCATGGACATGTTTGCGAAGTAACCTTGGGATGCGAGCGTCTTGAATTCATCAAAGATCTTGCCTCGGTTCCGGCATCCGAAATGGCATAGGTGTCTGTCTGTTGGAATGCCTCCATGTTGTTTGAGAATATCCATAACTCGGGCATTCATCTTTCCTTCCACTTCCTTCATCCCCGCTTCAATCGCTTTCTCTTTTCGGCCATAGGTACCGCAGTGTTGGAGTGGCAGAGTCATCGGGAGTTTCTTTGATGACATCAGTGTGACAAGACCTTGTTGGGGGTTTTAGCAATCATCAAGGTCACATATTTCGAACCTTTCCTCAACATGATTTTCCTTTCTTCTCTCTTATTACTTACTCATTGTCTTTCCCTTCACATTCGTCCTCCTTCTCGATTTGAGATCCCAGCGCTTTAGGTATTCCTCTTCCCCTTTTTGGCATCATCAAATGAGAGAGGAACCCCCGGAAACAAGCTAGCAATCATGAAGTCTAGTCTGGCGATAATCGAGTTCTCGTCGAATGGCTGCGGAGTATGATGCACGGAACTCGAGCGAGTGGCGTTGGATTCATTTTGCTACCAACTTCATCTCGGCCATGAGAAGACTGAATTTTCGATCCATGTTCTCTTCCATGCGCAGAGCTCGTTCTTATTATGTTCACGCAGCAGACTTTATCTCTCGAGGTGTGAGATTCATGCATTTGTTCGATGTGCTCTTGCAATTTTGTCTTTGCATCAGCATTCTCTCGCCCGAGACTAGCAACTTGTTGAACAATATCCTGAAATATCGAGCTTGTTCACACGCATTGTCTCTTCGTTGCCACCATTCCGGATCGACTATTATGCCTTGCAAATCGCCAGTAAGGTTGGCATCTCGTTATCCACCTCATGTCCGGTGAGGCCTGGTGCCTCTCCATCTTTTCAATCTCAGCAAATAAGGCTTTGAAAACTTCCCGAACTTTGGACGGCCAAGCGGCGTCAAAGTCATAGTCAACAAATTTGGAACAATGGTGTCGATGGAATAACGGGATCAGTACGTGGAAGCGCTCGTGATCTCTAGCTGATTCTTCGGGGAGGTCGGTACCTCCGAGAGAGAAGGGAAATGATTCTACAAAAGGATCATCACGGGCATCTCGAACTGTTCAATGATAATTGGTGCTCGTGAAGTCCCCTGTGGAGTTGAACCTCTTTGCAGCTTGGGAGCTCGCGATGGACTCTGTTCACCGTGTGGTGCATTGTGAAGTCGACCCGACTTGCCGAGCCTCAATTTGTCTTAACAGCTTCGTCGGTCTGTTGGTTTTTCCAAATGAGTTGATGGTCTCGGCCATATCGAAGCATCATCGGACGATGATGAGATTTCCATGGGTGGCTCATCATCAAAGTTGAATGTTTGGCGAGTAGTCTTGAGGTTAGACTTAATCGTGGTTGGAACATTCTCGTGGTGAGTCTTTTGGATCCGCAATAGGGGATGACTCACTTCATCTTCACCCGGATCCGGAAAAGTTACATCGGGATTATCACGGGAATAGTGAAGAGCACTTATCTCCTTTTCTCGATGGATCAATGATTGCGGGAGGGATGTTATGTGCTTGATCTCTTTACCGGGAAGTCTCAACCTCCCGTTGGCCTTCATTACCTCCTACAGTCTCAAGCGCAGCGAGGCCTTGACATCCCTTTCGACAGTGTCAATGTCTTGGGGTCTTTCGAGGTGGCATCCATTGGAGTCTCAACTCCATGAATTGCACTTTCATTGCCCAGTGTTAACTCCCGGGCGCGTTCCTTCCTGTTCCTCGATCGCATCGCAGTGTCATTGGCTGTGAGAGCGATTGGCACCTCACCGAGAGAGTCGCAATTGTCCGAGCCTCGTTGATGACAACTTGTTGTGTATTCTGTTGTTGTTCCTTCTCCACTTCGCCTCCAAGATTCGTTGTGGAGTCACCGCAACATCCTCCGACCTTGCTGCAGATGGTGGAGGGAGTATCCCCCTCCCGGTGGCACACCACCGAGTGACTTGAATGGGGTCACTCATCTCCGGACTCCTACTGTTCCCATTGAGTATTCAGCCGTTGGGGCAGGTGGTAAGACACCTTCATTAGGGGTTGGCTCGACTGGGGTCCCCACAATCCCAGTTTCATCGCCAATTCCCTTAATACCTTCCTCCGAATGAGCTGGGGAAGTGGTGGCAGCGACAACAGTGGCAATATGCTGCACCACTCCCATAGGATCTATCTCCAGCTGTGATTTGGATGACTCCCCTGGTCCCTCCATCATTCTTTGCTCATGTAGGATTCGGATTTTCGCATTGCTTGCTGCATTTGCAACTCTTTCGTGGGCAAAAGAACAGGTCCGTGATCCTCATCACTTTTTCGATAGAATGTCGAGGTGAGGATGTGTATGTTACGTGGTGCGGTGAGAGGGCAGATGCTGGCCTTCTCACGTGCCTCAGCTTCTTCTGCCAATCTTTCTTTCTCCTTCTCTTTAAAGATATTTAGAATGTCCAAACAATTTTCTTCATCAAGAGCTTGCACCACATTGGTCAATCCGAGGAAGTTCATCAGTTCGTCTTCTTCTTCAATGAATTCCGGTCTTTGGAATTGTTCCCTGGATCGACTCGGCCTTCCATTTCCTCCATTCTCGCAGGACGATTTTGAATGTCCGGGTATGGTGGGGATAGGATCATCACATCATTATCCCTGTCATCATCTCCCCGATGTCCCTCGAGATCGGGATTGAGGGTAGCAAACTTTGCCGCCGACATCTTCGGTAGCCTCCGTTATAAAGGCGGAGACACAACCCTATCAATAGGTGATTCGGTTGTCTCGGCTATTCCTTGTTCCTTACCGTTTCGTTTCTACTGGTCTTCGAGTTGCCTCGTTGATCGGCCTCATCAGACTTAGCCGTTTCATCGATAACTTCCAAGACTCTACTTCTCCAAGCCAGCCTCGGGTATCTTTTCCGGTGAGTGGTAGACTTTCGGCCGTTTTCTCAAGCTCGGAGAGCTTGGAAATTCTTCTTCTTTTTTTGTTTTCACCAGAGGAACATCCGGTTCCACTTCCTCTAGTTCGTTGAAGGTAAATGCCTTCAGATTGTCTTAGAGGCATTTGCCTTCCTTGTTGTGGCGATCTCCTCTTCTTCTTGATCACCGGAGAAGGGATTAATGGTTCCTTCTCTCATGGGCTGCAGGGGCGGCGGGGAGACATGGTTGCGGGGGTGTGACTCGGCTACGGGGCAGGTGCAAATTTCTTTTTTTCTTTGTCAGCCGGGTAGCGTTTTCTTAGCAATAGATCTTCTTGGGAGGTGAGGAGACATTTGAATCTTCAGTGGTCGGTGATTCCCCCTCACTCGTGATCAGCCCTCTTAGCGTAAGCTCTCTTCGTGCGCCAGAGAGGTTTGATCGAAACATCCTATTGTTTACATGGAACGCCTTTCCATGACGAAGAGGTACCCCTTTTACTTCCATCATCCGGTCAATCACAAGGCCGTATCTCGGGAACCTCCAAACGCGTACCATCCTCCTTGAAGGATTTGTTCCCAATATTCGCAGTCTGCCGTATACAAACTCAGCCCAATTCACCTTCTTTTCTTCAATGATCGCAGCCATTACGATTAATTTAGCTTTGGACAATCGGTCAAAGCCGCCAAATTTAATGTCTATGCATTTGGCAACAATGTCCGAGAATTTGTGGTAGTCTCTTTCAAAGCGACCTCTTGTTAGTGTGTAGACCACTTTTGCAAAGACAAATCGGACTTGGCTACTTCCTTCCAAGCAAAGAATAGTCAGTCAACCTCAGCTTCATGAATCTCCCGGCACTCCTTCCCCTAAGCAACAAGCATGTTGTTCTCACAAATCCTGGCGGTGATGGTGAACTCTTTTCCGTGAACAGAGGACTTGATGCCCTCATCGTGAACTTCGGCGTTCACGTAGAACTGTGCGACCTCTTCTACATAGGTCATCGGAAACTCCAATGTCAAAAACGGCTTCAGCCCAGATGTTTCCAATTTCTCAAAGAATCTTCTTCACGAGGGTGTCGTCGGACCGCTTAACCATACCATCGAAATCCACAAGAGACCCAAAGATGGATTTGCTTTCTAGCTTGACGAAATCATGAGTAGGTGTCATTTCGAGTGTTTTACCGAATGAATCTTAGAAAATGATCTTGAGGAGTTGTAGGGTTTTGAGAGAAAGTTTCTTTCTTTTGCCTTTGAGAGAGATGAACAGTTTTGGTAAAGTGAGAGAAAATCGGACGAAATGGTATAAGTATGTTTTATGAAAGGACGTGCGGGTGGTTTTTGAAATTTGATCAAACTCAACGGCTTAGATCTTGCACGCCGACATTAGCATTTAATGCGGCAAAGCATTTATATCCAATCATAAGCTTGGTGTGCTTTTTTGATCGACACGTCATAATTATTTCGACGTCATTCTTAAAAACATTCCCGCTTAGTAAAAACGACCGCGTTTTTGTCACTTTGCTCATAAATAACTCGGCTTACTCCTTAGCCGATTCAATCCTTCTTCTCACTTCTCTCTTTGTGACTTACTGTCGCCTAACTCGGTACAACCGACTTTCCGATACGGGTGATTCACTTAGTCAATTAGGAGTTCGACTCTTTTTCCTCTTTTCGTGTTTCATCTCTTTTCTTGAGTCTTCTAAGTGTTAACTCAAATTTCAATTAACCCTAACTCATGCTTGAGTTCTTCAAATCTTGATTCACATAATGGTTTTGTGAATATGTCGCCTAATCGCTTATCGGTTGAGATATATTCAAAGTGATGTTCTTCTTTTCAACATGGTCTCTTATGAAGTGATATTTGACATCGATGTGCTTTGTTCTTGAGTGCAACATAGGATTTTGAGTGATTGCAATTGCACTTGTGTTATCACACATAATTGGAATTTCCTTTTCTTCAACCTCATAGTCTCTCATTTCTTTGTCTCATCCATAAAACTTGGGCACAACAATTTGCCCGCAACTATGTATTCTCGCTTCATTGTAGAGGTGGCTATTGAATTTTGCTTTTTGCTAAACCAGAAATTAGCCTATTTCCAAGCTTTCGACATGTGCCGAGGTGCTTTTCTGTCAACTCTACATCCAAAGATAGTCGAGTCCGAATAACCAATTAGCTTGAATCCACCTTCCTTAGGATACCACAAGCCAACTTCTTGGCTTCCTTTCAAATATCTCAAGATCCTCTTGGTTGCGGTTATATGGCTTTCTTTTGGAGCATATTGAAATCTTGCACATACACCTACAACAAAGGTGATGTCGGCTCTTCTTTGTGAGATGAGCAATGATCCAATAAGTGCTCAGTATCTTGTTTGATCTACATGCTTGCCATCCGCATCCATGTCCATTTTGATCGATGTATTCATTGGTATTTTCACGTAAGACTTCTCTTCCATACCAAATTTCTTCATTAAATCTCTGGTGTATTTTGTCCGACTTATGAAGGTTCCATCCTTCGGTTGTTTCACTTGGAGTCCAAGGAAGAATGTCACTCTCCCATCATGCTCATTTCGAATTTGCTTTGCATGAGATTTGAGAATTTATCACATGACTCTTTGTTTGTGGATCCAAAGATGATGTCATCCACATATATTTGAACAAGCAAAGGTATACTCTTCCCATCTTGAATTCTCAAGAGCGTTCTATCCACTTTGCCTTTTGTGAATCCGTTCTCAATTAGGAATTGTGATAATGTATCATACCATGCTGCGGGTGCATGTTTCAATCCATATAAAGCCTTCTTGAGTTTGTATACCTTATCTCCAAGAGTCTTCTCGCTTAAATCCTGGAGGTTGTTCAACATACATTTCTTCTTCCAATAAACCATTAAGAAATGCACTCTTTACATCCATTTGATATACAATAAAGTTCTTGTGAGTCGCATAGGCAAAGAAAAATCCTTATGGCTCCCAATCTTGACACGAGGGCAAAGGTTTTATCAAAATCTATTCCTTCTTCTTGGTAATACCCTTTGGCTACCAATCTTGCTTTGTTTGTTACCACAGAGCCTTCCTCATTCATCTTGTTTCGAACACCCATTTAGTGCCAATAACATTTTGATGGGTTGGCATTTGAACCAATTCCCACACTTTGTTCCTTTCAAATGATTTAGCTCTTCTTGCATGGCTTGAATCCAGTGTGTGTCATCCAATGCTTGTGACACGTCTTTTGGTTCTATTTGTGAGATGAAGCAAGTGAACATTGCTTCTTGTTGAGTTTTGGATCTAGTTTTTACACCTTCTCTTACATCTCCAATGATTAGTTCGGTGGATGATCTCTCACCATCTTACATCAAAGTTGGAGTAAGTTAGTGGATTGATCGTCTTGCACCGTGTTATTTTGATCGCTCTCTCATCATCACTTAGCGCAGATTTTCCATTTGTCTTTGAGACTCGGCTATCTCATCTTCATCCGGACTTATAACTCCGGCTTGACTTCAACATAGGGACTCTTCTCGCATGGTAGGTTGATTCGAAACTTATCGGTGACTCCTCAATGTTTTCTCCATTTACATTTGGTTCATCAAACACCACATGGATGGATTCTTCGTAACCATTGTCCTCTTGTTGAGCACTCGTAGAGGCTTTGCTTCAAATTTGAGTATCCTAAGAAGATACCTTCATCATCTTTAGCATCAAAAGCCTTGAAATTATCTTTGTCATTGTTGTGGATGAAGCATTTGCATCCGATATTTTGAAGTATGCAACATTTAGCTTTCTCCATGTCCAAATCTCATAGGAGTCTTTGTTAGTCAGTCTGTTTTTATCATGCATCTATTTTGAGTATAGCATGTTGTGTTTATTGCTTCACCCCAAAATCTTTTAGCAGCCTACCGCCTACCTAACATGGTCCTTTTCGCTTCTTTGAGAGTTCTATTCCTTCTTTTCGCAACTCCATTTTGTTGTGGAGTCCTTGCGCAGATAATTCATGACCAATACCATTTTCAATACAAGATCGAGTTATTATACCATTGACAAACTCAGTTCCTCTGTCATATCTTATTTTGATAATGGTTTGACTCTTCTCGTTTTGTATTCTCTTCATCAGTTGTGGTAGTTTTGCAGAGTTTCTTTCTTTTTACACATGAATATTGTCCATGTATATCTTGAGTAGTCATCTACTACCACCAAGGTGTATTTCTTCCCACTTATGCTAGCTGGTTCCACTGGACCAAACAGATCCATATGTAGCAGGTGCAATATTCTTGTTGAAGATGGACATGTCTTTTCTTTGAATGATGATTTGATTTGCTTTCCCATCTGGCATGCATCACATATACTCTCCTTCTTGTATACTGAGTCTGGAAGTCCTTCTACAAGATTACTTCTGGCAAGTTTGTTAATTGTTTTGAAGTTTAGGTGACTCAGCTTCTTATGCCCACCAACTTGATTCGATTGTGCTTTTAAGCAATGACAGTGCTTGGTGTTGTTGTTGACCAATCTACCACATACATGTTCTTTTGTTCCGCATCCTTGCAAAGACAACTTCATTGGATTGATGTCTTTGATTTGGCATATACCCATGTTAAATCCAACATTGTAGCCTTTGTCACGAGTTGACTTATGCTTAGCGGAGTTGAGGTTGAGTCCTTCAACATATGCAACATCCGTGATTTCTAATCCATTTTTCTTGATAGATCCAATGTCTCTTATTTCTCCCGGAGCTTCATTCCTCCAAATATGACTTTTGCACCTCGACTTCCTTGAATTTTGATAGATTTTTCATGTTTCTGTCGTGTCCGGGCGACCACTATCCATGTACCAGGTTCCTTGGCACTCACCGCTCCCGAACCTCGCAATCAAGGAAGTTAGGTTTTAGGTACCCATACTTGCCTGGGTCCCGAGGGGTTAGTATTATAAGATGATCCAACCAACCTATAGCCAAATGATTTGACTCTAAGGGGTTTCCATCTATCGGTGCCATAATCATAATTAATTTTGGCAAATTGCTTGGGGTTCTAGGTTCATACAACTGTCTCTTTTGTCGTATGCATGTGTATGTGTTTTAGCAATTGCCTTCTTTGGGTAGTTGTGATATCTCGAGTGTAGTGCTTGGGTGCATATGAGTCTTTGATGAAAGCTCTTATGCCTTTGGAATGGCCTTTCTTTGAGTTCTAGGCCTTTGCCACTTCAGCTTATATTCCATAGGTCTTTGTTGATAGTTCACATTATTCCAATCAGCTTGGCTTAGGTATTTTCTACCATTCCCATCATATGTGTTTCTTTTATAGAGCTTCCACGGGGTTTTTGGTAGCTCTGTTTCATCTTTCTGAGTATCTCTGTTTGGAGTTTCTTTGAGGACTCTACTGGATTTCTTCTCTGTTGTCTTCTCAAAGATACTCAATGTTGTTTTCCTTTTCCTTTATAACCAAGGCCAGTTTGCTTGTGATTGTGCTTGGAATAAATGTGTGTGCACCATTTGGAGTTTTGGATTTTAGAGATACTTCATTACTTGAAGATCCTTTTTCCAAAATCTCTTTTGGAGCTTGACATAGCATTGAGGAATTGAATCCTAAGCCTTTGTTTTGTCTCCACATTCTCTTTGACTCATAATAAGATCATCCAATGATTTAGATGCCTTAGTGAATGAGGCAATCACATTTTTGAGATCATTCTCCTCTTTTCTATAGCAGCTATCTCTCGCTATTAGCTTAGCATTTTCAAATTTTTAGACTTTTATTCTCATCGCCTATTTGACTTAGAGTACTCGGCTCCTTAGTCAATTTTGTGAGTTTTGGCTCTTAAGTAGGTTGTTCTCCTCATTTAGTGGTGTGTGTGAGGATTTAATGTGTTCAAAATCTTTCATCATTTTGCCTAATGAATCATAAAGATCGTGGGCGATGAAGTGTGTGTGTCACAATCACTATCACTAGAATCGAGTGTGATGAGTTAGAGTGTACCTCATCTTCTTGGTCGAGTTGGTTTTGTTCTTTAGCCATTAGACGGATCAAGGCTTCTTCATCGAGTCACTTGAGTAGTCGGCCTTCTACTACTCGAGTCATTTGTTGTAGGTCCCAAGGGGTGTAAGTGTAAGGTTTAGAAGGGGGTTGAATAAACCTTACCAAATTTTGATTTAATCCTTTTAAATCTACAGAGTTGATACTACACAATTTTGTGTCCTTGGTGACAGACAATTTAGTTAATCGTAGAGTTAGTCTCTCAATGAGACTCAATCGATTTGTTGATGGAATAACTCATTATTAAGTCTAAATTAACTCAATTGTGGTTTGTTTTTATTGGGAAGACTTAACACCCTTAAGTTTGGTTAAGTAGAGATTTAGAGCTTGATTTAGTACTTAGAGATTATCTAATGGATAGCAAATATGTCGTGAGAATTAAACAAATATGATGCAAGAATTAGAGTCTTTGAAATGTAAATGACACAATAAGATTTTTATAGAGGTTCAAGATGGGGTAATTTTTTCTCCTCTCTTCTCCAACTCCCGGAGGAATCCACTAGGTATTGATCAAGATACAAAGTGGTAAAGTCCCGGATACAAGTCTTGATCACACGGTGACTTGATCCTTTGGGACTTAGTGCCGAGACGCCTTGATCACTCGGTGGCTTCTCGTGACGACTCGGCTTTTTCACAGGCAATTGCGCTTGCTACTACTGACCCACTTGCTCAAGCTCTTTGGATTTGATCACGAAGCCCTCCAAAAGCTCAAGACTTGGTTCGACCTTGAACCTTCCTACAATCCTTCGTGGAATGTAGACCCCTTGATTCTTGATAATTTCCTCTTCAACCGATTGAAGTTATCTTTCCTTCACGGGTGAGTGTTGGATTCATGTTCTTCGTAGTGTAGGCTTGAGGATTAAGCGTTTAATAACTTGAGAATATTTCAGGTTACAAAATTGTTTCTTTCTTGCTTGTATGGTCAAGGTAACCTATGTAGTCTGCGTCATCTCTTCTCAGAGTTATTCCTCAGCCTTTTATAGTGATCTTTCAAAAATCTGCCCGTTGAAGAGATAGGCTTATTTTTGAAAGTCACTTGTGGTCGTTGGCTTGTCTTGTTGCGATCCTTGGAATTGCCATTTCCTCGTATGAATTGTTCTTCACCTTTTCGAGTTCGACACGGTGTAGTGCTTCCCATTGGTTTATTCCTTTTGCACGCTTAAGGGTCGAGCACTTGAGAAAGGTAGCATGGAGATATTACTTGTTTAAGTAATTCTCTTGATTTACGCGGCAACGGATCTTTTTGATTATCTCGACTTGATTCGCATTTCCTTGTTTTCCCCAGGTGACTTAGAGTCGACTTCCAATCATGGATGACTCTTCTGTCACTTCAACTTGAGACTTGGCTTTTATTGAGTTGACTTGATCGATACTCCACTCACCGCATCTCATTTGCTCCTTGATAGAGTTCCGTCTTCTCTTCTTTGCCATACTCATTTGTCTTGCAATGAGTCTTCCTTCTAGTCTCGATTGTCTTCTTGCATGTTTGGGCATAGCCGACTTAACTCGGCTTGACCAGCCCTATTTATTACAAATGCGAGTTTACAACAAAAATTGGGGTGCCAACTTCCTATTCTAAGTTTTACATGGCATTCATCAAAATCTAAACAATAAATTTCCCAACAATTTGTGTCTTTTGACTTCAGTATCGTCATTAGATCTATCGACCAACATTGCCTTTCTCTTTTCTGTCTTCTTTCTTTGAAGACTTTTCTTTCCTCTTCATTCTTGTATTTGTTGACTACGAGGATATGGGCATTCAATGGCATAGTGACCAGGTTTCTGCAGTTCAAAGATATATTTTCAACTTTTTGATCGATTCTTTCCATCCCTTGGATTGTCGGCTCTTTGATATTCAACTTTTGATGCTCGCTCTCTTGGGTGGTCTGTCTTCCCTTGACTTGGAGGAGCCGAGCGTCTTCTCGGAGGATTCACCTTTGCTTTTATAGTTCTTATTGAAGAACTTGTTGAACCTTTTAACCATCGATTCGATTTCCTCTTGGTCAATGACCTCTTTGACCTCGGCTCTTTTGCCATCTTTGACAATTAGAGCAAATTGTTTTGGGAAACATGTTGTCTCTTCTGATCTTTATTCTCACTCAAATTCGTAGGCTTTGAGATCCGAGAATAGCTCATGGTTGGATGTTTTTGATAGGTCCATGGAATGTCTCATGGCCATGACTTTCATATCCCACTCGGTTGGGAGATTTCTTAGAATCTTCATACACATTTCCTTATGTGTATATTCCTATCCAAGTATAGATAGTTCATTGGTAATTTCCGTGAACCGAGCATCCGGTGATCCAAGGTTTCTCCTGCAAGCATCTTAAAATTTTCAAATTTTTGTACAACATGAGATAGTTTATTTTCTTTGATTTGCTCGAGCCTTCGCAAATCAAGGTTAGCTTGTCCTGATTTCTTTTGCCGTTTTGCATGATTTGACTTTGTTGAACATGGCTTTGTCTAAAGTTTTGTAAAGAATGTCCTTGGCCACATTGCCCAAGTTATATCTTTTCCTGTCATCATTTGTCCATTCGACTCTTGGTTTTTCAACCATCGTTGGTCCGGGAGCAACATCTTCTTCTCCTTCACCGCAGCTCTCCTTGCGGTGTGTTCACTTTTAAGATTTGGAGTGGCCCATCCTCTATCACTATCCACATCTCATCGTGTAATCTTTGATAGATGAGCCCGCATACGAATTTCCAATCATCAAATTCTTCAATTGTGAACATAAGGATGCGTGTCAAATTTGCTTCCATGATAGTAACTTTTTTGAATAAAAGAGTTTTGAAATATCAAGTGCTAAGGCAAGCTTTGAAAAATTTGGAGATCTAGTTCATTAACGGTGCGGAAGGCTCAATGAACCAACCGCTCCGATACCACTTGTAGGTCCCAAGGGGTGTGAGTGTAAGGTTTAGAAGAGGGGTTGAATAAACCTTATCAATTTTCGATTTAGTCCTTTTAAAAATGTTGAGTTAATACTTCTGGTGAGTCCTTGATGGACATCTAAGTTAGTTAATCAAAGAGTTAGTCACTCAGCGACTCGATCGAGTTTGTTGATAGAATAACTCATTTGTTTTGACTAAAGACTTAACTCGATTGTGATATGTTTTTTTGGAAGACTTAACACCCTTGAATTTGGTTAACTTTGTTTTAATACTTGGTTTTAGCACTCGAGTTGATTATCAATTGGATAGCAAATTTATCGGTGATATAAAAATAAGATGAGAAATTAAAGTGTTGAAATGTAAATGACACAATAAGTTTTTATAGAGGTTCGAAGATGGGGTAATTCTTCTACTCCTCTCTTCTCCAACTCCTGGAGGAATCCACTAAGTATTGATCAATATACAGAGTGGTTAATGACCCGATACAAGTCTTGATCACACACGGTGACTTGATCCTTTGGGACTCGATCTTGAGATGCCTTGGTCACACAGTGGCTTCTCGACGACGACTCGGCTTCTTCACGGGGCATTTGCCTCGCTACTACTGACCCACTTGCTTAAGTTCCTTGGATTTGATCACGAAGCCCTCCAAATAGCTTAAGCCTGGTTCGACCTTGAACCTTTCTACAATCCTTCGTGGAATGTAGACCCCCTTGATTCTTCAAATGTTTCCTCTTCAACCGATTGAAGTTGTCTTTCCTTCACATGTGAGTGTTGGATTGATTTCCTTTGTAATGTAGGCTTGAGGATTGATCTTGAATGACTTGAGAGTATTCTTGGTTACTGATTCAAATGTTAGCTTGAATGTTCGTGGTTCAAAGTTGGTAACCTTCTCTCGAGTGATTCTCGGCCTTTTATAGTGATCTTTCAAAAATCATGTCCATTGAAGAGATAGCTTATTTTTGAAAGTCACTTGTGGCCGTTGGCTTGTCTTGTTGCGATCCTTGGAATTTACGTTTCCTCGTATGAACGATTCTTGACTTTTCGAGTTCGACACGGTGCAAGACTTCCCATTGGTTTATTCCTTTTGCATGCTTCGGGACCGAGCACTCCAAGAAAGGTAGTATGGAAGTATTACTTGTTTAAGTAATTCTCTTGATTTCTATGCAACGGATCTCTTTCGTTATCTCGACTTGACCGCATTTCCTTGCCTTCCCAGGTGACTTAGAGTCACCTTCCAATCATGGATGACTCTTGTCACTTCAACTTGAGACTTGGCTATCTTGAGTTGACTTGACCGATACTTCACTCACTGTTGCACCTTGATCGAGTTCTCTTCTCTTCTTTGCCACACTCGGCTCCCTCACAAATGAGTCTTCCTTTTAGTCTCCGGTTGTCTTCTTGCATGTTCAGCATAGCCGACTTGACTCAAACTCTACCAAAGCCCTATCTATTACAATGCAATTTATAACAAGAATGGGGTGCCAACTTTCTATTCTAAGTTTTACATGGCATTCATCAAAATCTACAAAATAATTTCCCAACAATATTTCTTTTGGGAATGGTAATTTCACCACGAAATTCGCGATTTTCTTCCGATTTTTGGCTCTTCCACTTTGTTTAGGGCTCTAGGCTTATAAATAGGATTCGGGAGCCCATATTTTCGGACACCATTACTTCTTAGCACTTTTAAAACCCTAGTTTTTGTTATTTTCTCTTCCATCCAACATTGGGTATTGCTTGTTTTTCCATCGGAGATATTTTGCGGCTAGATCAAAGCGTAATCTTTCTCCATCTTCTTTATCCGATTTTCAATTGCTTGGAGATTGTTGTTATTACATGATCATGTTTATAATTGCTCTCTTACTCTCGATTGAATTCATGAATCCATCTACAGGCATGACTTAATTTCCTTGTTCTAGGATTAAGATGATTTGATTCAAACAAATAAGCATGATTATTGACTAATTGATTTGCTTTCTGAATAAATTGATTTATTTGATGATTGATTGTTTGGCCAACTTTTGATTGTTGAATAATTGAGATCGAGAGAAGATATAATTTATGGACTAAATTTATTCAGGGGTTAGATATGAATCGAAATGTATTATCTAACTTGGCTTATTGGCTAAATTTTTACGCACAATAATTATTTGTCGGCTAAGTCTTCCTTGAGAGACGACTTGTGGTTAACTTGCTACCCTACAATTGATCCCGTACTCTTGCGAGCGTCACTAGATTAATTTAGGTGTTTAGCGATCGGACATACTTTAGAGGCAAAACTCGCTATATGGGTAATGTTATTGTTGAATTCAATGTCCAAGAACTTTTGAACCCAATCGGTAGGAAATGAGGAAGTCGGACAAGTGCGCATGCCATCATTAGCGAGAATTACGAAATAACGTAAACTGAAGGGGCAAAATTTGATTGGTTACCGCTTTATGGGAAAAGTTCTTCCGAGATCTACTCTATCCGATAGATTTGTCAATCTCGTTTAATAGAGTAGAGGTAGTAGTTGATGTGGCCTCAAATATGGGCCGGATCTATCATGTTCTATTTCAACTTAGTCCGTCCTCAAGTGTTGTAGATCTATACCAAATCATCTTTAAGAGGTTGAACCGCTAAGAGAACTTGGTAAAGCGACTTAGCTGGTCGGATGGGCCTTAATTGGAGTAAATAACCCGCATTAGGCATGATTGCTATAATAGGTTGACCTTCAGAAAAGTAAGTGTGATGGGGTAGACCTGGAAAGAAGTCATTGTGACCTACAGAAGATGTTATGGCAGAAAATTTGATAACCAATCTAAGGGTACCATGTGTCTTTTACTAGGTACTCAATGAATGACAAAAAAGTATAAAAGGAGATAAACTCTCTCATTGTAAAGGGATTGCATTTTCTCAATTGGTTCTCTTACGAAAAATATACACCTTTTTTGTTTACTAACTTGATTGTCGGAGTGCTAACGTTGGAATGCTCTATGTAGTCTTGTGTAGGAAGACAACGGAGGATCAAATCGGGATTCTTGGAAAATCTCAATTATTTGGGACGGATCAATAGCGAACTCAATTGGTGTTCGAAAATTTATTTGTTAGATTTTGATGATACCATGTAAAACTTAGACTAGGAAGTTGGCACCCCATTTTCCTTGTAATTCTATGTTGTAATAGATAGGACTAAGAGAGCCGAGTGAAGTCGGCCTAAGTTAAGAATGCAAGAAGCCAGCTGGCAGACTATAATGAAGACATGTTTGTGTGTCGGTGAGTATGGCCAATAAGGAAGACAAGGACTCGATCAAGGAGAGCTAGCCGAGGAACAAGCGTGTGAAGTTTGAGGAAGTGTCGGTCAAGTCAATGAAAGGATCCAAGTCTAATCAGTTGAAGTGACAGTTGAGTCATTCTCATGATTGGAGCAGACTCAAGTCACAAGGGTAAAGGCAACAGCCAAGTCAAGACAATCGACATTGATCCGTTGGAAGAAAGTCAAGGATATTATCAATATAGTAATATGTCCAAGTCGCCAGTCTTAAAGTGTTTGGCACGAAACATGCAAAATGAATAAGCCAATCGGAAACACAAGCTTGTGTCGACCTCGTAGCCGTGAAAGTGCTGCGAAGCCATTTAATACGAGGAAGGGTCAACATAACAAGTCGCAGACCAAGAAAAGACAAGCCAACGAACAAGAAGTGTCATTTGAAAATAGCCTATCTCTTCAATGGGCAAATTTTCAAATGAGCACTATAAAAGGCTGAGGAAGCATTTAAGAAAATGTTACCTGAACCTAGCACAAACGAATCAAGAAATTATCAAGCAAGTATAACCTGCAAAATTCTCAAGCTTATCCACAAAATTCCTCAAGCCTAAAACTCGAAGAAACTCAATCCAACACACGTTGTGAAGGAAATATTAATTCAACCAGTTGAAGAGGAAACGTTTAAAGAACAAAAAAGGGTCTACTCTCCAAGTTGAAGGAGTTGTAGGAAGGTTCAAGGTCGAACCAGGAGATTCAAGTTTATTGGAGGGTTGTGTGATCAAATCCAAAGACTTGAGGGAGCTGAAGTAGCAAAGCAGCTGTCTTGTGAAGAAGCTGAGTCGCAGAAGAAGCAAGCTGTGTGATCAAGGTTGTCTCTTGATTGAGAACTACTTTGTAACTTGATCTGTTACCTAGTGGATTCCTCAGGAGTTGGAGAAGAGTGGAGTATAGGAATTATCCCATCCTTGAACCACTATAAAATATTTGTGTCATTTACTTTCAGCATTTACTTTCTTGTTTATATTTTTCATATCTGCTGATTAAGTTAATTTTCTATCCAACTGATAAATAACAAGTGCTAAAATAAGTGTTAAAATTGAGCTTTAATCAAACAAAGGGTGTTAAGTCTTCCGTTGTTAAAAACTAAATCAACTAAAGTTAAGTGTTAGGCCGACACGACCAAGTTATACTATCAATAGCTCGGTCAGTGTTGAGTGGGTAACTTATTTGAAGATAGCCAACCTATGTTTGTCCCCCAAGGACACGGTGATTTGAGTCAACTCTGTTGAAATTCTTAAAAAGACTAAAAGTGAAGATTTGGTAAGGTTTAACCCCTCCCCTTCTAAACCTTACACCACACCCTTGGGACCTACAATTGGGCCTCTTTATCATATCATTTTCGTTACCCTAACAAGTTCATATGATCCTCTAACATACTTGTGCCCTCATCATGCTTACCTATATAAGAATCTATGATTGATTAGCTCGATAATTCTAACTTGCAACATTGTTTAAAATACTTTGGGATTTTTGAAACATATAAGAATTTCACAACCACAAGTTTTTGGCAAACTACAAGAAGGGTCACCTCCTATAGAGTCGTGTAAACAATATTTATAAAAATTCTTAAAAGTTGAGATTTTATTTTCATGTATTATTTTTAACTCCACAAAAAAGTCCGTATTTAAACTATGTTGACTTATTCAACTCATCTTGAAATAACTAAAAAAATTGGTGATCATAAAATATTGAATAGGCGACACTACAACAAATGAGGCTATTGGTGACAAGAACATTAGAGACTACAAGTGTCATCGCTAAGAATAGTTGGAAATTAGATTATTATAAAATCAATTTTGACCTAATTTTGACTAATTATTTAAGGGGGTCATTAATTAGTTACAAAAATAAATAATATAATCGTAATCAATATTGCGGGTAAATGAATTTAGCATTTTCGATTTCTCAAAACCAATTTCGGGTGAATGAGAAATTAATGCATAAATGAGCCCCTAAAATGCACTTCTATATGAAAATATGAAATGGTGAGAATATGGAGAGTCACATCCCCACATGGAAAGCATTTCAAATACTTGACTTGTTTATATAGAATTTCACAAATAATAAGGAGTAATCATGTGGAGCTCATTATAGTGTACCCTAGTGGACCAAATTGATTTTGACTAGCTTTGAACTAGTGAAAGAGCACCAAGGACGGTGCTCGAGTCCTCACATTGAGCGCACTTTTCACTTCACACCTATGCATCATTGCGAGAAGCCTTAAAGTTTTGAAAAATCGAACCAGAGTTCAATCCAATGGCTCGGTGATGTGGGCAAAGAGGTTCACGTGTCGGTGGCTTGACTAAATCATCCGGATGGAGCCATGTGGCAAGTAGGGCGCCGAGTGGGCACCATATGGCAAGTAGGCGCCGAGTGGACGTGATTGTTTTTGACGGGCGTCGATCGGGACAACTATGTCGAGTGTACGAGTTGCATGAAAAGGGTTCTCAACCTTCGAGGGGTGCGATCAGGACCATTGGATCATGGCTATCATTAGAAGGCATGATCTAACGATCTAAATCAATTCGGACCAAGAGTTGCACCTAATCTAAAGGGGCACCATAAATTCTATAAATAGACCCCAGTTTGACCATTTTTTTACACCATTCAATAGCAATAACTTTGCATATTGTCTCATCCCATTCCTTCTAAAATTCGGAAGTTTCAAGCTATTTTTATGTTCATAGGAATTTAGGTTTTGCAGATCTTTGCTAACTTAGATTTGAAAGTCGTTATATTTTAGAGATGGTTGCCATTAACCGTGAGCACTTCTACGGGAAATTTCATCTTGTGGATAGAGAATCTAATTCTTGTCTCAACTTTAACATTATGTCCCATTATTCTTCCCGATTTTCAAGAAAATCAAATACCGCAAATAATAATCTCAAGACAAGATTCTATTTTCTTGGAAATGTCATGATCAGTTTCACTTCCATGATGTGCGCCTGCATATTGTGAAAAGCCAACAAAGTTCTCAGTGTTGGCAACATAAGATGTTGTTCTACCTGGCCCACATTGAATCTTTCCGATTCACGAAGACGGACCCTCTAATTGTTGTTGAAGAAGAGATTGGCAACAGAGGTAGATGTGGATGTTTGGCATCATACGAATTTTTGTGGGGAACTATATCCTAAATGGATTTGAAAACATGTTGTACAACATGTCCAGTTTAATCAAGACATCCAAGGAACTTTGGAATTCTTTGGAGAAGATGTATAAGATAGAAGATGCCGACACAAAGAAATTTGTTATCGAAAAATAAACAAATTTATGGATTTCAAGATGGTTGACACCAACATAGTGATCAACCAATTGCAAGAAATTCAAATCATTCTTCATGGCTTAGTGTCTCGAAGAGATCATTTTGAATAAATCTTTTTAAGTGGCTTCTATTATTGAAAAGTTGTCACCATTGTGGAAAGATTTCAAGAACTACCTTAAGTACAAATGCAAAGAAATGGGGTTTGAGGATATGATTGTGAGGTCTCGGATAGAGGAAGACAACCACAAACCAAGTCAAGTCCAACAAGACTAGAATGGAGATTACGGCCAACCTTGCTTTGAGTCAAGCACAAGCAAGAAAATAAAGCGCCATAGAAATGATAAAAACAGGGTAATGCCAAGAAGTTCAAAGGGAAATTCTACAACTATGACAAACCGAAACCACAAGGCAAATGATTGTTTTCTTTCAAAGAAAGATTATCAAAAAAGAAACTATAACCAAACTAATGTGGTCGAGGACAAGTATGTTCCAATAAGTTTTGTCCGAGATGGATCTCTCAACCGGGGTATTTGAAGCCAACATGGTGGATAATCCAAGGAAATGGTGGATATATACTACAACTACTCGCCACATTTGTGCGACAAGAAATAATTTTCCTCCTACACTCCGATCAATTGTAGGAAAGCTGTTCATGGGGAACTCTTTGACATCCAACATGTAGGGCTTGGAAAGGTGGTTTTGAAGATGACTTCCGACAAAGAGTTGATGCTTGTCGATGTGTTGCATATCCCGGACATTCACAAGAACTTGGTTTCCATCCCCCTTAAGCAAAACCACATTTAGACTAATGTTTTAGTCCGAAAGTTTGTAATGATCAAATAGGGTTAGTTTTTAATAAAGGGTACCTTCATCAAAGGCTCTTTAAGATGAATGTAATATCCGTTTTTCCGCCAAGAGACGAAGAATAAAAATGTTAGTACTTACATTTTATTTGTTGGATTGTTATAATTTATGACATGATAGATTAGAGCATGTAAACTACAACATACTTAGAAATTTAGTGAATCTCGATCCTTTATCAACATTTAAAATCGATTCACAAGACAAATGTGAAATTTATGTTGAAGCTAAAATGGCTAAAGCACCATTCCATCTCGTGACAAGAAGTATTATACCTCTTGAATTAATTCACACAGACATATGTGATTTAAAACTTGTGTAAAATCGAGATGAGAAAAGTATTTTTTTAACTTTTATTGATTATTGCACAAGGTATTATTATGTATATTTTTTTGAAAAGCAAGGATGAAGGTTTAGCGACTTTTAAAAATTATAAGAATGAGGTTGAGAATTAACTTTAACTTAAAGGTTAAAATGATTCAAAGTGATTGAGGTGGAGAGTATATTGCTATATTTGAAGAATTTTCGGAAACGAGTATAATTCATCACACAAATGACCTCAATCAAATGGTGTTGCAAATGCAAAAATCTTACTTTTAAGGAGAAGATGAATGTTATGTTAATAAGCTCGGCTTGCCCCAAAACATGTGAGATAAGTTATACTTTCAGCCTAACCACATTCTTATAAGATACCATATAAAGGAGAAACTACATATGGTTATGGAAAGATCGTAAACAATCTTACCAATATCTTAAAGTATGGGGGTGTTTGGATAAATTAGAATTACCTAAGCCAAAACAAGTCAAAATCGGTCCTAACGATTGATTGCATTTTCAATGGATATGCAAATAATAGCGGTGCATATTGCTTTCTAATGCACAAGTCAGCAATTCGTGATATAAATGATTGTGCAAATCATAGAATCAAGGAATGTTGTTTTCTATGAAAATGTCTTTCATTGCAAAAAATTGAAAAATGAAAGTCCTAACAAACAAACTTATGAAACTCCGGTTTACCTCAAAGTGATGAACATGAACCAATATGCGAAAAGGCACTACGCCAAAAAAGCACTCGATAACGCTTTCTTTTTCCATTTTGATATCGTTTCAAAGTGATATCGGAACCACAGTCGTTCTCGAAGCCCTATCATGTAGATAGCGCTTACATCTCGGATAGTGCTTTTCACTGTTGAAGCATTGTCCCATATTTGTATTCATAAGATAACACTCCATAAACGAAGTGTTATCGACTTTAAATTAATAGCGGTTTTTGGGAAGAAGCGTTATCCCATGTTTTTATTTAGTAGATAATACTTCAAAAAAGAAGTGTTATTTTATGATGATTTTTCGACTTTCTCGTATTCAGCCGGACTTATGTTTCCCACTATTTAATCATGTGACCAACAAGAGCAAACAAAACACAACAGAGAGCGGCAACAAAATTCATAAATCATAAAATTAAAAAACAAAGAGACAAAATTTATCCGAAAATATTGCTTTAACATTATAATAATATTGAAACTCCATCATCACTTGAAACTAAAACAAAAGTATCTCAATATAATGTGATAAGAGTAGCTCGTGTCTCCAAAATAAAGCTAATAACTAAGTCGTAGAATTCAAGAAATTATCTAGTAGTTTTAGCACATGAGTTACGCTAAGTTAGCTTCTACTGAAGAACATTATGTGTGCCATTCACTTGAAACCATTTTTTCGACCTTCGCCGCATCAAGAACCACATACTGTGTATTTAAAAAAATAAAAATAAATAAGACAAGTAACAAGTATTAATTTAAAATATCACCATCATGAAACTAAACATCTCAAGTTCACCTTCAAATGGCCACAAATCACAAACTTGACTCTACAATTTCCTATTAAAATCTTGAAATCAATAAATTTTGCCCCGAGTTACTATTGCCACTCTTTGTGCGGTGCAATACTAGAATTGGAGCAGTTCCTAAGGTTTATAAAACTTTATGGTGACCCCTCAACACATTTAAGGGGAAGATGTAATATCCAGGACTTTTTTTTTTATATATTTATAATTATTGTTAATATTAACTATTATTATTATTATTATCAAATTATTATCAAATTATTATTACAATTATTTTCTTTTTTATTATTATCATTAATATTATTTTGATAACAATTAGTAGAAATAATATTCCAGGCCCAATTCAAAATGTTAAATTAAGAAATTCATTATGGGCCCAAAGTCTTTCCCCGATTTTAAAAGTCTATGTCAAATAGGATTCTTTAACAAACCCTAGTCATCAATATCGAAATATAATCCTATAAATTCATAAAACCCTACCCACGTTTCTTCATCAACCCTCCTGCGAAATCAAGCCAGGTATATTTTTATTTATTCTTCGCCGCCGTCACTTCCTCCTATCCGCGCCCACCATCCACCGAGAAATAAATCCCGGTAATCTCTAGCACCACACCCAAATATACCAATCAATACTTGATTATCAGTTAACCGAAACCAACTCCAAAAAAATAAAAATAGAAAAGAACGACGGAAATGAGGGAGAGGTTGCCGCATTCCGTGCAAAGCGCCCGTCCGTGTGAGTAGTGGTGCGAGGCGTTGGACCGTTGTTTGGGGTTTTGGCGTGGCTGTGAGGGAGAGGAAAATAAGAAGAATGAGATGATAGTGAGAAGAGGAGGAAAAGCATGGAGAAGGAAAAAAAAATAAAAAAGATAAATCGCAGAGAGACGTATTTGAGGAGAATAAGAAACTTAGGGATTTAACTTTAAAGTGGGTGGAGTTTTTAATTAAGGTTGATGAGAGGAAAGAGATTAAGAGGATGGGTTAATTGAGGGGGATTGTGGGCTTTGACAAAAAAAAAAGGGAGAAAAGGTAGAAGGAGATGATGGGAGTTGCGGGGAGTTTTAAAAATGGGAGCTAATGGAAAAAAAAAAAGGGAAGAAGAAAAGCGTGTGTGATTTATTGGGGTTGGGGTTTTGGATTGTTAGTGTTGTATTAAAGTGGGTTTTGGAAAGGTGGAGGTGCAGACATGACTTTGTGGGGGTTGATGATTTCTTTTATTGATTTGGAAATTGTTTTAATTTGAGAGTTGAACTTTGAAAAATTTCTTTGACCAAACCACCTTCAAAAATCCAAAATCATATTACATCTATTCAGTTTCAATTCTTCTTTCTTCTTAATTAGCCGATTTTTTATATTATTTAGTAATTTATTTTACCTTAATTTATTATTCACTATATTATTAATTTTACCTCATAATTTATTGTAGAAAACAAAGAAAACGAGGAGTAGGATTTATGCATTATTTCATTCTCCGCCGAGACATCCGCATTTATTTGAGGTGGGGATATTCTATTCACTTATTGTTTGTCGTTATTAAATGCTTCGTATATGTGTAATTGTTTATGTGCAAATGTGAAAATAAATTACGTTAGCCTGAAATGTAAGAAGGTCCGGGATCAAAAGTATCCTCGGGGTGAACCCAGTGTTATATTAGTCCGGGGCCGTAAGAAGGTCCGGATCGAAAGTATCCTCGGGGTGAACCCGCAGCATTTTAGTCGGGGTGTAAGAAGGTCCGGATCGATGTATCCTCGGGTGAACCCGCAGTACTATAAAGAATCGCGGTCAAAGTAAAAGTTAAATTATATGTTGAATGTTTACGATTATGCCTATTGATGTATTTAATTTTGACAAACGTGTCCCCATTGAGCGAGTTGAAAGCTCACCCCATATTCATTAACATTTTTCAGGTTAAGGAGTCCGGCGAGGATTGAGGCGGTGGATGTGAAATCAATGTTTTTATTTATTTTACAAAATTTAGGAATATTTTATTTTGTTAACAAATTTTAGTTACCATTTATTTTTGAATGACTGTCTTGTGGGTTTGAATTAAAAGTACTTTTGTTTATTTGGATGCAAGTTTTTAATCATATGCTATTTTTTAAAATTGTGTTCTTTTATTTAAGCTTTTGCCTTCGCTTAGATAAAATATTTATACGGATTAGAAATTTGGGTCGTTACAAGTGGTATCGGAGCGGGTCTACGGTTCTGTAGACTTGTTAAAAAATAAATATGTCTTTTCAAATATTTCAAAAAAAAAAAAATTATAGTATAGTGACATCCACCTCCGCCATATCTCTTGGATTCCTTAAGGTATGCAAATTTATTATGTCAAGACTCAATTTATTCATAATATGCCATGTCACATTATTATGCAAAGATACATTATTCTGTAGTTATGTCTTGTTGCTTTTATTTCATACTCCTTATTGCATGCGTATTTGTTGTATTAGAAGAACGAACTCTAGGCTACTCGCGAAAAAAAAATAAAAAAAATAGAGACTCATAAGGAATCATATTGACTTCATAGTACTAATATATATATATATATATATAAATATGACTTTTTATTATTATTTTTTTATTTCGACTACTATGCGATAATAACTTAAGATGGGTACTAAGAACGTCATGCGTATGATAATAGGAATATGGCTCCACGAAATCCTCCACGAGTGCCGACGCCCGAACCTTTAACCGAGAATAATAATGCCGGAACCAAGACAATGAAGGGAACCCGGCTAACATCGAAACCAACCTACTACCGGAGACTTGTTTGCGGAGATTCTCAATGTCGTACGTAACCACAATGGGAACAATAACAACAACGATACTAGAGTGGTGGAACAATTTCGCCATTACCGTCCACCCACCTTTAATGGACGTGATGGCCCAAAGATTGAAGAATGGTTAAGAGCGCTGAAAGAATTTTCGGACTTATAAGCGCGATGAACAACGAGTGGCTTGTGCCGCCTTCCAACCGATCGATGATGCGGACCATTGGTGGGAAGGTTCCGAGAAAGCGTAATGCGAGTTAGAACGTAATGCATTATCCTGGGATGAATTCAAGGAAGTGGTGATGGAGAAGTACTTCCCTAGATCCTACCGTGACAAGAAGGAAACAGAATTTCAACTTCAAGCAAAGGGGATTGATCGTGAATCGAATACGAAAGGGAGTTTAACCAATTATGTCGGTTTGCACCACATCCGGTTGATACCGACCTAAAGAAAGCTTTGAGATTCGGAAGGGGATTGAGGTCACAATTGCGGAATTCTATCCGCACAGGGGGACTTGGAATATCTTTGTGATGGTTAGACGGGATCATGAAGTTGAAGCAGGACTAGTAGGGATGATGATGACCGCAAGCCAGCCGTTGTGTCGGAAAGAGGAAGTTTGATGGGACAAAGCCGAGTAAAATGGGGAATCAGAATAAAGATAAGAACCGATGGAAATTCTCGCCGAGTGCACCAAACAATAAGTCGACTTGCCCGAAATGCAACAGAATCACTACGGGGAATGTTTAGCTGGACAAGGAAAATGTTTTATGTGCAAGAAACCGGTCACGATGCTTCAAATTGCCCTCACTCTTTGAAAGACGAGAAGGAAATGAGGGGACAAGGAGGCACCGCTCGAATGTATGCTATGACGCAGAAGAGGCGGACGAGTAACCCCCGATGCGATGTCGGTGTGTTAACAATATCGGAATACTGCGCTTGTACTTTTCGACATCGGTGCCACACACTCATTTATATCTGCTAAGTTTCATGATATAACTGGACATAAGGATGTTAGAATAGATGTACCCTAGAGATTAGTTTGCCATCCGGAAAGACAATAACTACGACATCATGGACAATGATATAGGCGTGAACATTGAGGGGAAACATCTAGAAGGTCGACGTATACATAATTGAGATGAAGGATTTTGACGTAATTCTAGGCATGAATTGGCTTAGTAAGTATCGGGCGGGCATTAAGTGCCAAGAGAAGGAGATAACACTCAAACTACCGGAGATGAGGAAATTACGTTCTACGGAGTTAACTCTAAGTCTGCATCTGCATGAGTTATATCGGCGATGAAAGCGCGAAAGATGTTGGCAAAAGAAAATTGTCGGGGTATTTAGTAAGTCTAGTCGAAGCTCCAACGACGGACCTATCACCTACAGACGTACCAATTGTTCGAGAATTTTTAGGCGTATTCCCGGAGGACTTGCACGGAGTTCCACCCGACCGTCAAGTCGAATTCTCAATAGACTTGGTACCTGGGGCAGCACCGATATCTAAGGCACCCTACAGGATGGCACCAAAGGAGTTACAAGAACTAAAAGCGCAGATACAAGAATTGTTGGACTTGGGTTTTATCGGGCCAGTGTGTCACCCTGGGAGCACCGATCTATTTGTTAAGAAGGATGGGTCATTAAGGATGTGTATCGATTATAGAGAACTTAATCGACTCACGGTGAAGAACAAGTATCCACTGCCAAGAATCGAGGACTTGTTTGATCAATTGAGGGGTGCTAGTACTTTTTCTAAGATTGATTTGAGATCGGGGTATCACCAATTGAAGATTAAGGAGAGTGATATCTCGAAGACAGACATTTAGGACCCGATATGGGCATTATGAGTTTGTAGTGATGCCATTTGGGTTGAGTAACAGCGCCCAGATGTTCATGGACTTGATGAATAGAGTGTTCCATCCATTTTTGGACCAATTTGTCATAGTCTTTATAGACGACATACTCGTGTATTCAAGGGACAAGGAACAACACGAGGAACACTTGAGAATAGTGCTTGAGACACTTAGCAAGGAGAAGTTATACGCGAAGTTCAAGAAGTGTGAATTCTCGGATAGACCGAGTTGGATTTCTTGGTCATGTAATCACCGCAAACGGAATTGAAGTGGATCGAGTAAAGGTTGAGGCGATTAATGAATGGAAGGCACCCACGAATGCAGTGAGGTTCGCAATTTCTTGGGATTGGCGAGGATACTATCGCTTGATTTATAGAGGATTTTCGAAAATAGTCGCGCCTATGACTCGACTCACCGAGAAAGGGAGAGAAATTTTTGTGGACCGAGAAATGCGATGAGAGCTTCCAAGAGTTGAAACAAAAACTAACTTCCACACGGTATTGACGATTCTCGACCCAACCACGGACTTTGTGATTTGATGACACATCAAAACAAGGTTTGGGGTGCGTATTGATGCAAAGACGGAAATGTGGTTGCCTATGCCTCAAGACAATTAAAGCCACACGAACCGAACTACCCGACTCACGATTTGGAGTTAGTGCAGTAGTCCATGCATCAAGATTTGGAGACATTATCGTATGGTGGAAAATGTGAGATATTCACCGATCATAAGAGTTTGAAATATTTATTTGCTCGAAGGAGTTAAATATGAGACAAAGGAGATGGCTAGAATCAAGTTAAGGACTATGACCGCACCATCAACTATCATCAGGGGCAAAGCTAATGTAGTGGTTGATGCCTTGAGTCGTAAGACCAAGGGTGAGTTAGCTAGTTTGCTCACACAACAAGAGCAATTGATACGAGAGTTTGCGAGCACGAAGATTGAAGTCATAACCCCACCAAGAATTACAAATGCGGTATTAGCATCCTTTGTAGTTCAACCCACTTTGAGAGAAAGGATCAAAGAAGCACAAGGTCGAGATCAATTTTTGAACAAGATGAAGGGACGAGTTCGAGAAGGAAATATAAAAGGGTTTGTCATAGTGGATGATGGTGTTTTGACGTATGAAGGGAGATTGTGTGTTCTAAGGAGGAAGAACTTAGAAAAGAGATACTAGAAGAAGCTCATTGTCGCCATACACGGCCCTTTTGGGAGGTACAAAGATGTACCGAGATCTAAGAGAAGCCTTTTGGTGGCGAAGTATGAAGAGAGACATTGGATCTTTTGTGGAGAAATGTTTGATATGCTAGCAAGTCAAACCCGAGCATCAACGACCGTCTGGTTTGCTCAAACCTCTTGAAATCCCGAGAATGGAAATGGGAACACATAACGATGGATTTTGTAGTAGGACTACCACGATCAAAGAAAAGGAAATAAAGCGGTATGGGTCGTAGTAGATCGATTGACGAAGTCAGCTCACTTTTTGCCGGTTAAAATGACGTTCAGTATGGAGCAGTATGCGCAACTATACATCCAGGAGATAGTGAAATTACATGGAGTTCCGGTGTCCATTGTGTCGGACAGAGATACAAGATTCACTTCTAAGTTTTGGGGAAGCTTACAGACTGCTTTGGGAACAAAACGAAGTTTAGTACGGCTTACCATCCACGAGACAGACGGACAGTCGAGAGGACAATACAGATATTGGAAGACATGTTGAGAGCATGTGTGCTTGACATAGGACGAAGTTGGGAATCATTACTGCCGCTTGTGGAGTTTGCTTATAACAATAGTTACCAAACAACCATTGGGATGGCCCCTTACGAGGCATTGTACGGGAGAAAGTGTAGATCTCCGTTGTATTGGAGCGAGGTCGGAGAAAAGAAGATGTTGGGACCGGAGTTGGTTCGACAAACAGTGGAAAAGATAGCAAAAATCCAAGATCGAATCAGAATGGCACAAGATAGACAGAAATCGTATGTTGATCGCCGAAGGAAAGACTTGCAGTTCGAGGTGGGAGACAATGTGTTTCTCAAGGTAGCACCCGATAAGAGGAGTGATAAGATTTGGTGATAAGGAAAGCTAAAGCCAAGATACATAGGACCGTTCGAGATATTGAAAAGAGTCGGAGATCTAGCTTATCACCGCATTGCCTTGCGTCGTCGGGCGTACATGATCTTTTTCATATATCGATGTTGAGAAAGTATGTTCATGACCTAAGTCATATTGTCAACTACGAAGACATGTCGATTAACGATGACTTGTCCTACGAAGAAGCACACTGAAGCCATTTTGGAGCGAAAAATTCATAAGCCGAGGAATAAAGACATAACCTTGATTAAAGTGCAATGGAGACGCGTCATGGGAGAAATGAAGCCACATGGGAGCGTGAAGAGGAGAGACGTGCCAAGTACCCGACTCCTTAATTTTTGGTAAGTTATCGAATTTCGAGGACGAAATTTAGTTAAGGGGATAGGATGTAATATCCGGACTTTTTTTATATATTTATAATTATTGTTAATATTAACTATTATTATTATTATTATCAAATTATTATTACAATTATTTTCTTTTTTATTATTATCATTAATATTATTTTGATAACAATTAGTAGAAATAATATTCAGGCCCAATTCAAAATGTTAAATTCTCGAAATTCATTATGGGCCCAAAGTCTTTCCCGATTTTAAAAGTCTATGTCAAATAGGATTCTTTAACAAACCCTAGTCATCAATATCGAAATATAATCCTATAAATTCATAAAACCCTACCCACGTTTCTTCATCAACCCTCCTCGCGAAATCAAGCCAGGTATATTTTTATTTATTCTTCGCCGTCACTTCCCTCCTATCCGCGCCCACCATCCACCGTAAATAAATCCGGTAATCTCTAGCACCACACCCAAATATACCAATCAATACTTGATTATCGATTAACCGAAACCAACTCCAAAAAAATAAAAATAGAAAAGAACACGGAAATGAGGGAGAGGTTGCCGCATTCCGCCTCGGGCGCCGTCCGTGTGTGAGTAGTGGTGCGAGGCGTTGGACCGTTGTTTGGGGTTTTGGCGTGTTTGTGAGGGAGAGGAAAATAAGAAGAATGAGATGATAGTGAGAAGAGGAGGAAAAGCATGGAGAAGGAAAAAAATAAAAAAGATGAATCGCAGAGAGACGTATTTGAGGGAGAATAAGAAACTTAGGGATTTAACTTTAAAGTGGCTGGAGTTTTTAATTAAGGTTGATGAGAGGAAAGAGATTAAGAGGATGGGTTAATTGGGGGATTGTGGGCTTTGACAAAAAAAAAAAAAAAAGGGAGAAAAGGTAGAAGGAGATGATGGGAGTTGCGGGGAGTTTTAAAAATGGGGAGCTAATGGAAAAAAAAAAGGGGAAGAAGAAGTTCGTGTGATTTATTGGGGGTTGGGGTTTTGGATTGTTAGTGTTGTATTAAAGTGGGTTTTGGAAAGGTGGGTGCGGACATGACTTTGTGGGGGTTGATGATTTCTTTTATTGATTTGAAAATTGTTTTAATTTGAGAGTTGAACTTTGAAAAATTTCTTTGACCAAACCACCTTCAAAAATCCAAAATCATATTACATCTATTCGATTTCAATTCTTCTTCCTTCTTAATTAGCCGATTTTTTTATATTATTTAGTAATTTATTTTACCTTAATTTATTATTCACTATATTATTAATTTTACCTCATAATTTATTGTAGAAAACGAAGAAAACGAGGAGTAGGATTGTTATGCATTATTTCATTCTCCGCACAGGACACATCCGCATTTATTTGAGGTGGGGATATTCTATTCACTTATTGTTTGTCGTTATTAAATGCTTCGTATATGTGTAATTGTTTATGTGCAAATGTGAAAATAAATTACGTTAGCCTGGGGCTATAAGAAGGTCAGGGATCAAAAGTATCCTCGGGGTAAACCCTTGAGTGTTATATTAGTGGGTCATTTGTAAGAAGGTCCGGATCGAAAGTATCCTCGGGGTGAACCCGCATGATGCTTAGTCGGGGTGTAAGAAGGTCCGGATCGAGATGTATCCTCGGGGTGAACCCATGATACTATAAAGTAAAGGCGATCAAAGTAAAAGTTAAATTATATGTTGAATGTTTACGATTATGCCTATTGATGTATTTAATTTTGACAAACGTGTCCTCATTGAGCGAGTTGAAAGCTCACCCCATATTCATTAACATTTTTCAGGTTAAGGAGTCCAGGCGAGGATTGGAGGCGGTGGATGTGAAATCAATGCTTTTATTTATTTTACAAAATTTAGGAATATTTTATTTTGTTAACAAATTTTAGTTACCATTTATTTTTGAATGGTATGTCTTGTGGGTTTGAATTAAAAGTACTTTTGTTTATTTGGATGCAAGTTTTTAATCATATGCTATTTTTTTAAAATTGTGTTCTTTTATTTAAGCTTGTTTTGCTTAGATAAAATATTTATACGATTAGAAATTTGGGGGGTTCGGAAGATATGAGTGATGACTAATTAGTGAGGTGGTACTAAGTATTGAACGATGTGAACAATGAGTAAAATATTCAATAACTAAAATTCATACTTCCACATAACTGACAAGCATTGGACATATACCATCAAAACTAAGTCTAGCCTATATTTATCTATCTTTAACGACAATGGACGGTCATTTTGGCTCAAAACATAAGTACCAAGCAACATCACAATGCCAATTACAAGTAATATTACATTCTAGCTTATTAAACTACATTCATTCATCAATACGTTTTCAAGCTCGAGGATCCCAACATTTGCAAAATATATATAAGAGAACATTGAAACAGAGAAATAGAAGATCAAGAAAATGGTAGGTAAATCAAATTGGAAAAAGCAAATTAATGAGATAATAATCGGGACAAAATGCTTATATATTTTCATATGTGATTAGTTTGTGACCTCCCACACTTCATAGTGAAAAGAAGTCAAGACGGAATAAGCAACATATTCAAATGCACATATTTATATGATTTACAACATTTTAATGGAACACTTATTTGTCAAGGACATTGCAATTCGTTGTGGACTAGAAGTAGCCCCAGAGAAGTTGCATAGGATAATCTGTACGTCACATAGAATAATACATACACAAATACTAATATACATTGGCATGTATATATGGAGCGAGAGATAGGGAGAGTAAAAAAATAATAATATAAAATTAAATCAAACCTGGTAAATCAACTGAAGTGCTTGATGATTATAACAAAAATCAAAGTCGATCACTCGATTTGGTTGGTGCTCGGCGAGAAAAGGCGAACTAGCTAGGGATTTCTCAAATCTTCTATGAGAGCAAATAAGTGGACATGGAATTAAATGAACAATATATTAAGTTTAAATAAATTATAGACAAACCTTGAAGTTGCTGTAAACTCCAAAGTTGCTGAGAAATAAATCGAATCAATTCATATAGGGAAAACTTGAACAATCGCGAGGAATATGCAATATTCTACCTCGCCAGCGGCTGGTGGTGGGCACGATAGTGAGAGAAAAAGGGGGTGGTGGCAAGGCGCGGAAGCGGTGGCGACGGGCGGTAGAATGATCGGGAAATTTAATAGGGCGTGAGGGCGCACGTGTTTATTTTCGAGAGATTTTTATTTCAACATGTTTAAGATTTTCGAATGTTAGAGGATTTTGAGAGATTTTGTTTTTGGCGGGTGAGAGGTTTCGTGGTAGGGGCGAAAATTTTGTTGAGAAGTTTTTTTAAAAAAGGGTTAGAGAAGAAAGTAATTAGGCACGCGATGAATAGATGTGTTGGAGGAAATTATTTTCCATAGATAACACTTTAAGATAAAGCTTCTTGTACAAAGCGTTATTATGAGAAAATATATGGCAGTTCTTTAATTAGCGCTACGAATTATTTTTTTAGATAACAATTTAGGATAACGCTTGTTCCACGAAGCGTTATTCCAAGAACATATATAACACTTATTTAATTAAGCGCTATCTTCAGTTTTCTTCGTATAACACTTCTTTAATAAAACGATATTATATGGTTTATCGTGATAGCGCTTTCCTCTGAAGTGTTGTCTATTTTCAATAGCACTTCTATTTAAAAGCGCTATCCAAATCGCTATCCGAACTATTTTTAGGCGTAGTGAGAACAAAAGTAGCTAAGTCTTTTGGTCCTCATTTTCTAATTTATATGTTAGAAAAGGAATCTATAACTATTCAAGAAGCTTTGTCCAAAAGCTCTTCTCTCGAAAGAACTATCAACAATGAAATAGATTCCATCGTGCAAAAATAGTACTTGGGATTTGGTTGATCTCCTCCGAAATGCAAACCTTAGGGCATCTCCAATGCCGAACCAAATAAAAACCTCTTGCACGATTTTTTATGTGACATGTCACCTGCCATATCGGTGCCACATCAAAAGTAAAAATCCCATAAATTTGATAAACCTTTCTCCACAATCCATAAACCCCACAAATTTGATAAACCATTGAATATAAAATATTAAAAGCAAACTATTGAATATTAAAATATTTATGCATTACTCAAGAAAAAGAAAGAAAAAAATCTTTGCCATAAACCAGGTTTATAAACATAAACTGGTTTATGCCACATCATCATAAGCCTTCCCTCCACAATGGGATGTGGTTTATATAAACCAAATTTTTGCCTTAAAACCTCCATATGAACCTTAGCATTGGAAATGCTCTTAGGAAGTATAAACATATGGTTCTATAGGTAAGTACAAAACACAATTGGTAGCTAAAGGGTTTAAACAAAAGGAAAGATACGACATCTTCGCTACATACTCTCATGTTACAAGGATCACGTCCATTCGTGTTCTTAATCTTTTGTGACTTTGCATAACCTGAGATACATCAAATAGATATGAAGACTGCTTTCTGAATGGTGAGCTTGAAGATGAGATTTATATGGAACAACCCGAGGGGTTCATTCACCCGAATAAGAGAAAAAAGTGTGTAAACTTGTTAGCTGACTTTATGGACAAAAACAAGCAACTAAGCAATAACACGAAAAGTTTGACACAACTATGTTTTCAAATGGTTTCAAAATCAATGAATGAGACAAGTATATCTACATTAAAGGTACAATTGATGATTACATTATTGTCTACTTTTATGTAGATATTATGTTGATTATGGAAAGTAATTATGATTTAATCATGAATACTAAGAAAATATTAAAGAAACACTTTGACATGACAAATATCAGATTATATAATGTTATATTAGGGATTAAAGTCTCTAGAGCTTCGGATGCAATAGTCTTGTCACAATCTCATTATATCGAAAAGCATACTTGGAAAGTTTAATGCTTTTGATAGCCCTCCGGCTAAGACACCTGTAGATCTAAGTCTACACTTAGCCAATAATATAGGAGAATCAGTTTCTCAGTTGCAATATGCAAGGATAATTAGGAGTCTGATGTATTTAACTAATTGTACACATTCAGACATTGCATATTCAGTGAGTAAACTATGTAGGTTTACAAGTAACCCTAGTAAGGATTCTTTGGAAAGCTTTAACAAGGGTGCTTAGATACAAAGTATACCATGAACTATGAAATACTTTATACGAGATATCCAACAGTATTAGAAGGATATTGTGATGCCAATTGGATATCAGATACAAAAGACTCCAAATTCAAAGTGGTTATGTGTTCACAATAGGTGGACAAGCAGTGTCATGGAAATCTTCTAAGAAAACATGTATAGCTCTATCCACTATGGAACACGAGTTTATTGCTTTGGACAAAGTGGAGAAGAAGTTTGGATGGCTTAGAAATTTCTTAAAAGACATTCCTTGTTGATAAACCAAAGTGCAAACTATATTGATACATTGTGATAGTCAATCAACAATTCGAAGGGCACAAAGTAGTATGTATAATGGTAAGTTTAGACACATTTATTAAGACATAATACCATTACACAATTGATCTCGAATGGGATTATTTCGGTTGATGTGATGTCAAATAAAAACTTGGTGGATCCGCTAACCAAATGATAAATCGAGATCAAATGTATAGTTGTTAAGGGGAATGAGATCAAAATCCACAAAATAAAAATGTTCATAGCGGTAACCCAACCCAATCTTGTGAATTGGAGTCAATGTTCGATTAGCCACTTGGAACTTGTTTCACTCATTCTCGAGAACTTCCAAGTGAAAATCCTGGAAAACGTTCATATACCTATAAGGTAGAATATGTCATGATACTCTTTATAGGAGATCACATATTTAAATGACAAATATTGGCGAAGCTTCTACTTGTAACACTTATGAAACTAAAGTATAGTCCAGGGTTGAAATGGATACAACGTGAGAACAAAAAGTATTATAATTGTTATTGTGTAAATCTTGTTGTCTTGGTTTACAAAAATGGTTAAATATTTCAAGATATCGCGCCACTAAACAACTAGTAAATCCAATAATATTTTACTAAATAAGGTTCAAAGCCACAAGCTACTATGCCAATGCAATAATGGTTTGTCGAAATTTCGAATGAGTCCGCATATATGCATATATTAACGTTCATTCAAGTGGAGGATTGTTAGAAATTGGTTTATTAGAAAATGGGTTTTGATCCAATTTTGACCAATTATTTAAGTGAGATCATTTATTAATTATGGAGAATAAATGATATAATAGTAATCTACACCGCAGGTAGATAGATTTAGCATTTTGAATTCTGCGATACTAAATTCGGGTGAATGAGAAATTAATACAAAAAGTAAGCCACTTAAATCACTTTTATATGGAAATATGAAAAAGCGGGAATGTGGATAGTCACATCGCATATGGAAATCATTTCAAATGTTTGACTTATTTATATAAAATTTCACCAATAATAAGGAGTATTCTGTAGAGCTCCTTATGGTGCACCCTATGGACCAAATTGATTTTTGACTAGCTCGAGCTAGCTCAAAGAGTGTTAAGGACGATCTGAGCATCTTCTTAGCCAGAGCCGAGTCCGCGCGCGTTGTTTGTAGTCACATTGGGCGCTTTAGAGGCCCACTTTACACTTTTCACGTAAGTGTCGTCACGAGGAGCTTTGAGGAGACCAATTTTGAAAATTCGAACTAGTGTTCAGTCTAGTGGCTTGGTGACGTGGCATGGCAGCTCGTGTGTCAGTGGTTTGAGTGAATCGTCTGAATGGCGCCATGTGACGAGCAGGGCACCAAGTGGATGTGACTATTCACTGATGGGGCGCCGGTTGGATACGTCTATCCAGTGTAGATGGGTGCATGCTAAGGGTGTGAACCTTCACAGGGCTGTGATCAGGACTATTAAATCATGATTGTTATCAGGAGGCATGATCTGACGATCCAGATCAGTTCAGACCAAATATTGCACCTAGTCTATAGGGCACCCGAAATTCTATAAATAGACCCCCAAGTTTGACCATTTTCTTCTCACCATTCAATAGCAATAAATATGCATATTGTCTCATCTCCTTCATTCTAAAATTTGAAAGTTCTGAAGCTATCTTTTTGTTTGAGAATTTAAGTTTTGCAGCGCTGCTAACTTAAATTTGAAAGTCATTTTATTTTAGAGACGATTGCCTAGAACCGTGAGCACTTATACAGGGTAATTTCATCTTGCAAACAAATAATCTAATTCTCGCCTCGACTTTAATATTTTGTCCCATTATTCTCGCCCAACCTTCAAGAAAATAAACACCGAAATAACAAAAAAATTCTAATGCGACGATAATTGTCGAGAACTGTCATCACAAGTAAAAAACCACGAGTCGATTATGCCATTGTTAATAATGACGATGATGTACATGGGTTAGATGATTATGATTATAATACCATTTATATTTACTCATTTGTATACTTAACTCAACTAATTTATATACGGTATCTATTATTTATGGTATATGAATAGTGCATTTGTTTATCATTAAATTTTTGTGTATTTTATAATATTGTGTTTGAGAATACACATTTAAAAACGGGTTTAAAAATAAAAATGGATAATGATACAAGTACCCAACATTTCATGGAAAATGAATTCTTAAGCACATGTTACTTTCTTATTCTTCTCCCTTTTTGGACTTTTGACATTTGCATGGACTTTTTACGCTATTGTTTCCAAGTTGTTTGAGTATATTTGTAACATATTTCATCTAATAATATTTCATTGAAGACATTTTTTCTGTCACCATTACGTTTGATGCACTTAAGCCTCTCCTCCCTCCATATTTGGAATTAGAAGAGAAGATGAACGTTCTAGGCATGATGATGTCTTTTGGCTTCACGGTCGACGATGACACGGGAGTGCACACCAAGAGTTTGGCTCAAGGAGAAGCCAAAGTGGATTACAAAAAGGAAATATGGATTCCTATATATAATTTTTCTATATTATAGTGGGTTGCCCAAGATTCGAATTGAAACTAGATAGATGGAGTAGATTTCTTTGTTATGTTAGTTAAACCAACAAAATCCCTCCCCAAGCTATGTTCCTACGAACAAATAAGAAACATAAAAGAAACAAAACAATATTATTTATTTGGAACGTGTTGAGCAGATGAGATACCAAAAACCCCTTAAAATATTTACAATTAAGGGGATAAAGGGAACCTAAGGCCCACTTCAAGCAAGCTAGGTGAAAGGCCAAACAACAAGGATGAGGCTTGTCAATTCTATCATGGATACCGGAATAATTATCTTATATGTATCATGGATTAAAAAGTTTGCCTAATATTATTTGCTTTAGTATTTGGAATGTGACACCTAAGTAAAGTCCGAGGACTATATCTAAGTCGGGATTGTCAATCGGCCAACCTCTGTTGAATCCCTAACTTAGGAAGGGAATAGTTGGTAACCTTGCTAGAGGACGGGTGGAGTTAGAGGTTGAAGAAGATGAACCTAAGTCAAAAGACTCGAGCTCGAATAGTTGGAGTGCAAAGCGGGGAAGGTTGGATTCACTCGACGATATTAAGGGACAACATAATGAAATTGAAGATAAACTAAAAGAAAAGTCGAGCAACTACCTCTAAGCGAAGTAAGGTAAATGAGTCTTAGGAAGCGAGATGAATATACACAGGTCTCCATGAGCTCTAGAGGCGAGGTGGTCCAAGGTGAAAAGTGAGAAGTGGATTTTTGAAATTGTGGCTTTATATATAAAATAAAGGCAAGAGGATCAATGGTCAGATTAAATGCCATTTCAAATTCAACAACCAAGATCGAGAACCTCTTCAAATTCAATGGACTACATTTCGCGTTGCACGGGATTCGAAGGTCTAGATTGAGTTATTGTAATAATAAATTACTAAAGTAAGTGGGAGAGTAAATGATATGAAAATAACTTTATTGACCTCGTCTAGGTCAAAATTACTACTCGACCTTGCATTGCTTGAAATTACCTGAATACCCTCGGGATATGTGGTCTTTTATATTGGCCCCAACATGACCCGGCGCTCGAGTCGGTCATCTATGATCCTCTACCGTAGATCAAAGTAACCAATCACCTAGATTATGACACGTACAAAGATCCACATTTTACAAAGTGAACAATACTATAAATGTGGGACGAAACCAATGTAAAAGGTAACTTGTTATTTTTTAAATTACCTTACTCTTTAGCTTTTAAGAATCATAACTCGATCTAACTTAATAATTTTTAATCGAGGCCACCCCAAATAGCCTAACATGTGTTCTATTTGAGGATCCTTTCGGACAAAGTACCTTACTTTGCTTTCCGTGACCCGAGATTAGGTACATCGATTTACTTCCTAAATCAAATATCAACCAATAGTGTATGTTTGAGACTTTAAAGTAATTTTCAAATGAAAGTATGTTAATAAGATTGACTTTTTCATATGGACTTTCTCAAAAGTCTCGTTGGTAATGCTACATGTTTGGTAAAAATACATTTTAATACCCATTTTGTAGAAGTGGTAAAACAGAATCCAAAAGTCATGATTTTTTACTTTTATTAAATGGACTCTTAGAAAAGTGAGGCCTGCAATTGCGAATGGACTTGATTTATTTGGAATGGATTTCCAAACACCCCTTAATAAGCTTGTGGTACCGATTTGTTTGAGTGGGGTGAAATTTTAAGGAATTCTTTCTACATAAGAATTAAAGAAGCAATGAATAAGATGAGAATTTTCCGTGGAGGTAGAGACTCTCAATCTATCGAAGAATTTCAAAGAGCGCAAAACCGATTATAATTTGCTACTAGCCCAACAAGAGGATTTTTGGAAGAACGAGCCAAACTATTTTGGCTAAAAGAAGGAGATGCAAACTCAAAATACTTTCACACAAAGTGGCTTCTACGAGAAAGAGGCACAATACAATATCCCAACTCAAAGATGGGAACAAAAGGTGCATGGCTTACTTGGGATGATGGTTTAGGACATCACATTGTTAACCATTTTATAGGTATATTTTCATCTGCAAGGTGCTTATGTGGTCCTATTGTTGAGAGTGTTGAGCCCAAGATTTAATCTCGAGAATATGGAATTATTAGCAAACTTCACAAAGTTGAAAATTAAGGAGGCATTATTTTCTATGCGCCCGATAAATCACCAGGGCGGACGAAATGAATTGACTTTTTTTTTTGAGAATTTTTGGGATGTTCGGGTCCCGGGTTATTTCATTTTTGTCTCTCGTTCATAAATTCTTGTTCGTTTAGGTGGGTTTTAACGATACAAATATTGTTCTTATTTCCAAAAAGAACAATCATGGGGTTGTGTCGGATTTAAGGCCAATTGCTCTATGTAATGTGGCGTACAAAATTATCTCAAAGGCATTAGCTAATCGACCGCAAAAGAAATTCTCCCGGGAGTAATATCGATTTTTTGATTTGAAGGGAGCTAAAGTAGCAAGGCAACTGTCTTGTGAAGAAGTCGAGTCGGAGGAGAAGCACCTATGTGATGAAGGCGTCTCAGACATCGAGAACTACTTTATAACTTGATCATTACTTAGTGGATTCCTCTCCAGGAGTTGGAGAAGAGTGGATTAGAGGACTTACCCCATCCTAGAACCACTATAAAATTTGCTTGTGTCATTTACTTTCGAGATTTTTACTTTCTTGCATATATTTATATCTCACGATAAGTTAAATTGCAACTCATCGATAATAACAAGTCTAAGCAAAAAACAAGTGTTAAAAACGTGCTTAAAATTAGCAAAGGGTGTTAAGTCTTCCGTTGTTTAAAACCAAATCATCTAAAAGTTAAGTGTTTAGCCGACGCAACTAAGTTATATTATTAACAAAATCAGGCCATCTGTTGAGTGGGGTTACTTTGTCAAGAAAGCAACCTAATCGCCCCCAAGGACTTAGCGGATTTGAGTCAACTCGTTGAGATTTTTAAAAGGACTAAAAATGAAAATTTGGTAAGGTTTATTCAACCCTCCTCTTTCTAAACCTTACACCACACCCCTTGGGACCTACAATTTTTATGTTGTTAATATTAGTGCTAAATAAAAATAAGATCAAATAATTAATATTTAGTTGTCGAGAGTATTATAAGATTTTTTCATTTAATATTTTAAAATATTTATTTTTCGTTCATAAATAAAATATGGATTTAAGTATTATATATATATATTGTAAGGGTATTTTTGTCCATAAAATAATATTTTTTAGCTTAGGGGGATATTTAAAGGTTTTAATAATAGATAAGGTACTAGAATAACACCCTTGTGTTACACAGATTTGTCCAAAGATAAAATTTTAGTGTCACCAATTTAAAAGATAACAAATTTAAAAAATAGTTTAGATAATCTTAATTTTTATATTATTTTTTATCTCTTAAATTTGTTATCTTTTAAATTCAAAAATATATATTCTCAATTAATAGAATATTTCTTAAAAAAAAAAAATATTCGGATAGATTTGATCATTTCCAAACTACTAATTGTGAAAAATCTGTATTGGGATTATATTTTATCTTTCATAATCTTGATTAAACTTGTTATTTTTTCAATTTGTTATATTTTAATTTGTATATGAAATTGCCATATAGATAAATGTTAGGTGTCATGTGGAATTTGGAGGATGAGAAGTTGACAAATGTCAAGATTAGTGAGGTGATGACACATGTCAACTTGTTTTTTCTTTTTAGTATATATGGTATATTTGAATCCTATAGAAAGAAAAATCGAAACTAAAAGATGCATATAAAGTAAATATATTTTTGAAAGATAATATTTTTAAAGGTATGTCAAACTCCATTTCTATTGGTTGTTAGATTCCTTGATGCGTTTTCGAATTTGTTGAGAAACACACCACTATTCGAACTAGGATGGATAGTTGAATAAATTGATTTATTTTAACTTTAATTGTTGTGATATGATCATTTATATCTATGATGAGCTTATTTAATTTGATTATAATTTAGTTTGAATTATTTATTTAATTGTGAATATAATTGGTTAGTATGTCAAAACTGAATTTAATAAGAGTAATTTGAAATATATTATATACGTTGGAGTTAGATAAATCGAAAATTAAAAGATAAACCAAATATATTTTTGAAACCACAATAACAACACGAAAGATACCAATAAAACTCCTCCTGTAAGCCGTAAAGGCCTTTCTCCCAAGTCCCAACAGCAATTTGGAAGGCAAGTAGAGTTTTGGTACAGTTAAAGAAATTAGAAATGCCGAAGCGAACGACGCATACATACTCGAGCGAGGACGCTTTGCCCGACGGCCCCGACTCCGATCTCTTCGTCTATTACTGCAAGCATTGCGGCTCCCATGTCCTCATCACCGGTAATTCAAACCCCTTTTCTCTTTATCTCACCGCTTGCACCTAAATTTGTGCCTTGTCACTTTCAATTATATTTTCGATGCGGCTCCGGCTGTTGTCCATTTTTTTATTTGTTAGTTAGTTTTTATTAGAGATTTCACTTTGAATTTTGTGTTCTATGGGCATTATCTGTTTGTGCGTCCTTGTAATTATTACAGAATACACACTTTCGTGGAAGATTTTTCAAAAGATTAAAGAACTTGCTGCCATTTGAGTGACATGCATGTGGTACTGAAATGAAGTTCTGTGTATTTTGTTTGTATTCTGAGGTGAATTAATGCGTTATTGTATCAATCGTTATGTTGAATCGTCCAAATTAGTTTAAGGGTTTATGAAGAGTGAAGGGTGCAGAGAAAACATAAAAATGGAGAGAAAATCCTTTTCTTAGGTCTTGTTATGTTGAATTTCGTAAACTGTCATGATGGGCATCTGAATTTGCCTGCTACCATTTCAAATTCTCACATTTCTGCCTATTTTCCAGAGACTCCTAAAGTCATGTCCAACACGTATTTCAGTCCTTGTTCTTAGGTCTATGCTAAAGTGTGCTGGAAACTGCTCTAACGTCTTGGTTATAGTGCCCTTGCATCAAATTTTTTTCTTTCTAATCCTTTGTTTTTTCTCCCTTCCCCATACTGGAAAGAAACGATAGAATGATGAGAATTCAAATTCCATAATGAGGTTTCTAATGAAAAAGTTGAGGCTGGTTTTCGAATTAACTTTTGATGGTTGTCATTTTTGTTTGAGTAGTATTTAGGTGACACTGAGTTTGTTGCTTTTCCTCGGTGTCTGCAAAGCAAGCTGCAGTTATGCCCTTGAATTTGTGATTTCTCAGTTGGAGATATATTATTCCATTACTGTAGATTCCTCTTTGCTGTTTCCCCAGCTTTTATCTGCCTAGTATCACCCTTGATTCTAATTCTTCTTTATTTCTCAAATGTAAAGTTTTCTCTTTAGTCTTAAGGATACCAAGTGGATTTGTTTCTATGTCTAATTTTTAGAAGAAGTGGTCAATTGTAAGACTTATCTTAATTTTCTTAATTTATTGCGGTGTAAACAGTTGTGGTGATGTATCAGAAATATTTTGGGCTTGGAGTGATTTTGAAATAAAATCAATAATGAACAATAGTCAGGAGAAAATTTTCGTATAATGAGTTTACTTATGCTCTCTCTCTCTCTCTCTCTCTCTCTCTCTCTCTCTCTCACATTTGAAATAAAATCAATAATGAACAATCACACACACACATTTGAGTTGATGGAATGCAAGGACAATCTTTAGTTGAGAAGCCTAAGCAGGCTAAAATAAATGCTCTAATGTGAACAATCACTAGTCTGTAGAACGGGACAGCCATCTTATCCAATTTTAGCAATCCTAATTAATCCTTATGGCTCGTATTCACTGAACCAGTCAAATATTACATCATTGATCATTTATTATTCCTTTGAGGGCATAGCTAGCTTTGTTATTTTCTCTCATGGAAGTCTTTTAAGCATTAACTTTATAATTTTTCTTGGAGAATTTTCTTTAGCAAAAGTTTGGCCTTTCTTTTCTCAATATAATTTAAAGCTTTCTATCTTCCTATGAAATTGAATTGAATGGAGTTAGGGCTACTGCTTAGAATTGCCAATTTGCTAATGAGCGAAGAAATAACCATCTTTCGGTGTATTCATGTGAGATCACATCTATCTGATGAATTTAGAAGGAAGCAATTGTAAGTTATTTTATACACTTTAATAGTGAGATGCCTTCATAATATTTTTCTTTCACATACCAATGTAATCTTAGAGCAAAAGCTTTCTGGTTAGCTGGTGGAACAATCTCAGATGAAAAACTTAAAAGTTAAAAGTCAAGAGGATTCTAATTAAACCTGCAAGGCTGCAAGCCTCACAATGCCACTGTGGCATTACTGTGAGCTTACAGATGGTAGAAACATTATTTTGCTTTGATTTTCATTTCAATATTTTGGGGTGATATTCTTCTTAAGAAACAAAAAGTTAACTAGCATGCATACTCCAGGTCAAGATGAAGACATATCTTATGGGTGAAAAGGCCTCGGCCCTGCCTGGTTCCCCTATCTCTACTTATTAAACATGAACAGTAGTAATTTTACTGGAACTGAAAATTGATTTTGATTTTGATAGACGTGTCCTTACATTGTTTGAGATGTTCATATTCAGTATCATATGGACACTATCTTTATTATTTGTCCTCTGCTTAAAGAAAACAATAGTTTCTGTTTTGGTTTCATTGAAGTTTTATTAAAAGTTTAGGTTTCTCCTTACTAAGGCATATATGTAGATACACAATTGCAGAAAATGCCTAAGAGAAAAACAGACAAAGCATATGTTTTGGACAAGACAAAGCATCTTGCAAGGCTAAACACAAGCGAAGCCGAAAGGTTCTATTAAAGCGGTAATTTTCTGGTAGCTATATTGGATCACATTGGATCACATCAATGTTGTTATTTGTAAAGTTTTTTCATGTGTATTTCAAATTGTAAATTTAGGCCAATTTTCTTGAATTTAGTAACAGAGGCAGAAGAGGGAAAATAGAGCTAGCAACATCTATTTAGTATGACTGTATTCATCATTACTGGTTTACTTGTATGTCATTAAAATATGCATTTTGAATTACTTCCATGAATAGAACTGTTAGGAAATAGCGATACCTGTCTCTTTTCATTATCTTTAACAGGAACCTGATGAATCTGTAAACATATTGTACAACATCTTAACAAGCTTTCTTACACTTGTGTAGAATAAAAGTTTTATTGGGTAGAACTTAGAAGGCCATTTATGATTTAGCTTGAAGAATTTTCCTCTGTGGACTTATTATATTTCTAAGTTTTCACCAAATTCAGCTGTTGAAAAGATACAAAAAGTTAGCAAACCTTATTGCTGCTTTCATGAAGGTTTATTTTAAATCTACTCCATTAGTCAACTTAATCATGATATTTGGTTAACCCATTGTTCCAATTCTATATAAATTTGAGAAGCAGAATAAAATGAATAAATCGAAATTTTGTAGCATCAAGACTTCAGCACCGCAGCTGCAAAGTACATCAATAAGTTATTCCAATGAATGCATGTAGCTTTCTTCAAAGTCTGCCTGGATCGCTAGGTTATAAGTTCCTCAGCTAAGTAACTTCATTTTTGTGTTAAATTTTTTAGAAACCTGGGCCGCTTTAATCTAGCGAACAAAGCAGCGGTGAACCTTTCAAAATTGGGATAATTACCAAAACTACCTCTGAGGTTTAACCTAATTACAAAAACTCAGTTATCTTTCAAAGTTACAACCCCCTTACAGTGCTATGAACACCCCCCTTAGGATTGGGTTTACGTAACAAATACCCATCTCTTGAGGTTCAATTTGTGAAATAGAACTAAATGTCAAGGGGATATTTGTATTTTAAAAGATAACTAGGCTTTTTTTGGTTGTAATCAAGCTACACCTCAAAGGTAGTTTATGTAATTAACCCATCAATATAGAAAAGGAAAGTAAGTCCTCATTGGAACTTCTGCTCTAAATGTTGTCAAATATTATACAAAGATAAACATCACTTTTGTCTTTCATGTATGGCTAATTTTTCGAATGATAGTAGTTTAACAAGAAATAATATTCATAGGACCTACAGTTTGTGGTATCACTTGGCCTCGCAGAGAAAGTTAATTTACTCTTGTTTTGTGATATTAATTAACTGCTTTTATTATTGGAAAGCATTTAGAGAACTTAATCATCAGATTTTCCTTCCTAATTTGGTAGAATTACCATATATGTTGCGTTTATCTTTGTCTTTATTGTGGTGGACCTTTTTTAATCCAGGGTGAAGGGAAATTGGAGAGGCAGTATCGAATGAATTGTGTAGGTTGTGAGTTGTTTGTTTGCTACCGTGCAGAAGAAGAATTGAATCTGCTTCTTTTATATATGTCGTTGATGGTGGCCTTAGTACAATTGCTGCTGAAACCAATCCACAGGTAACAGTTACAAACTTTGAACAATATTATGTCTCATTGTTTTACTGTTTGTTAATCTCAAATCAAATAGCTGGAATTCATATAGTGCAAGATTTAGAGGACTGATGTTCCGCAGCGAGTTTTCATCCTTATCGTGTTCTGTTTAACCTATTTCTTCTATTTGGCAGTTATTCAGACTATTATTTCTGCTCGTCTTTGGCATGCTTTCAATCGTATATCAATGCTTTCTTTCCGAGCAGACAATTGTTTAGTTAGGTATGTTTGACCTTAGCCATATCTTGTAGGATGCTCCCTGTTCCACCCCGCATATCACAATTAGAAGGAGGCCTTGTTCAAGTGGCCATCGAAGTGGAAGACCGTTCTCACAACGGCAATCACAAGTAATCACATGGTCCATTATTTCTGTTAGCTACTATGTTTAACATGCATTGCATTACATAAAAGTGTGACATTTCAAGCTAATCGTGATGATTATGAAATGTGCTTATGATTGGATTATTATATGAACACATTAGAAACAAAGTAGAGTAGCACCAATAGATGAGAAAATTAGAGAAACACGATTAAGATGGTTTGGACATGTTTATAGGAGACCTTTAGATGCACTGTGCGACGTTTAGAAAGTAGAGAATCACTCACACAAATCAAAAGAGAGGGAGGTAGCCTAAAAGACTTGGAAATAAGCTATTAAACAAGACATGTTATACCTAGAAATAAATGAAAATATGGCTTATGATATAAACGATGGCGCGATATGATCCGTATAGCCGACCCCACGTAGTGGGATTAAGGCTTAGTTTGTTGTTGTTGTTGTTGTATGTTTGCTCTACAAAATTAATCGTGTGTGAAAATAGAGGCTAAGTCTCTGGCAGTTAAATACTTTTGGCCATTTACTACTATAATTTGATGATACTAAAATTTAGATAAAACTAAAGCATGATTTTCATTCTATGTGATGAAGACCATAAAAAATAATCTATCTTCAAAATGGATGCAATATTTTTCTTTGAAAGGTAAAAGGATTTTATTACTAATAAATGTTGAAATCACGATGAAGTTGTTCGTCAATATAGGGTGGATACTTCAGTATCAACACTGTCAACAAAATGTGCTAAACAATAAGCAACAATATTTGCTTTTCGTGGGATATGTTTAGAACTGAGGCAATTTAATTTGGATGCTTGTAACAAAATATCCTCTTTTAGTAGTTCTCCATGTACGGGATAGATTTGCCATTGAGACCTCGTTTTCCACTTGTACTCCTCGCACCCGCTTCTCTAATGGCTCGTAAGGCAAAAATTAACGCCACGCTTTCAATTACCTTGCTACTTCCTTCCATTTTGATTCTATTTGCTTCCGCTAGTAAAACATTACCATCATCATTTCGCACGATGAAACCAAAGCCAATTGACCCATCTTTGTATATAGCTCCATCCGAATTGAGTTTATATGTTCCATTTTGTGGTGGTTTCCACATTTCACCGCCACTGATCTCGCTCTTTCTTCTATGTACATGTACACCACCCTTGAAACATTTCTAGATAAAAACTTTGGGCTTTATGTAGGATAGCCTCCCCATCAAAACAAGCATTTTCAAAGTAGCTTTATTTCTCGCCCAAAGAACACGATGCGATTATGCTAAAAGATTCCGTATACTTCGAGGATCATTTAACATCAAACACCAGAATATATATTTTTGAAAGAGCCGAACTGAGGGTTTGAAACATCCAACCGGAGAGGACTACATCGCCAAAATTTCCCAATTTCAGGGCACTTGAGGAACAAATGAGTGATTGTCTCAGTTTCTTCACCGCATAGCTTGCAAACTGGGTCAATATCCACATTTCTTTGCAGGAGTCGATCTTTCGTTGGTAATGAATCAATACATGCCCGCCAAATAAAATGTTTGATTCTTGGCAGCGTACGGAGGTGCCACATTTTTTCCCATGCTGTATTTGTTGAACTTGACGATGGCTGATTTGTAATACTGGGTATTTCTTGGGACTTTAGTAACTGATATGCCGATTTCACCGAGAAATTTCCATTCTTTGTATGTCTCCTGATGGAATAGTGTTAGGGAGTGTTTTATTTTTATTATTTTTATCCCACATAGGAAGAGGAACTAAGAGTACTGGTTTAGTATACCCTATATATGTGTAAGGGTATTCTATTAATGAAATAACAATATGGTCTTTATTTCTTTATATTAACATGGTATCTAGAGCCATATACCTAAATTATTAGCCCTAAACCTACCCAGAAGCCGCTAATTAGCCCCAATTTCACTGCCACCACCACCATATGTTTTTAGAAACCCTAAATCTAGAAAACTCGGATCTCTTGTTCAATACACCTTTCTCCTCAAATCGACCCCACCACAGCCTTTCGATTTACGATTTACGCACCGCCCGCCCGTCCGCGCCTCTCCACGCGCCGCGCGCAGCCCACGCGCGCCTTGGCATTGTCGATCGCTCGGTTTTCGCCCTCTCTCCGGTAGTGCCACTCACTTGACCTATTCCTCCGTTGATGGCTAGGTCGGCCCGTTTAGTTTCTTACAAAAAAAAAAGAAAAAAAAGGAGAGGCGGCTCCGTCCGGCGTAGATGTGTGTTTTTATGTGATTTGGTAAACACCCTTTTATTTCTCTCATTTCCTTGTTCTCTCGAATTTATTTGCTCGTCATGACTACCTAGGTGACAAAGAGAGCTTGTCGGAGGCACCCTCATCGTTGTTGTCCCCACTTTCAAAGGCAACCCCGTCATCACAACGACCAAACTCAATGGTCGCTTGCCGTGAAATTGTGGTTCGAGAGGACAAGGTCTTGTTCATTATTTAACCGAGGATGTTGCCAAGTTATCCAAAGCCGATCTCCGTCTTTGGGACCAAGTTGATACTCAACTTACTAGTTTGTTGCTTGATCTATTGAACCCGAGTTACATTACCTTGTTCAAGGATGTTCATCCCGCAAAGTTCTTTGGAATCGCATTTTATGAATATGTGTTCCAAAGACTATTAATCGTATTTATGATGTCACTTCCGATTTATTACGTATTCAACTTGATGAGAGTGGTCTTCATTGCCTATTTTGGTCGATTTTTAGTCTTTGGCAGAGTATAATGAAAATTTTCCACCGATTGACACGACGACAACATCGTGAGCAGTTCTTTGTAGTTCTTATGCTTCGTGGTCTTCCCTCTCAGTTTGATCCCGTTCGCTCTCAGATTCTCTCCAGTGCCAATTTGCCCTCCATGACTGATGTGTTTGCCGCTCTCAATCGGGCTTCTCTCACTAGCACTGTTCTTAACCCTGACAACCAGTCAGCACTGTTTACTCAGAATCCTAGCAGAGGTAACCAGAACCCAAGAGAGGTCGTGGGCGAGGGCGCGGGCGAGGGGGAGGTCGAGGAGGCAATACCTCTCGCCCTCACTGTTCTCATTGCAACAGGCCGGGTCATACTATTGAAACTTGTTGGGATTTACATGGTCGCCCCCCCAATGTTGCCAATGCCGCCCATGTGGAATCACCCAACCCATCATCTACAGAGCCTGTACTTCAACATAGTACCCCGCTCCAGGCCGCTGCTCCTTCCTACACTTTATCTGAATCTGAGTATTTGCAGTATCTTCAACTTCAAGCTTCACAACAGGCCACCCAGTCTTCCACCGCATCGCTTGCCCATGCCACGGCTCCTGCTGCCTTCTTGTCTCATCCATCCCCTCATTCTGGTAAGTGGATTCTCGATTCGGGCGCCTCTGATCACATGAGCGGTAATCCTTCCTTACTCTTTAATTTTCGTTCAAATAATTGTCTATCTCCGGTTACCCTTGCTAATGGTTCTTCTACCCCAGTCACTGGTAGTGGATCTGCAAAGACCTACGCCCTCTATATCCTTCCATCTGTTTTATATCTTCCCCAATTTTCCTGTAATCTTCTCTCCATTAGTAAACTTACCCATATGCTCCATTGTTCTGTCACCTTTACTTCCTCCTCTGTACTTGTGCAGGATCTGAGAACGGGCGAGCAGATTGGCACCGGGCATGAGGCTAATGGGCTTTACTAACTTGATGTTGATAAGTCTGTTGCTGGGGTTGATGTTTCCTCTCCTACACTCATTCACAGTCGTCTTGGCCACCCTTCCCTCGCCAACTTCCACAAGATGGTTCCTAGTTTGAGTCATGTCAAAGAAGTCTTTTGTGAGTCATGCCAATTAGGCAAACATAGTCGACGTCTTAATAATCGGGCTATTGCCCCATTTGACTTAGTACATTCAGATATTTGGGGACCTAGTCGTCATGTCTCTAAATTTAGTTATCGGTATTTTGTTACCTTTATAGATGACTTTTCTCGTGTTACTTGGTTATTTTTAATGAAAGATCGTTCAAGTTGTCTATTTTTCAATTGTTTTACAATGAAATTGTTACTCAGTTTAATTCTCGAATCCGCACATTTTAACCGACAATGCTTGGGGAATATTTCTCTTCTTCTTTTTCTTTATTCTTATCCTCTAAAGGGTTGTTCATCGTCTTCTTACGCTTACACTCCACAACAAAAACGGGTCGTTTGAGCGAAAAAGAACCGTCACCTTATCGAGATCGCTCGTATTTTATATTTCATATGAATGTCCCATTGCGTTTTTGGGATGATGCGTTCACAAAGATGTTATCTCGATCAACCGCATGCCCTCCACTATTCTCCATGGGAACATTCCATTTTCTACTTTGTGGCCTCGTGATCCTATCTATTCCCTATCTGTCCGTGTCTTTGGGTGTATATGCTTTGTCCACAACTTTTATGGTCCGATAAATTAAGCCCGTGCTTTATAAATTGTATTTTTCTTGGATATGCACGCAATCAAAAAAGGCTATCGCTTATTGTGGTGTCAATCGTGTCGTGTTTCGTGTTCGCGGGTCGTGTTTTTACACAGGTATTACAGTCCGACACTTAACCCGAACCCGACCCGTTTAATTATTCGTGTCAAGATACACGACCGAACACGACCCGTTTTATGACACGGATAACCCGACACGACACGAAAAACCCGTATAATTTAAACTTGACACGAAAAAAATAAAAAAATCGAAAAAAAATTTAAATTACAAATAAAAATACATTAAATATTAAAAATTATTAAAAGAATGCATTTAATAATTTTTCCATCATCATATAACCAACTAAAACATCACAAAATATTAAAATAATATATCACTATAAAATTAAATGGGTTACATAGGTCAATCGCCGACGACCAAGGTGGTCGACCCGACTGACCTATTTATTTTTCGTGTTATCCGTGTCCGGCCGATTTTGACCGAACTCTTTGGCGGTTGTACTGCACCGCTAAATTCGTGTTAGGTTTGTGTCGGGTTATCGTGGTCGTGTCACAAATTGACGCCCTAGCCGCTTATTCACCCGAGCTTAGTCGACAGTTCATATGTGCTCATGTCACATTCTTCGAATCTAACCCCTATTATGGACCAACTTCTGATTCTCCACGCTCTGTCATTGAGGACTTACCGCTTCCTGTTCCACTTTTCAGTCCTCTTACACTCTCTTCACCTCCCAGTACATTGCCCCCACCTACTCGGCACCTCTTTCTCGCGTGGATCGTCCCCGATCTACAGACATATCAACGGCGCCATCGCACAACCCCGCTCCTCGTAGCTCGGTGCCACGCCACGCCCTCTTGATCCGGTTCAACCGTCTCCACCTTCTCGACTTAGATCTACCCATTGCTCTTCGAAAAGGTACCCGCCGTTGCACTACTCAACACCCTATCTCTCACTTTGTTTCTTATCATGCTTTATCCCCTTCTTATTTGTCATTTGTTGCTTCGTTATCCTCTATTATTGTTCCTCACTGTCTCTCAAGCACTTGCTCATCTGGTTGGCATGCGGCAATGTTGGAAGAAATGTTTTTTACGAGTCCAGTGGCACTTGGGACTTGGTGGATCTGTCTTCGGGCAAATTTGTTGTGGGTTGTCGTTGGATTTATACCGTTAATGCTCACCGAAGGTAAAGTGGATGATTGAAGGCGCGCTTGGTTGCTAAGGGTACACACAGTTTATGGTGTTGATTACGATGATACGTTTTCCCCTGTTGCTAGAATGTCTTCTCGTCGCATTCGCTTTGCTCTTGCAAAGTTGATGTTTTATTGGTCTCTTCATCAACTTGACATTAAAAATGCCTTCCTCAATGGTGATCTCGAGGAAGAGGTTTATATGGAGCAACCACCAGGATTTGTTGCACGGGGAGTCTGTTGCTAAGGTGTGTCATTTGAAGAAATCTCTTTATGGTTTGAAACAGTCACCACGAGCGTGGTTTGGCCGCTTCAGTGAGGTCGTTATTAGTTTTGGGTTGACAAGGTGTGAAGTAGACCATTCAGTCTTTTACCGACAATCCTCTGGGAAACGTCTTTTGTTGATTGTGTATGTTGACGATATCATAATTACTGGAGATGACACGAGAGGCATAAATGACCTCAAGAACTTTTTGCATCTACAATTCCAAACTAAGGACTTGGGCAAGTTGCACTATTTCCTGGGTATTGAGGTTGCACAATCAGATCAGGGTATATTTATCTCCCAACGAAAATATGTCCTCGATATGTTAGAAGAAGCTGGAATGCTTGGGTCGAAACCTTGTGATTCACCAATGGACCAAAATGTCAAGCTTTTACCAAACGACGGGGAACCGATGTCAGATCCTGGAAGGTTGGTTGGCAAACTTAATTACCTTACAGTAACTCGCCCAGATATTTCATTGCTGTAAGTGTGGTTAGCCAGTTTTTGAATTCACCGCGAGAAAGCCATTGGAATGCAGTAGTCCGTATTCTTCGGTATATCAAGAATGCCCCTGGAAAAGGAATATTGTACAGAGATACAGGGCAAATTAATGTGGTTGGCTACTCGATGGTTGGGGATGGGCATTGACAGACGTTCTACCCTGGGTATTATGTTTTCTTTGGAAATCTCATATCATGGAAGAGCAAGAAACGAATGTTGTGGCTCGTTTAAGTGCGCAGTCCGAGTACAGAGCCATGGGTCTTGCGACGTGTGAACTTATTTGGGTGAAACAGTTGCTCAATGAGATTCGAGTACATAGTTTTGAGCCTATAACATTAATTTGTGATAATCGGCAAAGCAATGCATATTGCATCCAATCCATCTTCCATGAGCGCACTAAGCACATTGAAGTTGACTGTCACTTTGTGAGAAATAAGGCGCTAGCTAAGGAAGTGGTCACTTCACACGTCAGTTCAAATGATCAACTGGCAGATATCTTCACCAAAGCTCTACGGGGTCCTCGGGTTAATTATATTTGTAACAAGCTAGGCGCATATGATATATTTGCTCCAGCTTGAGGGGGAGTGTTGGAATAGTGTTAGGGAGTGTTTTATTTTTATTATTTTTGTCCCACATAGGAATAGGAACTAGGAGTACTGGTTTAGTATACCCTATATATGTGTAAGGGTATTCTATTAATGAAATAACAATATGGTCTTTGTTTCTTTATATTAACATCTCCGAATAAGTTTATCGGGTGGAAATCGTGGGCTTAAATGCATTGAGCAAATGCGATCAGCTTCAAAAGGGCTGAAGATATGTCTTACCACATCCACTCTCCATGTTTTTTGATCCAAATCAATAAGTTCCGAAACCGTAATATTTTCTGGAATGGAGCTTGAGATGTGGGATGGGCGTTTCATATCCATCATTCTTATCCACCTATCTTTTCTGATTATTATATGCGCACCATTTCCAACTCTCCAATCCATACCAACCGCAATCACTGTACGTGCTGCCAATCAGCTCCGCCACAGATAACTTGGTCTATATCCTAGTTGTGCGTTCATCAATTCACCGCGTGGGAAATATTTGGCTTTTAAAATTTGCATGGACAATGAATTTGGTGTTGAGAGAAGCCTCCATATCTGTTTTGCAAGTAGAGCGATATTGAAGAGGTGTATCTTTCAAAGCCCAAACCCCGGAATGCTTGAGTATGTAAGTTTTACCCAATTCAGCCAGTGGGTTTTTCTTTCTCCGCCGTTGCTTCCCACCAAAATTGAGCTATAGCTAACAATCATGTTCTCTCTTTTACGCCTATGGCCCTTTGGTTTGATGGAATGCGAGAATCTTTATTCTCTTACAGCTAAAACGTGTAAGATTGGGAATATGTGGGAAGTTTGAGTAAAAAGAGGATTATTCTATGTAACTTTTGGGACACTTGTTTCGATAGTGTTGGTTTCCGGACAAATCTTCTTGGTAATGCTCTCCTCTGGTCACTTCTCTGAAGATGTTCTGTCTAGTTTTCATGTGGTGAAAATTTTAATATTTATAATTATTTATTGTCTTAATTGTTAGTGAATGTAATCATGTTGTACAAGGTGCAATTTAAGATATTATGGAATGAATTGCGACCAGATTTTTCTTTCCACCTCCTAACAATAAAAAAAACAGCGGAAGTTAAGTTGGACCTACCTATATATAGATCATAAAGAAGAGCTTAGGAAAGGGGCAGAGATCCTGTCCTCCAGCAAAAGAAGCCAATCGTCATCAGACTAGTAGTGAATGTAATCATTCTTTATTTGATGCATTTTTAACAAATCTTCACTTGTTAAAAAACATTCGAGTTTTGATGGTGTTTCAAATCGTTTAACATGTGTGTGGTAAAATTGCATTGATTCACTTAAAGAAATTTGTCTATTAGAAATTATTTTGTTAACACCAAGAGGACCTGAATTTGGCATTCAGAAAAAATTACCACCGTTGCTTCATGGGTTATTTGATTAGGTATTGCGTGCTTTATAGATAAAATTTGACCATTAGATACTATGTTGTTAAAACCAAAAGGACCTCAATTTAGCGATGAGAAAAACTTACCACTATTTGCTTCATTGATTATCTGATATAGTATTGCGTACTTTATAGATATAAGTTTGGACTTTGAAATTATTGTGTTGATAATTTGTATATGTACAGTTAAGTACACTCTTTGCTAAGGACCTTGTCTCTTAACTTATTTCAGGGGTAAATGCTGATGATGTTCGAGTTACTGTAGCCGCACCTGCAGCTCGAGGAGAAGCTAACAATGAGCTATTAGAATTTATGGGAAAGGTACAAAAAATAGTTAAAACTACCGGCGTTAAATTCAGCCCACGTTTTCAATTTGTGATTTCAAGCTGACCTGGTGAGAATTGTTGAAACAGGTATTGGGTCTGAAATTGAGCCAGATGACTCTACAAAGAGGGTGGAATAACAAATCAAAGCTCCTGGTGGTAAGTTTGATACTTAAGCTTCTCTGTGTTTTTAATGAAATGATAGGTTTGCCCTTCTCATTCTCTGTCGATTAATATTGTCATCGTTGTCTCATCAGTTGAGATTTGCTAAAATTAGTTTGTGTCTGTGAGCTCTTTTGTGAAATAATCTGCATTACAGGAAACATGTCAATGGGATAATTAAACTGGCTTAACAGAGTGGATTTAAAAAAAACTGAACCACATGGATCAAGAAAAGAAGTATCTAAGTAATGGTATGGTCTAAATGGATGGGATATTCTTCATTAATTGGTTAGAGACAAATTGGTAAACCTGTACTCAAGTGCATATTCGACACCCCCTTGGCATTTGTGGACCCCGGTGTGTCAAATGCTCGGAATTAGCTGGGAAGCTACTTAAATCTTGTTCCCTGCTTTGCAGCATATTTTAACAATTACAAAGTTAGCAAAGAGCGAGCCTTTTAGTGTTAATATTATAGCATAAATAATGAGATGCCTGTGAGCTCTTTGAGCATGCTTAGCGTCTGCTTGTTTGTATGTTTTTGTTTTTTCACTGTATTGATTAACCCATTCTGAGGCAGGTGGAGGATTTGACTGCCAGACAAGTATACGAAAAACTTCTTGAAGCTGCACAACCTTGAGATAGCACTCTACATCATCACAGAAGTACTGAAAACATATAATCTGTGTTCTGCAATTCTATGCATATCTTTTTCATTATGTCACTGTCTTCTGTTATTCATATTCGAGCCGGATATTTGAATTTTAGCCGTTGATACTTGGATTAGATGGCTCGTCGCTCGCTCTGTAGTTGTAGTAGGTGGTTGAGCAAAACTGGAACAGTTGTATCTTATTTTCCACATTTTGCGTGTTCGCGTGCGTGCAAAAAGCCACCAAATGTGTGTTGCGCGCAAAAAGCCTATTTTCGTGATATTTGAGTCGGCCTTATTTTAAGCATATTTGACATAGGTTTGAAATGTACGAGTCAAATACATATTGAATTCTCTCTCTCTCTCTCTCTCTCTCTCTCTCTCTCTCTCTCTCTCACATTATTTTCATATTTAAAAGTATTTTGCATAATTTAATATATTTCAAGTTCATCTTTGGTCAAATGAATACAAGTTTTTCAATTTCTTTAAATATTTTATTGCTTTTGTAGTTTCCCAAAAAAATAAAATTTATTGCTTTCGTTCTGTGATGTTAACACTAGCAGTATCCAATTCACATTTCTAAAACGAAGTGATTCAAACCGAGTATGTATATTGCTTTCTTTTTATGTTTCTAAAAACGAATGAAGTAGCTAACCATTATATTTGTGTGTGTATATTTTCGAGGAAAGTTAGTGTTGATGGGTTTGCCAAACTGATCAACAAATAGCAAATTAATCTATCACTGTTACAAAAGGGGAAAAAGAAGAGAAAAGCTTCAAAATTAACAAGAGCAGGTTCGCATAAAATCAACTACATTAACACTTCAAAAAAAAAAAAAAAAAATCAACTACATTAAGCATTGTAAAAATTGTAGTTTCTTGAGAAAATTTCAGGGATTACGATGCCTGCTCCAGGATTGCAAAATTGTCGACTTCATTGGTTAAACTTCTGTGGAAGCATATGTTTATTCACATTCGATTTGAAGTTATTAAGAATTTAGAGCAATATGATTTAAAAAAATATTCTCAATTGTGTTTTTGATCTATTGTTATTATATTATGAAATTGATAAGTTGGTCCAAGGCTATAATAATAAATTAAGATTGATTAATTTATCCTTTTGACTATTTAATACTTGTAAGTTTTGATCATAATATGTATCACAAAAATGAAATGAAAACTCAATGATATTGAATTTCTGGATTTTTTTAATTAGCCCAAACCTCAGTTTTTTTGTTTGTTATAATTATCCCTATTATTTAAATGTTGTTGTAGTTACTGTTACTCATAGTTGTATTGAATAAAGACATTGGAATAATGTGACTAATAGCTTCCCTTAAAAATAAATGAAAAATAAGGACTGAAGTATAATAAAAATATATATATTTGACATAGATACTTTTCTTAAACAATATAGCTTTTTGTTTAGAAAAAAATAATCGCACTTGCATATTTTAAAAAGATTATCATTCCTTACTACACTTTTAAGAAATTATAAGATATACATCAAAATAGAGTTTATTATATGGCCGGTGAAGTACAATTTCAGAAATTACATGACAGGAAAATTTAAACATTGATATGGATAGTGCGGACATTTGTACAAATTCATTGCAATTTATAGTTTATTAAGAGAAACTGGCATTGACTAAATCTCTAACCTCATGGTTTATTTGATGAGGTTAGGCATCATGTACTTGGTATGTGTTCTAACAATTATGACATTTTTCTTGTAATATGTACATGTACAAAAGTATTTGAGTTATTTATTGACTGGTGTAGAAAGAATGTATATATTGGGCTTGAAACTCATTGAAAATTAAAGGATTTAGACTGAAGTTATGTCGTTGAGATGAAAAGATGAATGATTAGAATAGAACTTGGTCCGTAGTAAGATCTTATAAGCAACCTTTTAACACTTTATGTATATTTAAGGAGAATATGATAGAAAGTTTTGGCCAAGATAGATATTTATTATATATATTAAGCTATTGATGATTGGATATTTCTAATTGGTTTCTTTGATACGAATGGACAATTGAGTTATTATAGATTAGTAAACAAGGTGTATTTGGAGAATACAAGGTTCAAATATGCTTTAGAATGGAAAAAAATTCTACTACTTGTGATTTCTTAAGTTTGAAAAAGAAAATCATTGATAATCGTCAAGACTTGACAATAGATTTTTCTTGGTTACCTTAAGGCAAAGGATTATGAATCTTGGATTCGATTGATTTGATGAAATTAGAGCTAAAAAGAAGATTAAATCGTATATATTATGGGAAACAGAAGAAGAGTGGATAAAATTTAGGTTTGCTTATAATTTCATAAATCTCACGACATCGCCTATTTCATGAACTTCACGACATTAGACTATTTCATGATTGTTGGTAAAATTATCCGGTGGAAAAGGTTTTCGTTTGAAAGAAAATGGCTAGGATAGTGTATAGTCTAAGTCGAGGCCTCGATTGGATTCGGTCTCCACAAGACGAAATACGCCCGTATACAAAGTGCTTATGGTTCCGGCGTTTGTCTCTAAGATACAACGACTTTACGATTTTGGTTTAGCAAAGACTTGCAAAAAACCTAATCACAAAGAAACAACAAAAATGTATCCGACTTTTCAAGCTTTGAAGGAGGAAAAATGCCAATATGCTCAATGCAATGTGACAAGTTATTATCTATCGACCGTATGTTTTCAATCTGCAGGCGAATAATTATAGGGCTGGTGCCTCGTATGGAAAGATCGTGTCTTTGCTCCGTGCTTGTGGGCCGATCCTCTTCCCTGTTGAACTCTATTAATTAATTCAAAAATTAATTAAACATTTATTTTTAAAGGTTTTTGGTCCAAAAAGAATAAGGGCCTTGAAGCCCAAGCCCAAGCCCACGGCCCGGACCTGCACGGCCGGCCGAGCCGAGTTTGAGCCGGCCGAAGTGAGGCGGGGCTGGCGCGTGTGCTTTTGAACCAAACCCACAAGCATGTAGGTCCTCACCCTTTAAAAACTTGGGTGCCCCCAGGCCCAAATCCATATGTCCAACTTGGGATATATTAAGTGTGCAACTTTATCCTCTTTTTTTCCTATGTGGGATGGAGCATCTCTCCTTCCCCACATTTTCCATTTTCCATACCATTTATTTCAGATTAAGTGGCTAACTTAAAGCATTAATTTCTCATTCACCCGTAATCGGTTTTGAGAAATTCCAAATGCTATTCTCATCTACTCTCTTAGTAGAATTTTTTACAAATAATTTAATTCCATTTTTCACTAATGGAAACCACTTAATTATTTGGTCAAAATCGGGTCAACACCCATTTCTCAAAGACCAAATTCCAACAATCCCCATAGGAATGAAATTAATGCATGCGTGTATGCGGTTTCGCTTGAAAGTCTCGCGAATCGTTATTGCATCAAGATAGGTAGCTTGTGGCCTTCAACCTTCCTTAGTAAAATACTATCGGATTTACTAGCCGCTTAGTGACGCGATGTCTTGAACTACTCACCGTTCGTGTAAAACAAGACAACAAGATTTACACAATAACAACTCTAACACTTGTTGTTCTCACTTTGTGTCTATTTCGCCCTGGACCATATCTTAGATTCATAAGTGTTTCTTTTGAAGCGGTCATTACTTCTCACTTATATGGTGATCTCCTATTGAAGAGTATCTCGCCATACTCCACCTTTTTCGGTATAGGAATCATTAAAAGTCTTAAACTTAACCTCACCACATTCAGCAGTTTACATACACTTGGATGTATCGAGAATGAGCTAACACATTTTCCAAGTGTTCAAATTGAACATTCATAACTTAGTTGTCCCATTGAACCAAGGTCTTGGGATCTCCAATTCACAAGGTCAAGTTACCGCTTATGAACATTCTTTAAGTTGTGGATTTTAAACCCATTCCCTTAACATTTATACAGAGTTGATCTCGATTTATGCCTTTCGTAAGCGGATCCAAGATTTTCCTTTGACTTCACGAGTCAACCAAAATAACCCCATTTGAAATAAATCGCCTAATGGTATTGTGTCTCCGACGTATATGTCTCAGACTTACCATTATACATACTACTTTGTGCCCTTCCGATTGCCGATTGACTATCACGAGTGTATCATAACAACAGACACAGGCTTATTCCAACAAGGAATATCCTCTAAAAAGTTTCTAAGCCATTTGAACTTCTTCTCGAGCCTTTATCTAAAGCAATGAACTTCGATTCCATAGTGGATCTAGCTATGCACGTCGCTTAGAAGACTTCCACGACACCGCTCCTTCACCTATTGTGAAAACAAATCCACTTGTGGACTTGGAGTCTTTTGTGTCCGATATCCAATTGGCATCACAAAGATCCTTCTAATACTTCGGATATCTCGTATAAAGTATTCCATAGTTCATGGTATACTTTAAATATCTAAAATACCCTTGTCACGGCTTTCCGTTGATCCGTATCGGGTTACTTGTGAACCTACTTAGTTTACTCATGAATATGCAATGTCCGGACGTGTACAATTCGTTAAGTACATCGACCGCCAATTACCTTGCATATTCCGGTTGAGAAACCTGGTTCGCCTCTATTCTTGGCCAAGTGTAGACTTAGATCTACAGTGTCTTAGCGGAGGACTATAAAAAGCATTAAACCTTCGAGTATGCTTTTGACATAATGGGATCGTGACAAGACAATTCCATGTGAAGTCCTAGAGATTTTAATCCCTAATATAACATCGATAATCCCATATCCTTCATGTGAAAGTTCTTCTTTAACATGTTCTTAGTATTCATGATTAAATCATGACTACTACCCACGATCAACATATCATCCACATAAAGGCATACTATGATGTAATCATTTGTAGTACCTTTAATGTAGACACACTTGTCACATTCGTTGATCTTGAAACCGTTTGACTTCATAGTCGGTCAAACTTTTCGTGTCATTGCTTAGGTGCTTGTTTTAGTCCATAAAGTGACTTAACAAGTTTACACACCTTTCGCTCTTGATCGGGTGCAACGTGCCCCTTGGGTTGTTCCATATAGATCTCTTCTTCAAGCTCACCATTCAAGAAGTCGGTCTTAACGTCCATTTGATGTATCTCAAGGTAATGCAAAGTCGCAATAACAATGAGAACACGAATGGACATAATCCTCGTGAAGGAGAATATGTATCAAAGAAGTCATATCCCTCCTTTTGTCTAAAACCCTTTAGCTACCAATCGGGCTTTATACTTGTCAATAGATCCATTTGCTTTATACTTCCTTTTAAGGATCCACTTGCATCCCAAAGGTTTGCAACCCTAGAGGAGATTAACCAACTCCCAAGTGTGATTTTGCATGATGGAATCTATCTCATTATTGATAGCTTCTTTCCGAGAGGAGCTTCCGGACTAGACAATGCTTCTTGAATAGTTCGGGATTCGTTTTCTAACATACAAGTTAGAAAATCAGGACCAAAAGACTTAGCTACTTTTTGTCCTTTTTATCGCGTCTTCGTTCCTCTTCATCATCACTTTAAGGTAACCTTGCAAAGATCATAAGTCCGTTTACTCAACTTTATTCTTTCCGTTCTTTGTTTGGAAAGATATTCTCGAAGAATACAAAGATTCCTTGATTCAATGATCATACCTTCATTTATATCGGAATAATCGATTTGTGCACTAAAAATCGATATGTACTACTATTGTTAGCATATCCATGAAAGCACAATCGATCGTCTTCGGACCGATTCTAACTTGTTTCGGCTTAGGTACTTTGACTTTAGCCAAACACCCCCACACTTTGAGGTATTTATATGACGGTTTACGTCCCTTTCATAACTCATATAGAGTTTCGTTTTTACCTTTGTGTGGGATCTTAATAAGAATTTAGTTTGCATAAAGTATGGCTTCCCCCCACAAGTTTTGGGGTAAGCCATAACTTAACAACATCGCATTCATCATCTCCTTAAGAGTACAATTTTTGCGCTCGCAACACCATTTGATTGAGGTGAGTAAGGTGCGGTCGTTTGATGAATTATACCCGCTTCCGAGCAAAATTCCTCAAACGGAGCAACATACTCCACAGATCACTTTGAATCATCTTAATTTTCAAATTAAGCGATTTTCAACTTCATTCTTATAAGCTTTAAAAGCTACTAAAGCTTCATCTTTGCTTTTCAAAAGATATACATAACAATTTCTTGTGCAATCGTCTATAAACGTTATAAAGTATTTTTCCCACCTCGAGCTTGCACAAGTTTTAAATCACACACATCCGTATGAATTAACTCGAGTGCTTTGGTACTTCTCATTACCGAATGAAACGTTGCTTTGGCTAATTTTGCTTCAACACAAATTTCGATTTGTCTTGTGAATCGGTTTTAAACGTAGGTATTAATTCCGCATTCACTAACCTTTTAATTGTGTTGAAGTTTACGTGTCCTAATCTATCATGCCATAAATTAGAACAATCCAACAAGTAAACAAGTAACGTTTTTATTCTTCGCCTCGCAAGGAAAAAGACATTACAGACATTTTGAATGTGCCCTTATCAAGGTAACCTTTACATAAAAACAGACCATTCTTGGTCATTACAAACTTGTCGGACTCAAACACTAGTCTAAACCCGGCCTTGCTAAGCAAAGGACCGGAAACCAAGTTCTTGCGGATGTCCGGGATATGCAAAGACATCTACAAGCGTAAGCTCTTTTCGGGAAGTCATCTTGAGCACCACCTTTCCAAGCCTAACGATGTTGGAAGTCGAAGAGTTCCCCATGAAAAGCTTCCTTTCATTAATCGGAGTGTAGGAGGAGAACATCTCCTTGTTGGCACAAATGTGACGAGTGTTAGTCCAAGTGGCTACGATAATCTAGAGAGGGGTGAATAGATTATCCGTTTTTTAGATTTTGCCCCTTTTTCGAATAATCAAGCAAGCATGAAAACTAAAGTGCGGAAAATAAACAACACACGTCAATTTAAAGAGCTTCACCCCACCTAGGGACTATGTGCTCTACCACCCCAAAGATATCCGGGATGGGTTTGAAAAAGAAAAGAAATTTTATTAATTACCAAAATTAATACAACACCACCTTGAGGATTACCACAATCCTCTTACAACACCTTCAAGGAGATTACCACAATCTTCCTTCAACACCTATGAAGAGTACTACACTCTTCAACACCTAAGATCACCCAAGTGTACTCTTACCACAAGAGCAACAATAAGGATATCTTATTTTGGATGATTGACAAAATTCAAGATTACAACTCTATAATACCAATACAAAGATTGAGTGCAAGTGTAATCAAGAATCAAAAGCCTAGACCTCAAGAGTGTGCAAGTGAAAGTACTTAGGCTAAAATACAACAAGATATGAAAATGTTTGCTTGTAGGCTCTTTGCTTGTATGTTATGTTGTATCCTCGTTGCTTGAATGAAGCCTCTATTTATAGGAGAGGTCTTGGCTTAATTTCTAGACATAGGCTCCTCCTCGGGGAGTGATTTTCTGCAAAAGAAACCATTCAAAATCAAGATTATAGTCTGTTAGAAATCAATCCCACAAACTAGGGAAAAGTCATCGAAAAATGCAACGGATAGTTTGTCGATACACATGGGTACGACCTGGTCACGCAGAGACAAGTTTGAAATGAGTTCTCTGCGAATTTTACTGAGGGGGGACCGGTCGACGGGGTCTTGAACGGTCGGGGGCGTTGGAAAATCAAAACAGAGAGTTCTCAGAATTGAAACTCATGTTCGTGCACCGGCCGCCCATAGGGTCGACCTGGCCGCCCTCCTCATTTTCCATTCCGTCCCGTTTCTGCTTCAAAACTCAACTCAGTACAAGGTTGCCCTATAGGGGCGGTCGAGCTTGAAATATAAGTGTTGTCCAATTTTTTATCAAAAATAAACTTCAAGAAATACTCCAAAAAATAGTAAAAACATTTGAAATCGATCGGAAGTATTTTGACAACATTTAGGGACATTGTTTTGATATAAAAATTCATTTGAACAAAATCATCAAAATCATGATAAAAACATTTATCTAACAAACTCCCCATTTTTGATGATTACAAACCAAAACAATTTTCAAGAGGACGATTTCGAAAACAAAACAATTTTTCGGTCTATGAGTAAGCTATCCGTTTAAAAATATTTTACAAAAGCTCCCCCTATCAACAAGCACATCAATAAGAAATATTGCATAAGCTGAAGCACAAGCTTTTACAAATAAAACAACATTATGAGCTTAGAAGCTCCCCTGTCACAAATACTCATTATCCATGCAAACAAGTCCATAATACAACCATTGGACTAAGTATTCTTTACAACTTATGGCATTAGAAAGCCACAACTTATAGCTTTTATTGTGAGTTTTTATTAGCTTCTTTGAGCTAACGAGCCAATTTCTGTTTTTCTCCTTTGGAATCATCAAAAGAATGTTAGGATGATAAAAACATCATACATGTATATCAAAGTGCGCCAAAGAGCCAAGTTATCAACCGATGAAAAATAGACGTAGAATGCGAATAGCAATGGGAGAAATTGATCATTTGATATCCATAAGCTCGTTTTGTTTGTCAAGACATGATCTCAATAAGTATATAAGATATTTGAAAGCATAAGAGTCATGTACAAGATGAGAAATTCTTTGTGACAATTCATCGAACACCTTATGGGCGTGAAAAATAAAAAAAGTAGTATAAAAGCTTTGTAAATGAATCAAGCCAAAATTTTTCATCACCAAATCAATTCAAGCACAATTCAATACATCATAAATAACAAGCTCATCACAATCATATGAAACTTCCATAAAAATATAACAAATAAGTCACAATCTCAAGAGTTCAACCCAATTGAGCAAAGGATATAGAATTCTTACCATTCAATTGGTAAAGATGAGTAATGATGATGATGATCGAGCCTAATTAAGTCCAAGATATGAAAAGTATGCAAGAAAACAAGTTTGAAGTGAAATTTGTGTGCAATGGGCGAAGGGACGAAAAATGGACAAAATGAGCCAAAATGGCTAAGTCAAGACATAAACGTTTTTAACCATAAAATGGCGAGAGGCGACCGGTCGACATGTGGGCGACGGTCGAGGTAAGGTCCGACGGTTGCCCTCTCTCATCAAATACCCACTGTTTCAACTGTTTTCCAAAATCCAAATTTTCAACTAAAAATCCGATTTTTCGCCCATAAGTTTTAAAAACGTGCAAAATGCAAATGTAAACCTCATTCAATATGCATTATGCCTAATAGAGGCAAAAGTCTCGGAAGATAGCGGTTTTGTAAAAATATCCGCCAATTGATCTTGAGATGGTACGAAAGATATCTCAATTTTCGTTTAGAAACACAATCCCTTAGAAAATGATGTCGAATCTCAATATGTTTAGTACGGTTATGATGAAACGGGTTTTGAGCAATATTTATAGCGGATATATTATCACAAAAGATAGGAACATTTTCAAAAGAGCATTTGTAATCCACTAAGGTTTGTTTCATCTAAAGAAGTTGAGTACAACAAAAAGTCGGAAATATATTCGGCTTCGGCCATTGAAAGTGAAACACAATTTTGTTTCTTTGAAAATCAAGAAACTAGGCAATCGCTAAAGAGTGACATGATCCGGAAGTACTTTTCCGATCATCAATATTTCCCGCATAATCCGAATCACTATAACCTTTAACAGAAAAAAATTTCATTCTTTGGATAAAATAAACCATATTGAATAGTGCCTTTCAAATATCGAAAATCCTTTTAACGGCACTCATATGAGATTCTTTGGGATTGCTTTGAAAATGAGCACATAGGCATACGACATGAAGAATGTCCGGTCTACTAGCGGTTAAATAAAGTAAACTACCAATCATACCTCGATACTTTGATTTATCCACGGACTTGCCTTTCTCATCTTTGTCAATTTTGGCATTTGTCGCCATAGGGGTAGAGACGGTTCTTCCTTCTTCAATGCCGAACTTTTTCAAAAGTTCTTTTGTATATTTTGATTGTGAAATGTAGATACCTTCTTGGCATTGTTTAATTTGAAGCCCAAGGAAGAAGTTAAGCTCCCCCATCATGCTCATTTCAAATTCACCTTGCATCAACTTAGAAAATTTCTTGCACAAAGATTCATTAGTAGCACCAAAGATAATATCATCAACATAAATTTGCACAAGTAAGTAATCTTGCCCTTTTTCAAAAACAAAGAGAGTAGTATCAACTTTTCCTCTTGTAAAACCATTTTGCAAAAGAAAAGAGCTAAGTCTATCATACCATGCAAGGCCTTTTAAGTTTATAATCATCATTAGGCCTAGAAAATTTTCAAACCCCCGGAGGTTGTTTTACATAGACTTCTTTATTGAATAAAACCATTTAAGAAAGCGGATTTGACATCCATTTGGTAAAGCTTGATATTTTTAAAGCAAGAATAGGCAAGCAAAATACGAATAGCTTCTAAACGTCTTTACGGGTGCAAAAGTTTCATCATAATCAATACCTTCTTCTTGACAATACCCTTGAGCTACTAACCTTGCCTTGTTTGAACAATGTTGCCTTGATCATCAAGTTTGTTCCGGAATACCCATTTTGTACCAATAATAGTTTGAGATGGAGGACAAGGTACCAATTCCCATACATCATTTCTTTCAAATTGATTCAACTCTTCTTGCATTTCCAAAACCAATCCTCATCCTCAATAGCCTCCTTAGCATTTTTAGGCTCTTTTTGAGATATAAGAGCTTTCTCGGCAAATCTTCTTTGGGTCATCACTTTATCAAGGGGGTCACCAATAATAAGATCATTTGGGTGATTCCCTTAAATTTCAATGCTACGGGAAGATCAAAGTATCATCTCTATCTTCTTGAGGAACATTTGAAGTGGATGGTTGATCATTTGATGTAGAAGGTTGATCATTTTTAGCATCATTTTGAACAATGGGTTCAATAATATCCTCTTTATCACTTTCATCATTGGGTATCCTTTCATCACCCGAGGCTTCATTGAATTTTACATGAATAGATTCTTCAACAACTATGCTAGTTTTATTGTAAACCCGATATGCTTTGCTCTTGGTTGAATACCCCATAAATATTCCTTCATCGGCCTTAGGATCAAGTTTGTCCAATTGATCCTTAGTATTCAAAATAAAGCACTTACATCCAAATATTTTGAAATAACTAATATTTGGAGTTCTTCCTTTCCAAAGCTCATATGGAGTTTTATTCATTTTAGCACGGATATAAACTCGATTAATGACATAGCAAGCGGTACTTACGCTTCGCCCAAAAATATTTTGGAAGTGAAAATTCATTGAGCATGGACCGACTCATTTCTTGAAGTGTCCGATTCTTCCTTTCGGCTACTCCATTTTGTTGAGGTGTCCTTGGAGCCGAAAAATTATGTGCATATCCCTTGGTTTCACAAAAGACTCTAAATTCACCATCAAATTCTCCACCTCGATCACTTGAATAGACTTAATAGTATTTTCTTTTTCATTTTCAAAAAGTCTACACAACTTAACAAACTCATTAACGACATCGCTTTTATTTGCAAGAAAAAGAGCCCAAGTATATCTAGAAAAGTCATCGACAATAACGAAAGTGTAATGTTTTCTACTTAGACTGGTGTACCAATATCCCCATACAAATCTAAATAAAGAAGTTGTAGAGGCTTGGTTGTGGAAATTTCATTTTTGGGCTTAAAACTACTCTTAACTAATTGGTTCTTTTGACAAGTGTCACATAAGCCAAGATTTTCAAAATTCAATTTGGGTAGTCTATTTACATGTTGGGTTTTGTAAATATTTTTCAAATTTTGTATCCAACATGTCCAAGTCGCCTATGCCATAAACTCGTTAAATCATTATTGGCGACAAGACAATAAACATTTTGACTAACCAAATCACTTGTACAAATTTTGTAAAGATTGCCTTTTCATTTTGCTTCACAAATAATTTCATCATTTTTAAGAATAAGGCATTTTTCTTTATTGAAAACAATATTATAATTTGAATCACAAAGTTGGCTAACACTTATCAAATTAAACTTAAGCCCTTCTACCAAAAGAACATTACTAAGAGAGAAAGAAGAGTTACCAATTTCTCCATTTCCAAGAATTCTTCCTTTGCCATTGCCGAACATGACCATACCCTCTTCTTGGAGCTTGATGTTGGTAAAAAGTTCTCTCCTTCTGGTCATATGGCGTGAACATCCGTTGTCCACGAGCCATTTTGAATCCTCTATTGTTGTTATAGCCCCTATGACCTACAAAATAATTATTTTTAGGTACCCTATAGTTTTGGAGTCCATGGGGTTAGCCTTGAGACCTTTGGGTCTCCAAACAAAGCTAAAATTTTTCTTCAATTTACAATTATTACTAACATAGTGACCAACTTTACCACAATAAAAACAAATAAGATCATGGGCACTATTAGCACGAACAAAAGTCGGACCTTGGTCATTTTTCTTTGAAAGAGGTTGAAAAGGTTTGTAGACAAGTCCTAATTTGGAATGCTCACTTCTTTGTGCATCTAAAATTTTGGTAACTTTGTCCGTGCTTATGTTAAAACGATGCACATCCTTTTTAAACATTCAAGATCTTTGGTGAGCGATTCTTTTTGGTTTCAAGAGTATGAACTCTAGTAAGAGTAATATCACGAGCTTTATCAAGAGATTCATAAGAAGTAAATAATTTTTCCTTTTCAATTTTAAGCTATTTATGCTCCTTTTTCAAAGTCTTGTATTTAACAATCAAATTTTGAAACTCACATTGCAATTCATCAAAATCACATTGCAATTCATCAACTAAGGAGGTGCGGAAGAATTAGAGCATACCTCATTATTTTCATCGTCTATGGCCATAAAACCATGTTCGGTTTCTCCTTCCTCGTCGGTTGTTTCAAGTAGTTCATCCCAAGTTTTGACCTCCGCATTTAGAGCCTTCTTTTCGAAAAAGGCTTCTTTTTCTTTTGTTCCTCCTCATTGAGTTTTGGGCAATCGGCAATGAAGTGCCCAGGTTTTTCGCATTTAAAGCAAGCATTATCTTTCGGTTTTCTTGCCTTATTTTTATTCACAAATTTTGCAAATTTTCGAACAAGTGCGGTCGTCTCCTTATCATCATCATCATTATCATAGTATGCATTATTAGAAGAAGAAGCAAGACCTTTAGGAATATTTTGCATACCCGATTGATTGATGGTTGGTTTGGAATTTTTTCTCTCCTTGAGATAGACTTCATAGATGAGGAGGTTCCCGATGAGCTCGTCAAACTCGATCTGTCTCAAGATTTTGTGCCTCCGTGATTGCCGTCACCTTTTTCGGACCATGAGCCGGGAAAAGCATTCAATACCTTAGTCACCTTGTCTTCTTCAGAGATGACTTTACCGAGGGCCACAAGAGGATTGACAATGTTGTCAAGCCTTTCCACCATCTTAGAGATGCTTTCACCATCATGCATATTAAAGTTTTCAAAGTCTTTAACAAGCATGGTCTTTCTTGCTTGCTTGACCTTCTTTGTCCCTTCATATATAATCTCCAATTTTTCCCAAACCTCATGTGCCGACCTTATACCTCTTATGCGATTGTACTGTAGCGGTAAGAGAACAATGCAAAATATTTAAAGCCTTACCATTTAGAGAGAAAGTCTTCTTGTCGTTTTCATCAAACTCCTTGAAAGGTTTAGGAGCCGAGGTGCCATCCTCCAATTTCTTGGTTGGTTGAGCAACTCCTTCAATGACCACATTCCAAATGTCGAACCCACACCCTTGTAGAAAGCACTCCATACGGTCTTTCCAAAATGCGTAGTTGTTGGCGTCGAATAGTGGTGGCTTGTTGGTGGAGCGCGCCGGTGGTGAGATAAGCGTCATTCGTCGCCATGGATCTTTCCTCTTTACTCGGGGCGAGCTAGCCAAAGAGTTTGGCTTTGATACCACTTGTTAGTCTAAGTGGCTACGATAATCTAGAGGTGGGGTGAATAGATTATCCCGGTTTTAGATTTTGCCCTCTTTTTCGAATATCAAGCAAGGATGAAAACTAAAGTGCGGAAAATAAACAACACACGTCGATTTAAAGAGCTTCACCCCACCTAGGGACTACGTGCTCTACCACCCCAAGTATATCCAGGGATGGGTTTCAAAAAGAAAAAGAAATTTTATTAATTACCAAAATTAATACAACACCACCTTGAGGATTACCACAATCCTCTTACAACACCTTCAAGTAGATTACCACAATCTTCCTTCAACACCTATGAAGAGTACCACACACTTCAACACCTAAGATCACCCAAGTGTACTCTTACCACAAGAGCAGAATAAGGATATCTTGTTTTGGATGATTGACAAAATTCAAGATTACAACTCTATAATACCAATACAAAGATTGAGTGCAAGTGTAATCAAGAAACAAAACTCTAGACCTCAAGAGTGTGCAAGTGAAAGTACTTAGGCTAAAAATACAACAAGATATGAAAGTGTTTGCTTGTATGCTATTTGCTTGTATGTTGTGTTGTATCTTGTTGCTTGAATGAAGCCTCTATTTATAGGAGAGGTCTTGGCTTAATTTCTAGACATAGGCTCCTCCTTGGGGAGTGATGTTCTCGCAAAAAAGAAACCATTTAAAATCAAGATTATAGCTGTTAGAAATCAATCCCACAAATTAGGGAAAAGTCATGCGGAAAAATGCAACGGATAGTTTGTCGACACACGGGGTGCGCCGGGTGGTCACAGAGACAAGTTTGAAATGAGTTATCTGCGAATTTTTACAGGGGACCGGGTCGATGGGGGTCCGACGGCCGACCGCTATCCGAACGGTCGGGGTGTTGGAAAATCGAAACAGAGTTCGTAATTGAAACTCATGTTCAGGCACCGGTCGCCCTCCTTGTTTTCCATTCCGTCTCGTTTTCTATTTAAAAACTCAACTCAGTGCAGTTTCCCTATGGCGACCGGCCGAGCTTGAAATATAAGTGTTGTCCAATTTTTATCAAAAATAAACTTCAAGAAATACTCCAAAAAATAGTAAAAAAATTTAAATCGATCGGAAGTATTTGGACAACATTTAGGGACATTGTTTTGGTATAAAAACTCATTTGAACAAAATCATCAAAATCATGATAAAAATATTTATCTAACAACGAGTAGCCCCGATATCTATCCACCACTCCCTTGGGTTATCCACCATATTGGCTTCAAACACAACGGCGGAGAGATCGAGCTCCGATAGGTTGATTGAACCGACTTGTCCTCCGTCACATTGGCTTGTTGGTTGCCACCTTGATTGCCCTTTCTTGGTGTCGGCAATCCTTAGCCATGTGGTTCGGTTTGCCACAATTGTAGCAATTCCACTTGAACTTTTTGGCCTTTCCTTTTTCCTTCCCGGAGTGCTTTCTTTTCTTGCTAGTACTTGATTGATTCAAGATTGGCCTTAGCCTCCATTCCGCATTTTACTAGATTTCACATCGATTTTCGGTTGTCTTCTTCTATGAGAAGCCGAACAATCGAGATCCTCAAGCCCCATCTCTTTGCGCTTGTGCTTGAGGTAATTTTTGAAGTCCTTCCACAATGGCGGCAATTTCTCGATTATTGCAACCACTTGAAAGGATTCATTCAAAATCATCTCTCCGGACACCAAGTCGTGAAGTATGATTTGAATCTCCTGAACTTGGTGATCAGCTGTCTTGGTGTCAACCATCTTGTACTCGAGGAATTTGCCGACAACAAATTTCTTTGTGCCGGCATCTTATCTTGTACTTCTTCTCCAAGGAATCTCACGATTCCTTGGACGTCTTGAACGTGCTATAGACGTTGTAAAGGGTGTCGTCTCAGCCCGTTCAACACGTGGTTGCGACATAGAAAATTGTTGTTATGCCAAGCATCCACATCGATTCTCCAGTTGTTATCAACTTCGTCATCTTCAACGGCGGTAGGGGTCATCTTTCGTAAAGCGAGACAACCCCAAGGTGGTGAGGTAGAATAACATCTTCTGTTGCCAACGTTTGAAGTTGGCACCGGCGAACTTGGGCGGCTTTTCGCCGTGAGCGGGAGCAAATGCCCATGGCGTGAATGAAATCGAACTTGATGCCATCGTCTTCAACAAAAATAGAAATCGATATTTCATCTTGCGATTGTTGGTAAAATTATCGGTGGAAAAGGTTTTGTTTGGAAGAAAATGGCTAGGATAGTGTATAGTCTAAGTCGAGGCCTGAATTGGATTCAGTCTCCGCAAGACGAAATACACCCCGTATACAAAGTGCTTATGGGATCCGACATTCGTCTCTAAGATACAACGACTTTTGATTCAGTTTTAGCAAAGACTTGCAAAAACCGAAATCACGAACAACAACAAAAATGTATCGACTTTCAAGCTTTGAAGGAGGAAAAATGCTAATATGCTCAATGCAATGTGACAAGTTATTATCTATCGACCAGTATATTTTCAATCTGTAGGGCGAATAATTATAGGCCTCGGGTGCCTCGTATGGAAAGATCACATCTTTTGGCTCAAAAAGACACTTTTGCAATGAAGACAGACACACCTACGCGGGAGCCGACCAGACGCACGGGTCGTGCACCGCCCGTCTTATTTGGTGCGCAAAGTTGGCATGACGCATGACCCCGACCACGGGCCGTGCGCAAGCTCAAAACTTCGGCAGTAGCACGACCCGACCGCACGGGCCGTGCTCCGCCCGTGCACTGGGCCGATCCTCTTCCCAAAGTTGAACTCTATTAATTAATTACAAAGTTTAATTAAAATCTATTTAATTAATTCAAAAATTAATTAAACATTTATTTTTAAAGGTTTTGATCCAAAAGAATAAGGGCCTTGAAGCCCAAGTCCGTGCCCAAGGCCCACGACCGGACCGGCCGGGCCGAGCCGGCATGCGGGCGGGTGGCGGCGGGCGGCGCGCGTGCGTGTGCTTTGAACCAAACCCACAAGCATGTAGGTCCTCACCCCTTTAAGAACTTGGGTGCCCCAAGGGCCCAAACCCATATGTCCAACTTGGGATATATTAAGTGTGCAACTTTATCCCCTTTTTCCTATGTGGGATGGGGCATCTCTCCTTCCCCACATTTTTCATTTTCTATACCATTTATTTGTATTAAGTGGCTAACTTCTAGCATTAATTTCTCATTCACCCGGAATCGGTTTTGAGAAATTCCAAATGTTATTCTCATCTACACTCTTAGTAGAATTTTTACAAATAATTTAATTCTATTTTTCACTAATGGAAACCACTTAATTATTTGGTCAAAATCGGGTCAACACCCATTTCTCAAAGACCAAATTCCAAAAATGATTTCATATTATCCGCCATTTAAAATAATTTAGTTATTAAAGAAAACATAAATTGCGTCATTCATGGTTTAAATTTATATTTTTATTTGCATTTTAACTTTGTAACAACTTGACTTGGCTTTTCGGCAAATAAATATCATTTTGATAAAAATATTATTTGTTTGAGTTTGTTGCGGTGTGGGTAGGTTAGACAATGGATCGAACAGGTTGTATGTGGTCCTTGTTTGACTACTCATGTGCCTAGTCCCACATTCTGGACGGGCCGGAGACGGCGACAGAACTTGGGTCATAGAACGATATATTCCAGAATATGACGAACTCTGGGTAAAAAGCCCATAGCTAAAGAGACGTCGATCCTACTGGGAGGGATAAGGTGACCGAGCTTCGACCAAATATTGTTAGGAGCCATAAGGAAAACGAACATGATCAATGTCCGATCAACACTGATTCTACGTTTCTTATTTTGGGCTGACGGATTGATTGACTGACTTTTTTATTACAACGAATTTATTTTAAAACGAGATATCTACTATTGGTTTTAAAAATTTAGATATCTATTACCATCTAAAAAGAAAAACATTTAAGGTACTTAATTACTTGTTGCATAATGTGCTTAGCATCATTGCTAGCATTAAAAATTGATTGATCGTTATTGAATTGCAAAAATGTTCTTTATTGTCAAGGTAAATGAATTTTTTATACACCATTATCTTTCATACATGAATATCTTTTGGCACACTAAGTATTTTAATCATGTCAAAACGGAAATATTTTAGTATTCAAATATTGCATTACCCTACCCCAACCTCTTGAGCTCGTTTAGCTCACCCCACGATTTTTAAAAACTTTTCAGAGACCGAATACTTTGAGATCGATGATACCGACATGAGACTTTTGGACTAGGATTAATTCAACCTAGCTATTCCATTCTCGGACATATTTGTCATCGCGTGCATAATGTAACTATTTATTTTGTTATAGATAGGTGACTTTGACTCTATTTTTATTATATATTTATAGATTTATGGACTTTCGCGGTAGCTATGGTATTAGTTACTTGTGTTTTGGAACACAACTCTTGACGACCCTAAGCTTATGAAAGTCGGGAGTTATACTCCATTGGATGTTTTATATTATAATAGATTGTAAGAGGAATAATTGTTACCAAAAATAAATATTGGTTGATGGCTTTAATTGTTGGGGGCTTTTGAGAAGTAACTTGGCTTTTGTGTCAAAAAGTCAATTGGAAGAAGGTTGAATTGGGGGTAGGCCAGTAGCCTTGGTTGGAAAAAAAAAAAAGGAAAAACGTTTATAAAGAGCACAATTTGGGGCCAAGGGCGGTTTGAACCCGCAACCTCTAAGTGTGAAAAGAGTGTGTTGATCAGTGAACCAAGAGACAAAGTTATTAATTTTATAGTATTTATTTTACATATATGTAATTTTAAACCATTAAAAGAAAAAAATCCCGGGAGGCGCCCACTTTGGAAAGGGGCCCTGTGGCGGCGCCTCGACAACCCTGGGACGACCTGGTTTCAATGCGATTTTTAACTCATTTCTAAGCTATTTTTGTTCATATGTCGTTTTCTATATTGTTTCTATTGTTTAAGGTTGTTTCTATATGGTTTTCAATGTTGTTATGTTATGTTTTAGTTGTTTCCATATTTTCGACGTTTTCAATGCATTGGAACAAAAATTGGGTTGTGCTTTTTTTTATTCATGTGTTGTTTCTATATTATTTTCAATGTATTTCTTTTTTTTAATATGTGTTGTTTTATGCGTATGTTTCTTGATTGTTAAGATTTCTAGTATAAAATTGATTATTTAATGGGAGAGAAAATTGTTTTTTTAACTAAAATTCTATTGGATGAAACATGTTTTAAATATCATGAAACAATAACGTAAAAATACGGAAAAACTCATGCGGGAGCATAAAAATGTCTAAAAAAGGGCGGGAGCGTAGAAAAGTCGAGAAAAAAGCCTGGGATGTTGGGCAGTTATGTCCATAATCCTATATTATATATACATATATATGTTGTTGTGTATTCGGCCCGAATTACATTGAGCGGAAAAATCATGGGTTATATACATAATAGCACAACATTCGGGAAAAAAAAGATACATTTACGTTCCTGTGGATTTTTTACGCTCCCGCATTTTTTCGACATTTTTACACTCCAACAAAATTTTCCATATTTTTTGACATTGTTATTTCAAGGTTGTTTCCAACATGTTTCAAACTAAAAATATTTCGTGAAATATAATTTCGCAACCATTGAATAATCAATTTTATACTCGAAATCTTATAAACAATCAAGAAAATATACACATAAACAACATATATTAAAACACATTGAGAATAATATAGAAACAACACGTGAATTACACAATTCAATTTTTGATCCAGTATTAAAAACATCGATAACAAAGATGGAAACAACCTAGAAAACAATAGAATATCATTGAAATGGGATAATAACACTCTTGGTACCAAGTTTCTTTATCGCTTTTTGGTTTTGGTACCCAATGTTCCAACTTAATCACTTCTAGTACCCTAGGTTTTTCGACGTTAATCACTTTCACCACAAGTCGTTATCTTTCCGTCCAAAACTAATGATTGACCTGTTTCTATAGGTAAAAAGTGGTTTTCAATAAAAGCAGTGTTTTGAAACCGGACGGACGGGCGTTGGCCGGTTTAACCAGAACCCGATCACATGGTCGGTCCGGTTTTATATTAAAACCGAGTGGCTAAAAACCGTTTGCCAACGGTTAAACCCGATAAGACAAAACCTGGAAACCAAAGTTAACTTTCGGTTCAGTTTTTTTAGGTAATATTTTCTTTGTTTTATTACAAAATTGAACGGAAAAGTATTTGTTAAATATATATATAATTGTTCCCATATATTCGTTTTATACATATATTTGGATATTATAATTTATTAAATTTATTTTTATTTGTATTTGTATTTGTTATTTTTTATATTTATTTGTATTTGTATTGTCTTTTATATTTATACATATATATATATATGTGTTTGTATATGGGTCAACCGATTTTTAGGTCAATTCATATTTGATAATTCATTAGGTTAATCAAAAAAATCTATTGCTTAATATCACATTTGATCGGCTAACTAGGCTAAAAGCACTTCTTACCAAAGAACAATATGTCAATTTTAAATTTTGGGTGGAAAGATAATGGCCCGTAGTGAAAGTGATTAACGCTTAAACTTAGGTACTATAAGTGATTAAGTTGGAACGTTAGGTATCGAAACTAAATTTAATCAATGGTTCATAAGTGGGAATTCCCAATTTAATCTAATACTCTCTCGAGTGCCTAGTGATTGTAAATTATAAAACAAGATTTTGATATCTTTATAAAAATCTCAAGAACTATAATTCTATATAGAAGAGTAAAATTTCTACAACAACTTCAAAGGATTTATAAATCTCTCGATTACATAATTTCCTATGTTGTGTTATTCTAGATCTAGTATTAAACCCTTCTCTCGAATGTGGATTAACACATCGGCATCAAAGATTAATGGCTAGGTAATCAACATGTAATTAATACAAATACGAGAAATAAACCATGAATTGCACGAAATAAAGTAGATTTAAAAATCGAACATAAGATCGAGACAAGATTACATCAAGCCCCTAGAATATCTAATTAATTTATTAAACAACACACAAAAGAAATTCGATACATAAAAATTAATACAAGAATTATCTTTGGAAAGAAAGAGAAGAATACGGAAGAACTTATATTTAATGATTTGATCGGTAATTCTCCAAATATTTGTTGAAGAATTAATCTGGTTCCCTTCTTGTTCCCCTACGTTCTCTCGAGCTCCATCTTTTGTATCTTCTTCCCCGGGTCTCCTTGTCTACCCGTGTTCTTGTTCTCAAGACTCATGCCTATTTATAGCGAAGGCTTCATCTTTTTCTTTCAATTTTTCTCTGTCAATTGAACTCTTCTTCATTGTGCATCACCCGATGTCATCCATTAATTTAGTCTTTTGATCTGTACCTTTATAATCTTCTTCTTTCTTTCTTTGTTGTAAAGAATGTTTTCGTGGTTTTTCCGTGTAAAGTCGAATTATAGCCGAAAGATATTTTGTAGGTACCCGCGGTGGCGTTGAATGTATCGCGGTCAAAGCGGTGAAATCAGGATCAAAACGGCACAAACTCATTGCACCATGGTACACAAAGTAAAAATATTGTGTGTGCGCGTGGTACATAAAGCTTTATCTTTGCGATACAAGCTTTAAATACTTTTTTTTCTTTAGCTATTTTTTTTTGATTAGGTTAATAAAAAAAACTATTGCTTAATATCACATTTGATCGGCTAATTAGGGCTAAAAGCACTTCTTACCAGCAACAACAAATCAATTTAAAGTTTTGGATGGAAAGATAACGGCCCATAGTGAAAGTAATTAACGTCGAAACTTAGGATACTAGTAGTGATTAAGTTGGAGCATTAGGTATCGAAACCAAAAGACAAAGAAACTTTGGGTACCAAAAGTGTAATTATCCCTTATTGAAATTATATAGAAACAACCTAAAAATTACATAAACAATATAGAAAACAATACAAGAACAAAAAAAAACTTTAAAATAGGTCAAAGTTGCATTGAAACATCAACAACAACATGGAAACAATCAAGAAACAACATAACAAAATTAAAAACTATATAAAAATAATAGAAAAAATATAGAAAATAATACAAGAACATAAAAAAGCTTAAAATGGATAAAAATTGTTTTGAAACACCAAAAACAACATGAAAATGACAATCTCTAAATCTTATATATATATAGTAAAGAATATTTTCAAAGTTACACTCTTTATAAAAAAATGGAGTGTTATGCTACCATCCATGCGCTGGCACTTGCAAAATACCATTATAGAGTGCCCCCATCTATTTTTCTTTAGCTTGAGTTTTGTGGTGTGGAAGTCCACGAGATTGTGGGGAACACACTATCGCTTATGTGCGCACCTTGAATATTTTTGGTCACACTCTTTAGAAAATGGGGTATATTAATAGATTTTGGGCTTGTGAATAGCACACCCCATAAAATAAAAGAAAATAACACTAACTACAAAAACAAAGAATGAATTAATATAGGTTCTAAAGGAAAGACATAAGAACTTCAAGAAGTCTTTCTTTGTTGGAAAATCTAAAATTTGTTATGCATAAGTCGAAATTAAAACATAAAAATAAAGTAATCACATAGGATTTAATGTTGTACATTGGAAAGATTTACATCTTTTACTTTCCTATTCATCTTTCCCAATTGAAGGAAAAAAATAGTTGAACCGTGTGAAGGGGTGACTAGTTTTTACATGTTAAAAAAAAACGGATTTCCTACAAGACCTTTTTTATTTACGACACCAGCATTTTTTACGGGTTCAGCCAATCCAATTGGCGGTCCTATCTAATTTTAAAGACACAATTGATCCTACTCTATAGGAAAAATTCCTACAAATACGCTCGTAGATTTTTTCGGGATGGAAGATACACTCCCTTCTCTTTTCTTCACACACTACAAGAAATTGACAAAATGTGAGCATTAAAATACGCTCCATCGTATAAACTCAAAGTTGCTCTATATATCTAAAAAGGCAGTATATAGAAAAAACTAAAAAACAAAGAAAGAAGAAAACAAGTTGTACAAAAAAACAAATGAAAATTGCATTGAAAAGGAACAAAGAAAAACAAGATGCACCAAAAAACCGAGGAAGAACAAAAAAAAAAAAAGGAAGAAGGATAACAAACACAATCGACAACAAGAGAAAGAACAAGCAAATTGCGGACAATCATAGCACAAACCAGGAAAAAAAAACTAAGATATTTAACAATTTTCGATCTTAAAGGTATTGTGTATTTCCTTAAAATTCATTCTTTTGAAAAAACATTATTTTTCTGGTACTATTTTAAATGTTTTATTCGTTTTCAAGTTCAAAAATATCATACTCTATATATTGTGCATGAATTGATGGTTCTCATTTGAAAATCATGCATTTGGATTACATGAATGTAATGCTCCTAGATCCAAATCATTTCAAAGTTTTTATAATTGTTCCAAAGTTGTTTCAAAATTATTTTAATAATATTTGAATACATATTTGCAATGTAATTATGTCAAACTTAGCCATATATATGCGAGTTGTTTCAATAGATTGTTTAGGAGTTGTTTTGAAATTGTTCGAACCTTTTTTAAATGTGTTGCGAGATAATACAATGTCATTGCTCTCTTATATTAGTTTTAAAATTGTTTCAAAGATGTTTCAAATATGTTTCGAGTTGTTTGAAGTTGTTTTGAGACATGTCTCAAATTTTCAACTAATGCAATTCCATTATTTCTCTCTTATATTCTAAGGGATATTTGATATAATAATTTATGAGACATCCCATATAGTTATGAGAATTCTAAGTATTCTTAATAAAGAAAATACCATCCCAAAAACCACTATGGACAATTATCACTTTATCATTCTCCATCCGAAACCAACAACAATAGACAAAAAAATAAAATTAAAAATTAAGGAAGGTGACATGTAACTCAAAGTCGAGTAAGTAACTCGACATCAAGTCAAAATGTAACTCGAAAATCATCGACTCGAATGTCAAGTCACATGTGACTCGATATCGAAGTCACATATAACTCGACATCGAGTCGGATGTCGAGTTACATTTTGATCGTTGTTCAAGCTTATTTCGAATTTGTTTTTTTTTCATGTCTATAGTTTTCAAATCTATTGTATACCCAACCCCAAACTAAATACGATCTTGAAATGAATAAAGGATGAGCTAGAGAACAAAATGCTTACATTTTTCGAGATTCTAATCGAAAAAAAGTTTTCGCCAGGAAAATCACCGGAAAAGTTTTGTCTTAGAACCAAAAGTGTGAGAGAGAAAGTGAAAAGGAGAAAGAGAGGTATTATGTGACCTAATGTGATATGCTTAAAGGATATGAATGTCATTTCACACCCCAAAATGGCTAATAAAGATGTGTTTTCAAAAGATGGCTATTTCTAATCTTTACAGTTTGGATATGGCTAATTTGACTCATTTCCACTAATATATATGTATATGTGTATTGGGCCCAAATTACATCGAGGGGAAAAATCATGGGTTATGGATACAATTGCCTAAGAATTCAAAAAAAAAGATACATTTACGTTCCCAATAAATTTTTATGCTCCCGCATTTTAAGAGAATATTTTTACACTCCCATCAATTTCAAACAAAGTGTGTGGTGGAAACTACATAATTTTGATCTGTTTCAAGTAGGCATATACACCTAAACCAGCTATTACATGCCCACTTCTTGAGCATATTCTAGAATTCCCGAGTTGGATCGTCTTCTCTCCTTTAGCATTCAACATGGTTCGCGTCGATTTGGTCGTGTTTTTGTTTGGAATTTTTTTCTTTTTCTTCTCCAATGTCGCTTGTGTTGGGTGGATTTATGTTTTGGGGGAAAGGATATGGGTTTTACTATGGGGAGGTGCAAATTGGGAAATGTTGGGAGGTGTATTGATGAGTAAACATATTTGGTTTTATAAAAGAGTAAAGAGAGTGTATTAAAAAATGGTATGTACTAATGCATTTTGGAGTTGTGAATAACGCACATCATAAAATAAAATAAAATAACACTAACTAGAAAACACAAAGAAAGAATGAATATAGGTTCTAAAAGAAAACATAAGAACTTCAAGAAGAACCTAATGGAAAATCTAAAATTTGTTTAGCATAAGCGAAATTAAAACATAAAAAGAAAGTAATCACGTGGGGTTTAATTTTCTTCTGTTTCTAGTTAATCTTGTACATTGAAAAGATTTGCATATTTTACTTTCTTATTCATCTTTCTCGATTGAAAAGAAAAAAATAGTTGAACCGTGTGAAGGGGTGACTGATTTTTACATGTTCACAACGGATTTCTTACTAACAATTTTATTTACGCACCCAGGCTAGTCACCGATTTAAGGAATCCAATTGGCCGGTCCTGTCCATTTTTAAAAACATTGCACCAAATTAATGCATATTTTATTGGGTTAAAGACACAATTCCCACTTTATAGGGAAATCCTGCAAATACGTTAGCGGATTTTTTATGGACAAGATACGCTCTCTTCTCTTTCCTTCACAACAAATACACTCCAGTGTATAAACTCAAAGTTGCTATATAAATCTTACAAAAAAGGCATAATCAAACACAAAAACACTAAACAAAGGAAGAAGAAAACAAGTTATACAAAAAAAAAAACACGAAAACGCTGATAAAAGGAAGAAGAAAACAAGTTGCACCAAAAACCGTAACCGAAAAAAAGAGGAAGAAGTAAGAAAAAACACAACAAAGAACAAGAGGAAGAACAAACAAATCGCGAGAAAATCACAACACAAACTAGAAAAAATTAAGTTAATCAACAATTGTCGATCTCAAAGATTGTGTATGTCATTGAAATTCATTCTTACGAAAAAACATTATTTCTCTGGGTACTATTTTAATTTTTTATTCACTTTTAAGTTTAATATATATCATATTATATATATTGTGCAATAATGATTGTTCTAGAAAAATCGTGCATTTTGATTAGTTGACTCTAATTCTTCTAGATCAAATTGTTTGAAGTTGTTTCATAATTGTTTCAAAGTTGTTTCAAAATTATTTTAACAATGTTTGATTACATATTTAGAATGGAATTATATAAAACTTAGTCAATCAGTATGCATGTTAGGCGTAAAAACAATCACCTAATTTACCGCAAAAATGTACGGTTGTCAAATTTTAATAGTGTAATGAGTGGGGTTGTCGTATCCACAAGGAATGTGTGTGTAAGTACCAAGTATAAATTACCTCTACTATATTTTGGTGATCAATAATAGATGGATTTGTGGATTTATAATTAAAAATATTTAAATGTAAATAAAAATACAAAATCTAAATCTACGGGAGAATTATTCTAGAGGTTTGATTTCATCAAGTTATCACTTATGTAAGATAAACAATCTATCTATTTCAAACAATGGTTTATAAGTTTAAATTCCCAATTTAATCAACTACCTCTCTCGAGTGCCTAGTGATTTTAAATAATAAAATAAGTTTTCGATATCTCTATAAAAATCTCAAGAATTATAATTCTAAATAGAAGAGTAGAATTTCTACAACAACTTCAAAGGATTTATAAATCTCTCGATTATATAATTTCCTATGTTGTGTTATTCTAGATCAGTATTAAACCCTTCTCTAGAATGTGGATTAACACATCATACATCAAAGATTAATGGTTATGTTATCAATATGTAATTAATACAAATACGAGAAATAAAATGAATTGCACGAAATAAAATAGATCTACAAATCAAACATAAGATCAGACAAGATTACATCAAGCCCTAGAATATCTAATTAGTTTATTAAACAACACACAAAAAAACAATTCGATACATAAAAATTAATACAAGAATTATCTTTGGAAAGAAAGAGAAGAACAAGGAAGAACTTATATTTGATGATTTGATAGGTAATTCTCCAAGTATTTATTGAAGAATTAATCTGCTTCCCATCCTGTTCCACTATGTTCTCTCCAATCGAGCTCCATCTTTTGTATCTTTTTCCCGGGTCTCCTGTCTACCCGTGTTCTTGTTCTTTGAAGACTCATGACTATTTATAGCGAGAAGGCTTCATCTTTTTCTTCCATTTTTTCTCTGTCAATTGAAGCATTACATTGTCCATTACCTAATGTCCTCCATTAATTTATTCTTTTGATCCGTACTTTTATGTCTTCTTATTCTCTTTCCGCTCATTAATCTTTCTTTGTTGTAAAGAATGTTTTCGTGGTTTTCGCCGTGTAAAATGAATTATTTTTGAAATATATTTTGTAGGTATCGCAGTAGGCATTGAATGTATCGCGGTCGAAAAGCGGTGAAATCATGATCAAAACGCGACACAAACTAATTGCACCACGGTGCACATAAAAATATTGTGTACCGGTACATAAAATCTTTGTACCCACAAGTACATGCTTTAAATACCTTTTTTTCTTTAGCTATTTTTTTGATTAGGTTAATCAAAAAATCTATTTCTTAATATCACATTTGATCGGCTAATTAGGGCTAAAAGCACTTTTTACCAAAGAACAACAGGTCAATTTTAAGTTTTGGACGGAAAGATAACGGCCCTTAGTGAAAGGGATTAACTAAAAAACTTATGGTACTAGAAGTGATTAAGTTGGAACATTAGGTAGAAACCAAAAAAAGACAAGATAAACTTTGGGTACCAAAAGTATAATTATCCCTTATTGAAATTATATAGAAACAACCTAAAAATTATATAAACAATATAGAAAACAACAGAAGAACAAAAAGAACTTTAAAATAGGTCAAAGTTGCATTGAAACATCAACAACATGGAAACAATCAACAAACAACATAACAACATTGAAAATTATATAAAAACAACGAAACAATATAGAAAATAATACAAGAACATAAAAAAGCTTAAAAATGGGTAAAAATTGTATTGAAACACAAAAACAATATGGAAATGACAATCTCTAAATCTTATATATATATATAGCAAAGAATATTTTGAGGGTAACACTCTTTATAAAAAAAATGGAGTGTTCTTTTGCTACCATCTTGTGCGGGCACTTGCAAAATACCATTATAGAGTGCCCCATCTATTTTCTTTAGCTTGAATTTTGTGGTTTGGAAGTCCACGAGATTGTGGGGAACACACTATCGCCTATGTGCACACCTAGAATATTTTCAAGGTCACACTCTTTAGAAAATGAGGTGTATTAATAGATTTTGGAATTGTGAATAGCACACCCCATAAAATAAAAGAAAATAACACTAACTACAAAAACACAAAGAATGAACTGAATATAGGTTCTAAAGGAAAGACATAAGTGTTAGTCCAAGTGGCTACGATAATCTAGAGGGGGGTGAATAGATTATCTAGGTTTTCAGATTTTGCCCTCTTTTTGAATAATCAACCAAAGACGAGAATGTAAATGCGGAAATAAAACAACACTCGTCGATTTAAAGAGGTTCAACCCACCTAGGGCCTAATCCTCTACCACCTTGAGGATTACCACAACCCTCTTACAACACCTTGAGGATTACCACAACCCTCTTACAACACCTTTGAAGATTACCACAACCTTCAAACACCTATCACCTAGATCACCCAAAGTGTATTCTTACCACAAGAATACTCACAAGGATGTCTTGTGTTGAATGATGACCAAAATCAAGATTACAACTCAATAATGATTGATACAATATGAGTACAAGTGTAATCAAGAATTGAGAGCCTAGACCTCAAATTTGTGCAAGTGAAAGTGCTTAGGCTAATACAACAAGATATATGAAAGTGTTTGCTTTGTATGCTCTTTGCTTGTATATTGTGTTGTGTCTTGTTGCTTGAATGAAGCCTCTATTTATAGGAGAGGTCTTGGCTTTGATTTCCAGGACATTGGCTCCTCCTTGGGGAGTGATTTGCTGCAAAAGAAACCATTTAAAATCATCAATATAGTGTTAGAAATCAATCCCACAAAATAGGGAAAAGTCATGTCAAAACGCATAGCGGATAGTTTCTTTGTCAAACATGGGGTTCGACGGTCGCGAGAGATAAGATTGAAATTGAATTCTGCGAATTTTTTACAGGGGACGGTCGAAGGGGGTGCGGCCGTCGCGCCCTCAGTGTGACCGGTTGCCTTGAGCGTTTTTAAACAGAGAAGTCTGGAACAAAAATCCAACTTGCAGTGCAACAGTCGCTCACCGGTCGATCGGTCGACCACACCGGTCGCCCACCTGGTCGGTCGCCGCTTTTTTTTCTTACGTCCCATTTTTTGTTTCAAAACTCAACTCAGGTACGGGTTGCCTATAGGGCGACCAGGTCGAACTGAAACAAAAGTGTTGTCAATTTTAAATCGAAAATAAACTTCAAGAAATACTCCAAAAAATAGTAAAAACATTTTAGATCGATTGGAAGTGTTAGGACAACATTTAGGGACATTGTTTTGGTATAAAAACTCTTTAGAACAAAATCATCAAAATCATGATAAAAACATTTATCTAACAAACTCCCCCTTTTTGATGATTACAAACCAAAACAATTTTCAAGAGGACGATTTGAAAAGCAAAATAATTTTCCGGTTTAAGAGTAAACTATCCGTTTAAAAACATTTTACAAACGCTCCCCTATCAACAAGCACATTAAGAAGAATTATTGCATAAGCTAGAAGCACAAGCTTTTACAAAAATAAACAATAACTTCATGAGCTTAGAAGCTCCCCTGTCACAAATACTTAATGTCCATGCAAACAAGTCCATAAAGTCCATAAAACAACCATTGGACTAAGTTTTCTTCACAACTTATGGCCTTAAAAAGCCATAGCTTGTAGCTTCTATTATGAGCTTTTATTGGCTTCTTTGAGCTAACGAGCCAATTTCTGTTTTCTCCCCTTTGGAATCATCAAAAAGAATGTTAGGATGATAGAAACATCATAGATATATCAAAGTGCGCCAAAGAGACGATTTATCAACCATTGAGCAATTTTAGGCTTAAAAACCAAGGAAAATGGGAGAAATGCATCATGAAGAGTTCATACGCCCGTTTTATTTCCCAAAACATGATCTCAAAGAGTATAGAAGACTTTTGGAAGCGAGAGAATCATGTAGAAGTTGAAATTTTCATTGAAACATTTCATCGAACACATTGTGGGCGTGAAAAATAAAAAGAGTTGTATATAGCCCTTGTAAATGATCCAAGCCGAAAAAAAATTTCATCACCAAATCATACCAATTATCATACAAAACAGCATAACAACTAAGCTCATCATGATCATAAAATAATTTCATCAAGTAATATACAAGAAAGGCCATAAACTCGAGGTTCAACCCAATTGAGCAAAGTAAGGAAAAATCTTACCATTTAATCGGAAAGGATGAGCAATGATGATGATAAACATGCTATATACGGTCAAGATATAAATGGAATGCATAAAAATCAATTTTGAGTGACAATAGTGTGCATTTGGCAAAGGGGACGAAAAATGGCCAAAATGAGTGAAAAAGACTAATGCTCAAGACAGAGCGATTTTAAACCAAAAATGGCTTAGGCGACCGGTCGTGGTTGAGCGGCGATGTCGTCGTTGAGGGCGACAGGTTGCCCTCAACCTCTTGCCCATTGTTTTGCAAATTTTCCAAAATCCAATTTTCAACCGAAAATCCGATTTTTCGCCCTAAGTTTTAAAAACGTGCAAAATACAAACGTGAATTTCATTCAATATGCATTATGCCTAACCGAGCTCGTGATCGGCCAAAAAGTCTCGGAAGTTAGCGGTTTTGTGAAAATATCCGCTAATTGATCTTGAGATGGAACAAAAGATATCTCAATTTTTCGTTTTGAGACACAATCCCTTAGAAAATGATGTCGAATCTCAATATGTTTAGTACGGTTATGATGAACCGGGTTTTGAGCAATATTTATAGCGGATACATTATCACAAAAGATAGGTACGTTTTCAAAAGAGCATTTGTAATCCGCTAAGGTTTGTTTCATCCAAAGAAGTTGAGTACAACAAAATGCGGCGGAAATATATTCGGCCGGCCGTTGAAAGAGAAAACAGTTTTGCTTCTTTGAAAACCAAGAAACTAGGCAATCGCTTAAAAATTGACATGATCCGGAAGTACTTTTCCGATCATCAATATTTCCCGCATAGTCGAATCACTATAACCTTTAAGAGAGAAATTTTCATTCTTTGGATAAAATAAGCCATATTGAATGGTGCCTTTCAAATATCGAAAAATCCTTTTAACGGCACTCATATGAGATTCTTTGGGATTGCTTTGAAAACGAGCACATAGGCATACGGCATGAAGAATGTCCGGTCTACTAGCGGTTAAATAAAGTAAACTACCAATCATACCTCGATACTTGGATTCATCAACCGACTTGCCTTTTTCATCTTTGTCAATTTTGACATTGGTTGCCATAAGTCGAGACGGTTCTTCCTTCTTCAATGCCGAACTTCTTCAAAAGTTCTTTTGTATACTTTGATTGCGAAATATAAATACCTTCTTGGCATTGCTTAATTTGAAGTCAAGGAAGAAGTTTAGCTCCCCATCATACTCATCTCGAATTCACCTTGCATTAACTTGGAGAATTTCTTGCACAAAGATTCATTAGTAGCACCAAATATAATATCATCAACATAAATTTGCACAAGTAAACAATCTTGCCCTTTTTCAAAAACAAAGAGTGTAGTATCAACTTTACCTCTTGTAAAACCATTTTGCAAAAGAAAAGAGCTAAGTCTATCATACCATGCACGGGTGCTTGTTTTAAACCATACAAAGCCTTTTTAAGTTTATAAACATCATTAGGCTAGAAAAATTTTCAAACCCCGGAGGTTGTTTTACATAGACTTCTTCTTGAATAATACCATTTAAGAAAGCGGATTTAACATCCATTTGGTAAAGTTTGAAATTTTTGAAACAAGAATAGGCAAGTAAAATACGAATAGCTTCTAAACGTGCTTACGGGTGCAAAAGTTTCATCATAGTCAATACCTTCTTCTTGACAATACCCTTGAGCTACTAACCTTGCCTTATTTCGAACAATGTTGCCTTGATCATCAAGTTTGTTAGGAATACCCATTTTGTACCAATGATTGTTTGAGATGGAGGACAAGGTACTAATTCCCATACATCATTTCTTTCAAATTGATTCAACTCCTCTTGCATTTCCAAAAACCAATCTTCATCCTCAATAGCTTCCTTAGCATTTTTAGGCTCTTTTTGAGATATAAGAGCTTTCTCGGCAAAATTCCTTCGAGTCATTACTTTATCAAGGGGATCACCAATAATAAGATCTTTTGGGTGATCTCCTTAAATTTCAATGCTACGGGAAGATTCAAGTATCACCCTATCTTCTTGAGGAACATTTGAACTTGAAGGTTGATCATTATGAGCATCACTTTGAACAATAGGTTCAACAATATCCTCTTCATCACTATCGTCATTCGGTATTCTTTCAACACCCGAGGCTTCATTAAATTTGACATGAATGGATTCTTCAACAACCATGCTAGTCTTGTTGTAAACCCGATATGCTTTGCTCTTGGTTGAATACCCCATAAATATACCTTCTTCGGCCTTAGGATCAAGTTTGTCCAATTGATCCTTAGTATTCAAAAAATAAAGCACTTACATCCAAATATTTTGAAATAACTAATATTTGGAGTTCTTCCTTTCCAAAGCTCATATGGAGTTTTATTCATATTAGGACGAATATAAACTCGGTTAATGACATAGCAAGCGGTACTTACGGCTTCGGCCCAAAAATACTTTGGAAGTGAAAATTCATTGAGCATGGATCGACTCATTTCTTGTAATGTTCGATTTTTCCGTTCGGCTACTCCATTTTGTTGAGGTGTCCTTGGAGCCGAGAAATTATGAGCATATCCTTTGGTTTCACAAAATACTCTAAATTCACCGTCAAATTCTCCACCTCGATCGCTTGAATAGACTTGATAGTATCTTCTTTTTCATTCTCAATAAGTCTACACAACTTAACAAACTCATTAACGGCATCGTTTTTATTTGTAAGAAAAAGAGCCCAAGTATATCTCGAAAAATCATCGACTATAACAAAAGTGTAATGTTTTCCACTTAGACTAGCCGTACCAATATCCCCATACAAATCAAGGTGAAGCAATTGTAGGGGTTTGGTAGTGGAAATTTCATTTTTGGGTTTAAAACTACTCTTAACTAATTTGTTCTTTTGACAAGTGTCACATAAGCCAAGATTTTCAAAATTCAATTTGGGTAGTCCTTTTACATGTTGGTTTTTGTAAATATTTTTCAAATTCTTGTATCCAACATGTCCGAGTCGCCTATGCCATAAACTTGTTAAATCATTATTGGCGACAAGACAAGAAACATTTTGACTAACCAAATCACTAGTACAAATTTTGTAAAGATTGCCTTTTCTATTTGCTTCACAAATAATATTACCATTTTTAAGAATAAGGCATTTTTCTTTATTAAAAGAAACATCATAATTTGAATCACAAAGTTGGCTAACACTTATCAAATTAAACTTAAGCCCTTCTACTAAAAGAACATTACAAAGAGAGAAAGAAGAGTTACCAATTTCTCCATTTCCAAGAATTTTTCCTTTGCCATTGCGAACATGACCATACCCTCTTCTTGGAGCTTGATGTTGGTAAAAAGCTCTCTCCTCCCGGTCATATGGCGTGAACATCCGCTGTCCACGAGCCATTTCGAATCCTCCATGGTTGTTATAGCCCCTATTACCTACAAAATCATTTCTTTTAGGTACCCTATAATTTTGGGGTCCATGGGGTTAGTCTTGAGACCTTTGGGTCTCCAAACATGTCTTGAGCTATTTCTCAATTTGCAATTATTAGCATAATGTCCAACTTTGCCACAATAAAAACAAGTAGGAGTATTATAATTATTGGCACGTACAAAAGTCGGACCTTGGTTATTTTTCTTAAAAACACTTTGAAATGGCTTATAACCAAGTCCCGATTTGGAATGCTCACCTCTTTGTGCATCTAAAATTTTTGTGACTTTATCCGTACTTATGTTGAAACGATGCACGTCATTTTTCAAACATTCAATATCTTTTGTGAGCGATTCCTTTTCGGTTTCAAGAGAATGAATTCTAGTAAGAGTAAGAGCATGAGCTTTGTCTAAAGATTCATAAGAGGTAAATAATTTTTCCTTTTCAACCTTAATCTCCTTATGCTCCTTTTTCAAATTTTTGTATTTAACGATTAAATTTTGAAACTCAATTTGCAATTCATCAAAATCACATTGCAAGTCATCAACTATGGAGGAAGTAGAAGAATTTGAGTGTACCTCATTGTTTTCGTCGTCTATAGCCATGAGACCGTGTTCGGTTTCTCCTTCCTCATCGGTTGTTTGAGTAGTTCATCCCATGTTTTGACTTCCGCATTTAGAGCCTTCTTTTTTGTAAAAGGCTTCCTTTTCTTTTGCTCCTCTTCATCGAGCTTTGGGCAATCGGCAATGAAGTGCCGGGTTTTCCGCATTTAAAGCAAGCATTATCTCTTGGTTTTCTTGCTTTATTTTTATTCACAAATTTTGCAAATTTTCGAACAAGTGCGGCCGTCTCCTCATCATCATCATCATTATCATAGTATGCATTATTAGAAGAGGAAGCAAGACCTTTAGGAATATTTTGCATACCCGATTGATTGATGGTTGGTTTGGTATTTTTCCTCTCCTTGAGATAGACTTCATAGATGAGGAGGTTCCCGATGAGCTCGTCAAACTTGAGTGTCTCAAGATTTTGTGCTTCCGTGATTGCCGTCACCTTTTCGGACCATGAGCCGGGAAGAGCATTCAATACCTTAGTCACTTTGTCTTCTTCGGAGATGACTTTACCGAGGGCCACAAGAGGATTGACAATGTTGTCAAGCCTTTCCACCATCTTGGAGATGCTTTCACCATCATACATGTTAAAGTTTTCAAAGTCTTTAACAAGCATGGTCTTTCTAGCTTGCTTGACCTTCTTTGTCCCTTCATATATAGTCTCCAATTTTTCCCAAACCTCATGTGCCGACCTTATGCCTCGTATGCGATTGTACTCGGTGGCGGTAAGTGAGCAATGCAAAATATTTAAGGCCTTACCATTTAGAGAGAAAGCCTTCTTATCATTTTCATCGAACTCCTTGAAAGGTTTAGGAGTCGAGGTGCCATCCTCCATTTTTTTTTGTTGGTTGATCAACTCCTTCAATAACCACATTCCATATGTCAAATCCCACCCCTTGTAGAAAGCACTCCATACGGTCTTTCCAAAATGCGTAGTTGTTGGCGTCGAACAATGGTGGCTTGTTGGTGGAGCGCGCGGTGGTGAGATAAGCGTCATTCGTAGCCATGGATCTTTCCTCTTTACTCGGGCGAGCTAGCCAAAGAGTTTGGCTTTGATACCACTTGTTAGTCCAAGTGGCTACGATAATCTAGAGGGGGTGAATAGATTATCTAGGTTTTTCAGATTTTGCCCTCTTTTTGAATAATCAACCAAAGACGAGAATGTAAATGCGGAAATAAAACAACACTCGTCGATTTAAAGAGGTTCAACCCACCTAGGGCCTAATCCTCTACCACCTTGAGGATTACCACAACCCTCTTACAACACCTTGAGGATTACCACAACCCTCTTACAACACCTTTGAAGATTACCACAACCTTCAAACACCTATCACCTAGATCACCCAGTGTATTCTTACCACAAGAATACTCACAAGGATGTCTTGTGTTGAATGATGACCAAAATCAAGATTACAACTCAATAATGATTGATACAATATGAGTACAAGTGTAATCAAGAATTGAGAGCCTAGACCTCAAATTTGTGCAAGTGAAAGTGCTTAGGCTAATACAACAAGATATATGAAAGTGTTTGCTTTGTATGCTCTTTGCTTGTATATTGTGTTGTGTCTTGTTGCTTGAATGAAGCCTCTATTTATAGGAGAGGTCTTGGCTTTGATTTCGGACATTGGCTCCTCCTTGGGGAGTGATTTTTGCTGCAAAAGAAACCATTTAAAATCATCAATATAGCTGTTAGAAATCAATCCCACAAAATAGGAAAAGGCATCAAAACGCATAGCGGATAGTTTCTTTGTCAAACATGGGGTTATGAGTCGGCAAGCAGAGAGATAAGATTGAAATTGAATTTGCGAATTTTTACACAGGGGGACCGGTCGAAGTGCGGCCAGTGCGCCTCGCCTATGACCGGTTGCCCTTGACGCGTTTTACGAAACAGAGAAGTCGGAACAAAAATCCAACTTGCAGTGCGGGTCGCTCATCGGCCGGCCGGTCGACCCGACCACACGTCGCCCACAGTCGACGGGTCGCTTCGCGCCTTTTTTTTTCTTACGTCCCATTTTCTGTTTCAAAACTCAACTCAGTGCGGGTTGCCCTATGGGCGACCGGTCGAGCTCGAAACAAAAGTGTTGTCCAATTTTAAATCGAAAATAAACTTCAAGAAATACTCCAAAAAATAGTAAAAACATTTTAGATCGATTGGAAGTGTTAGGACAACATTTAGGGACATTGTTTTGGTATAAAAACTCTTTAGAACAAAATCATCAAAATCATGATAAAAACATTTATCTAACAATAAGAACTTCAAGAAGTACCTAATGGAAAATCTAAAATTTGTTATCCATAACCGAAATTAAAACGTAAAAATAAAGTAATCACGTAGGATTTAATTTTGTTCTATTTCTAGTTAATGTTAAATGTGGCGGTCTATCTAATTTTAAAGACACAATTGCCTTTATAGGGAAAATTCCGCAAATACGGTCGCAACTTTTTCTCGGGATGGAAGATACACTCCCTTCTCTTTTCTTCACACTACAAGAAATTGACAAAACGTGACGAAATTACGCTCCATCGTATAAACTCAAAGTTACTCTATATATCTAAAAAAGGAAGTAGCATACACGAAAAATACTTGAACAAAGAAAGAAGAAAACAAGTTGTACAAAAAAAAAAAACGAAAATCTTGATAAAAGGAAGAAGAAAACAAGTCGCATAGAAAAACCGGAAGAACAAAAACAAAAGAGGAAGAAGGAAAAAACACAATCGACAACAAGAGAAAGAACAAGCAAATTGCGAGAAAATCATAGCACAAACCAAAAAAAAAAAACTAAGATATTTAACGAGTTTTTGATCTTAAAGGTATTGTGTATTTCCTTGAAATTCATTCTTTTGAAAAAACATTATTTTTCGGGTACTATTTTAAATGTTTTATTCGTTTTCAAGTTCAAAAATATCATATTCTATATATTGTGCATGAATTGATGGTTTCTGAAAATCGTGCATTTCAATTATTGAATGTAATGCTTCTAGATCCAAATCATTTCAAAGTTTTTTTATAATTGTTCCAAAATTGTTTGAAATTATTTTAATAATATTTTATTTCTAAATATTTGCAATATAATTATGTCAACTTAGCCATATATATGCAGTTGTTTCAATAGATTGTTTAGGAGTTGTTTTGAAGTTGTTCGAACCTTTTTTTTTAAATGTGTTGCGAGATAATACAATGTCATTGCTTCTCTTATATTAGTTTCTAAAATTGTTTCAAAGATGTTTCAAACATGTTTCCGAGTTATTTCAAGTTGTTTAGGACATGTCTCAAATATTTTTCAACTATTACAATTCCATTATTTCTCTCTTATATTCTAAGGGATATTTAATATAATAATTTATGAGACATCCCTTATAGTTATGAGAATTCTAAGTAATCTTAATACAGAAACTACCATCCCAAAAACCACTATGGACAATTATCACTTTATCATTCTCCATCTGAAACCAACAACAACAGACAAAAAAACAAAATTAAAAATTAAGGAAGGCTGATATGTAACTCGAAGTGGAGTAAATAACTCGACATCAAGTCAAAATGTAACTCGAAAATCATCGACTCGATGTTAGAGTCACATGTGACTCGATATCGAGTCACATATAACTCAATATCGAGTCGGATGTCGAGTTACATTTGCAAACCGTTGTTCGAGCTTATTTTAATGGTTTTTTTCATGTCTATAGTTTTCAAATCTATTGTATACCCAACCCCAAACTAAATACAATCTTTGAAATGAATAAAGGATGAACTAGAGAACAAAATGCTTACATTGTTTGAGATTACGATCGAAAAAATTGGTCGCCTAGGAAAATCAGGAAAAGTTTATGTCTTAGAACCAAAAGTGTGAGAGAGAAAGTGAAAAGGAGAAAGAGAGGTATTATGTGACCTAATGTGATATGCTTAAAGGATATGAATGTCATTTCACACCCCAAAATGGCTAATAAAGATGTGTTTTCAAAAGATGGCTATTTCTAATCTTTTACAGTTTGGATATGGCTAATTTGACTCATTTCCACTAATATATATGTATATGTGTATTGGGCCCAAATTACATCGAGGGGAAAAATCATGGGCTATGGATACAATTGCATAAGAATTTGGAAAAAAAAATATACATTTACGTTCCATAAATTTTTATGCTCCGCATTTTTCTAGAATATTTTTACACTCCCACCAATTTCAAACAAAGTGTGTGGCTGGAAACTACATAGTTTTGATCTGTTTCAAGTATGCATATACACCTAAACCAGCTATTACACAGCCCCACTGCTTGAGCATATTCTAGAAATCCCGAGTTGGATCGTCTTCTCTCCTTTATCATTCAACATGGTTCGCGTCAGATTTGGTCGTGTTTTCTGTTTGGAATTTTTTTCTTTTTCTTCTCCAATGTCGCTTGTGTTGGGTTGATTTATGTTTTGGGGGAAAGGATATGGGTTTTACTATAGGGAGGTGCAAATTGGGAAATGTTGGGAGATGTATTGATGAGTAAACATATTAGTTTTATAAAAGAGTAAAGAGAGTGTGTACTAATACATTTTGGGGTTGTGAATAACGCACACCATAAAATAAAAGAAAATAACACAAACTAGAAAAACACAAAGAAAGAACTGAATATAGGTTCTAAAAGAAAACATAAGAACTTCAAGAAGAACCTAATGGAAAATCTAAAATTTGTTTAGCATAAGCGAAATTAAAACATAAAAAGAAAGTAATCACGTGGGGTTTAATTTTCTTGTTTCTAGTTAATCTTGTACATTGAAAAGATTTGCATAGTTTACTTTTTTATTCATCTTTCTCGATTGAAAAGAAAAAAATAGTTGAACCGTGTGAAGGGGTGACTGATTTTTACATGTTCAACGGATTTCTTACTAACAATTTTATTTACACACCAGGCTAGTCACCGATTTAACGAATCCAATTGGCGGTCTTGTCCATTTTTAAAAACATTGCACCAAAGTAATGCATATTTTATTGGGTTAAAGACACAATTCCCCACTTTATAGGAAATCGCTGCAAATACATTGGCGGATTTTTATGGACGAGAAGATACGCTCTCTTCTCTTTCCTTCACATCAAATACACTCCAGCGTATAAACTCAAAGTTGCTATATAAATCTTACAAAAAAGGCATAAGCAAACACAAAAACACTAAACAAAGGAAGAAGAAAACAAGTTATACCAAAACAAAAACACGAAAACGCTGATAAAAGGAAGAAGAAAACAAGTTGCAGCAAAAAACCAGAACCGAAAAAAAAAAGAGGAAGAGGTAAGAAAAAACACAACAAAGAACAAGAGGAAGAACAAACAAATCGCAGAAAATCACAGCACAAACTAGAAAAAAATTAAGTTAATCAACAATTTTCGATCTCAAAGGTACTGTGTAAGTCATTGAAATTCATTCTTCTGAAAAAATATTATTTCTCTGGTACTATTTTAATTTTTTTTTTCATTTTTAAGTTTAATATATATCATATTATATATATTGTGCAAGAATGATGGTTCTAGCTGAAAATCGTGCATTTTGATTAGTTGAATCTAATTCTTCTAGATCCAAATCGTTTCGAAGTTGTTTCATAATTGTTTCAAAGTTGTTTCAAAATTGTTTTAACAATGTTTCAGTTACATATTTGGAACGGAATTATATCAAACTTAGTCATGTATGCATGTTAGGCATAAAAACAATCACCTAATTTAACGCAAGTGTATACGGTTGTCAAGTTTTAATATAGTGTAATGAGTAGGGTTGTCGTATCCACAAGGAATGTGTGTGTAAGTACAAAGTATAAATTATACGCTATATTTGGTGATCAATAATTAAATGTAAATAAAAATACAAAATCTAAATCTACGGGAGAATTATTCTAGAGGTTGATTTCATCAAGTTATCACTTATGTAAGATAAACAATCTATCTTTTTCAAGCAATGGTTTATAAGTTGAAATTCCCAATTTAATCAACTACCTCTCTCGAGTGCCTAGTGATTTTAAATTATAAAACCAGATTTCGATATCTCTATAAAAATCTCAAAAATTATAATTCTAAATAGAAGAGTAGAATTTCTACAACTTCTTCAAAGCATTTATAAATCTCTCGGTTATACAATTTCCTATGTTGTGTTATTCTAGATTTGGTATTAAAACCCTTCTCTCGAATGTGGATTAACACATCGAGGCATCAAAGATTAATGAATAGGTAATCGTATGTAATTAATACAAATACATAAATAAACCATGAATTGCACGAAATAAAATAGATCTACAAATCAAACATAAGATCAGACAAGATTACATCAAGCCCCTAGAATATCTAATTAGTTTATTAAACAACACACAAAAAAAAACAATTCGATACATAAAAATTAATACAAGAATTATCTTTGGAAAGAAAGAGAAGAACAAGGAAGAACTTATATTTGATGATTTGATAGGTAATTCTCCAAGTATTTATTGAAGAATTAATCGATTCCCATCTGTTCCACATATGTTCTCTCCAACTCGAGCTCCATCTTTTGTATCTTTTTCCTGGGTCTCCCTGTCTACCCGTGTTCTTGTTCTTTGAAGACTCATGTCTATTTATAGCGAGAAGGCTTCATCGTTTTCTTGCATTTTCTCTGTCAATTGAACTCTTACATTTGTCCATTACCTAATGTCCTCCATTAATTTATTCTTTTGATCGTACTTTTATGTCTTCTTCTTTCTCTCTTTCCGCTCATTAATCTTTCTTTGTTGTAAAGAATGTTTTCGTGGTTTTCTGTAGTGTAAAGTCTAATTATTGATGAAAGATATTTTGTAGATATCGCGGTAGGCGTTGAATGTATCACCTTTGTCAAAAGCGGGTAAAATCGGGATCAAAACGCGCGGCCACAGACTAATTGCACCACGACACGGTAAACATATTGTGTACCGCGGTACATAAAGCTTGTAAGTACATAAAGCTTTGTACCGCTTTAAATACCTTTTTTCTTTAGCTATTTGGTGTCTGCGGTGCACATTTTCCTTTCTTTTTTATTTTTTTCTTTCTCTTTTTCTTTCTATTCTTTTCTTTTCCATTCTTTCACCGCCATGATTCATTTTTCATCGTCTTCGCCCATTTCTTGATTTCTTGGTACCTTGATACCTATTACAACTTGATGTACAATTTCAAAAATAATCTAGACTAAATCTTCTTTAAAAAAATACAATTTTAAATCTTAGGATACCTATTTTGTTGATAAAATTCCAACTTAACAATGCGAGTTGTTTCAACTCATTGATTCGGAGTTGTTTTGAAGTTGTTCAAATGTTTTTAAATGTGTTTGAGATAATACAATGTCATTGCTTCTCTTATTCATTTCTAAAATTGTTTCAACGATGTTTCAAACATGTTTACGAGTTGTTTGAACATATTTCAAATAATACATTCCATTATTTCCCTCTTTAATTTCTAAAGTTGTGCGGAAGATGTTTATGAGATATTATTTCAAACATGCATGTTTGAGCTAATACAATTTTATTACTTCTTGCGAGACACATCGAGACAATTCTAGCGACATTATACCATAATGGAATGACTTACAAAGCATATTTGAGTTAATACAATGTCATTGCTTCTCTTATTAGTTTCTAAAATTGTTTCAAATGATTTAAAAAATATTACAAACATGTTTCAAAGTTGTTTGAAATTGTTTAAACATGTTTCAGCTAATAGAGTTGCATTGTTTTTCTTATTAAAGTTGTTTTAAATGTGTTTCAAACATGTTTTACCTAATACTGATTTCATAATTGCTTCTTGCGGACAGACACATCAAGACGAGTCCAACAATAATATATCACAATGAACAAAAGTAAGAAAATAAGAATTACATCAACTTTGAACGAACATACATACTCATTCTAAAAGATTTCACTTTCAAGAACGACCTAAAAGAAATGTTGGAATAGCAAATATAAATCAACAAAGGAGAAGAAATGCAAATTAAATGCCAATTGAGAGAACGTCTGCCACAATTAAGATTGAAAATAACTTCAATCTGAAATAATTCAATTGTTTCAAATTGTTTCTTATATATTGCAGCACTGCTACGAAGAGATAAAATGGCAAAAATATAAAAAAGTAAAAATAAAAAATAAAAAATCACCCAGAGCATTTGAAAGTCAAACAAATTGTACACAAAGTCCAATGAGCGTAAAATGTGTTTATAGAAATTGTAGAGGATTCTTTCCGGATGCTTTATTCACAAAATGGGCATTGGTTTTGCTTTTAGTCCCGAACTCATGGCGGCTATCATTGCGATTGAACGTGCGTATAAAAAGAATGGCGTAAATTATTTGGAATCGGACTCAACATACGTGGTTGATTCTGCAAAGCATCAAGATCTTCCAATGTGCCGTGGAAATTCTTGGGAAGATGGATTCACACTCTTCATTATATCTCTCGAGATGGAGTTTATTGTGTCTCATATTTTTCGGGAAGGGAATCATGTTGCGGATACACTCTCTAAGATGGACATACAACGAGGAATGGATGCATGTGAATTTGAAAGAGATATGCGAGAATGTTCAAGATGATATTTGAGGACATGTTTTCTTTCATTTCTTGTAATCTTTCTGGGGTAATCTTTTTCCTATCAAGGATTTTTCCCATTGTATTTTACTTTGAAAGGTTTTAGCGAGGCCCCGTTTATTTAATTTGCTTGGCTTGTAAGTGCTATACTTTAAACTCATTTTGATCTCTAACTAGTTGTTAGGCTTGTAAACAACATTCACTCTTTTTCATTTTTATTTATATATTTGGCATTTATTTAAAAACGAAATATGGGTATTTATGGTAATTTCCTCTAATTTATTTCATGCCTTATTAAATTACGTAAATAAAATAAAAGAGAGTAAATAACGAGAAATGGTAGTGGAAATTATGTTCTTCTCTTGGTGCGAAAATAAATGAGAATATCCACCCACTATAAATTGACAATACTACTCTTCTTGAGATCATTTCTTGTTATTCATTTATGATATTGTAAATATTCAATGCAACTAACTAATTCTGTTACTTTTTCCCTCTCTTCGTCACATTCCCACAAACAAAATTTCATTTCATTCCCTTTAATTTCAGAAAGAAAAATGGCGTAGAGTTCAAAATTAAATTAATCATCTGAGAGAGCCCGATTCGGGGAAAACACCAAAGAAAAACTCAAAACATCTCAACCCATTTTCAACCCCAAAGAAGAACTCAAGAAGCTTCGGAATCTACTCAAGAAGATTACCCAAAATAGGATGGGCCCACATTGTGATGGTGCCTTTGCACCGCAAATCCTAATATTTACTGCGGTGGAGAGGGATTTTTGGAGCAGCAACGATGGTGACCTTGTTTGGTTTTTGGTCTCGATTATCGAAAATCATCCGCTCAAACTTCAAAGGAGAAAAGGAAGTCCTTGGTGGTGATGGTTTCACCGGCGTGAGAGGAATAAGATTGGTTTTGTTAGTAATAATTTGGAATTTCAAGATTATGTCTTTGCATAAGGCGTGGGCACGCCTTATTAGTTATTTGCAACTTTTAAGTTCATGATTCTAGAGTTAATGTAGAGGCATGGAGAATGTTTTAGATTGGTTCAAGTGCATGTAGATGGATGAGTACATTGGTTTACTACATTAAATTAGCTAGTTTGAAGGGTCTTTTATGCATCTATAAATACCCAATTGTACTTAGAATTTTGCAAGAATCAAGTTAATAAAATTCCTCTTCGTTCTAAAATTGTCTTCTACTTTTATATAGTTTATTTTTCTAATAATGTGGTATCGAGCCATATAATCCTTTGAGATGGCAAATATTGAGTAGCTTCATTCCAATTCCCTCATCTCACAAAAAGAAAACTATGAAAAATGGTGTCTACGAATGAAAGCCTTGCTTGGCTCCCAAGATGTATGGGAGGTCATAGAGAAGGGATATGAGAAGCCTCAAATTGAAGCTACGTTATTTCCAACCGAGAAGGATACTTTGTCAAAGACAAAGAAGAAGGATCAACAAGCCCTCACCCTCATCCATCAATGTTCGGATGATTGATGTTCGAGAAGGTAGCCGACGCTACTACTTCAAAGGAAGCTTGGGAGATTTTGGCAAAATCTCTACCGGATGTTGATAAAGTGAAGAAGGTGAGACTTCAATCACTAAGGGGTGATTTTGAAGCTTTGAAGATGAATGAATCCGAAGCGATTTTGGATTATTGTTCAAGGGTGAAAGTGTGTTGAATCAATTAAAGATATATGGAGATAAAATCGAAGATGTACACGTAGTGGAGAAAATTCTTCGTTCCTTGACTCCAAAGTTTGATTATATTGTGTGTGTCATTGAGGAGACGAAAGATCTAGATTCTATGAGCATTGAAGAATTGGAGGGTTCTCTACAAGCTCATGAAGAAAAGATCAAGAGGAGACAAGATGAGCCATTGGAGCAAGTTCTCAAAGTTAAACCTACTTTGAGAAATGATGAGAAAATAAAAATAACTTCAAAGGGCGTGGGCGTGGGACGAGGTTATGAACGAGGAAGAGGTCGTGCAAATAACCAAAATAGGCCTATAAGAGACAATGGAGACAACTCCAACAATGAAGAAAGAAATCAATCATCACAAAGAGGCCATGGAAGAGCAAGAGGAAGAGGACGAGACTATTATCAAAGATCAAATGAAAGGAGGTATGACAAGTCTAAAATTGAATGTTACAGTTGTCACAGACTTGGCCATTTTGCCTGGGAGTGCCGCAACAATAATTACGATGCTAAAGAAAATGCCAATATTGTTAACGATAAGCAAGAAGTGGAAGAGTCAACGTTGTTGTTAACAATCAAAGATGAGCGAGAATGACAACAACAACTTTGTGGTACTTGGATAATGGTGCTAGCAACCACATGTGTGGATATAGAGAAAAGTTTGTAGAGTTAAATGAGAAGGTGAGAGGTAATATTTTTTCGGAGATTCCTCAAATATCCATATTCAAGGAAAGGTACAATTCTCATTTCTTCCAAAGATGGTAGCCATAAATTGATCTCCGATATTTATTATGTGCCTAAATTGAAAAGTAATATTTTGAGTTTGGGTCAATTTCTTGAAAATGGGTATGAAATTCTCATGAAAGACAATTGTCATTGGCTACGAGATCATAATGCCAATTTATTTGCTAATGTGGTTATAACAAAGAACAAGATGTTCAAATTGAACATGAAATCAATTGATGCAAAGTGTTTGAAGGCTGATGTGCAAAATGTAGAATGACAATGGCACATGAGATTTGGGCATTTTGAATTTTGGAGCTCTTAACCCGATGAGAGAAAATAATATGGTGAGAGAGATGCCTTCAATTAACCATCCCAATAATTTGTGTGAAACATGTCTTGCTGGCAAACATACAAGAAAGAGTTTTCCAAAAGAAGCAACATGGAGAGCAACCATGCCGCTTGAACTTGTGCATACGGATGTGTGTAGACCAATTAATCCACAATCACTTGGTAAGAGTAAATATTTTATACTCTTTATCGATGATTTCAGCCGAAAGACTTGGGTTTACTTTCTGAAGCAAAAATCGGAAGCCTTCGCTACTTTCAAAAATTTCAAAACACTTGTTGAAAAAGAAAGTGGCTATGAAATCAAAGCTTTGAGATTCGATAGAAGAGGCGAATTCACTTCAAGCGAATTCAATGAGTTCTGTGCAACTTATGGAATTCGTCGTCCTATGACAGTTCCTAGATCGCCACAACTGAACAGTGTCGCCGAGAGAAAGAACATAACCATTCTTAACATGGCCAGATGTATGCTCAAAGCCAAAAATATGCCGAAGGAGTTGTGGGCTGAGGTTGTATCATATGCGGTGTATTTGTCAAATCGTTTGCCGACGGTGAATGTCAAAAATCAAACACCTCAAGAAGCAATGGAATGGAAAGAAGCCGAATGTCAATCATTTGCGAGTATTTGGGAGCATTGCTTATGTTCAAGTTCCCCACCAAGAGAGATCCAAACTTGATGATCGAAGTGTCAAGCACGTGTTTGCTGGATATGATTATCGTTCAAAAGGTTATCGATTGTTCAACCCGAACAATGGCAAAGTTATGATTAGTCGTGATGTTGAGTTCGATGAAGAAGCCACATGGAATTGGGAAGCTCAAGAAGAAAAGTCTTATGATTTTCTTCCTTATTTTGGAGAACAAGACGCTATGGAGCTTGAACAGAATTCTACACCACTTCCTTCTCCAATTCTATCACCTACAAGTGAAAGGCCACTAAAAATGAGAAGTCTTGATGACATATATGAAAGATCTCATGAAGTTTCACTTGACAATGATGAATTGTATTGTCTTCTTACTGAGATAGTGAGCCTCTAACCTTTGATGAAGCAAAACATGACAAGCGATGGAGAAAAGCCATAGATGAAAAGATTAATTCAATTGAGAAAAATCATACTTGGGAATTAACCACTCTTCCTATGGGTCATGACGCTATTGGTGTCAAATGGGTTTATAAGGAGAAGAAGAATGCTAAAGGGAAGTAGAAAAATACAAAGCGAGACTTGTAGTCAAGGGCTACAAGCAAAAACATGGAGTTGACTACGATGAAGTTTTTGCACAGATTGCCCGCATGGAAACTATTCATTTAGTCATCTATTTGGCGGCTCAAATAAAGTGGAAAATCTATCAAATCGACGTTAAATCAGCTTTCTTGAGCGGCTATCTTGAAGAAGAGGTTTATGTAGAGCGAGCCTTTGGGGTATGTCGTTGATGGACATGAAAACAAAGTCTTGAGATTGATAAAGGCTTTATACGGTTTAATGCTAGCCCCGCGAGCGTGGAATAGCCGCATCGACAAATATTTCCAAGAGAACAGGTTTGTTCGTTGTCCTAGTGAATATGCTATTTACATTAAAGTTTATCATAATGGCGATGTATTGCTCGTTTATCTTTATGTTGATGATCTAATTTTTACCAGTAATAATCCGAGCTTATTTGACGAATTCAAGAAAGTGATGTCTTTTGAATTTGAGATGACTGATTTAGGTCTCATGTCATATTACTTGGGCCTAGAGGTGAAACAAATGGAGGAAGGTATATTTCTTTCTCAAACAGGTTGTGAAAAAGAAATTTTGAAGAAGTTTAATATGATTGATTGCAATCCCATGAATACACCTATGGAGACTGGTTTGAAGCTATCCAAGTTAGGGAGGAAGAAAAAGAAAATCCGACTTTGTTTGAAAGTCATGTGGAAAATTTGAGATATTTGACATGTACAAGGCCGGATATACTTTATGCAGTTGGGGTAGTGAGTCGTTTCATGGAAACTCCTACTTCTAACCATATGAAAATTGCTAAGAGGATTCTTCGCTACCTAAAAGGCACGCTTGATTTTGGGTTGTTTTATACTTCATCTGATGATTTTACGCTTAAAGGATTCTGCGATAGTGGTTTTGCTGGAGATATTAACGATAGAAAAAGCACGTTCGGTTTTGTATTTTTCAGGGGTGATTGTGCTATTTCTTGGTGTTCGAAGAAACAACCTATTGTGACATTGTCAACTTGTGAGTCAGAATATGTGCAACTTTGTGTACTTGTCACGCTATATGGCTAAGGAAATTGTTGAAGAAGCTTTACTTATCTCAAGTAGAAGCTACAGAAATTTGCAATGATAACAAGTCGGCACAAGCACTTGCCAAGTACCCGGTGTTCCATGATCGAAGCAAGCATATCGATACGAGGTACCATTTTATTAGAGAATGCATTGCGAACAAAGAAGTGGAACTCAAGTTTGTGAAGACTCAAGATCAAGTTGCGGATATCTTCACAAAGCCGCTGAAGTTTGAAGATTTTCGAAGACTAAGGGCAAGACTTGGAGTGAAGAAGGAAATTCTAAATTAAAGGAGGATTTTGTTAATAATAATTTGGAATTTCCAGATTATGTCTTTGCATAAGGCGTGGGCACGCCTTATTAGTTATTTGCAACTTTTAAGTTCATGAATCTATAGTTAATGTAGAAGCATGGAGAATGTTCTAAATTGGTTGGTGCATGTAGATGGGCGAGTCCATTGGTTTGCTACATTAAATTAACTAGTTTGAAGGGTCTTTTATGCATCTATAAATACCCAATTGTACTTAGAATTTTGCAAGACATCAGGTTAATAAAATTCCTCTTCCTCCTAAAATTGTCTTCTACTTTTATATAGTTCATTTTTCTAATAGGTTTACGGGTTAATCGCATTTGGGGTGACCAAAGGTAGAAAGAATGTTTTTTTCTTGTGCGATTAATTTGTTGTTTTGTTTTTTCGGTGCGGTGTTATGAAGGGCTAATTTTTTGAATTTTATGTTTTGTTTTGATTATTTTGATTGATCTTTGTTATTTTTTCATAGTATGAGTTTTAACTTCTTGAAGGTACAACATGGATTTAGATACTTCTTGTTTTTGACAATTATTATATAGTCTTTCTTTAGGATGTCACTCAACATATCATATTGTTATCAAGGGTCCATATATCTTTTTCAATGTGCCAAAAAAGATCTGGTTTTTATGTCAGAAAAAAATCTTTCTTTTTGGTATGTGTATTGAACAATACGATTATGGTTTTTCTTGTGCGGTTTGTTGTTTCCAATTTCTGCAGTGCGGTGTTATGAAGGGCTGATTTTTAGACTTTTATGTGTTGTCTTGATTATTTTGATTGATCTCTACATATTTTGTCATAGTATGAACACTTCTTGAAGGTGCAACATGGATTCTGAGATATATACAATTTTTCGATTATTATGTAGTCATCAAGATCCGTCATTATAGATATATCTTGAGTTCGAGTTAACATATTTTCTGTTTGCCAAAACAAAATGTCTTTTCTTTGTTAAAAAAATACGTTGTTTTTACTTAAACTTTTCACCTGGTATGTGTATTATAGATTTATGGGTTGAAACTCTGTTAAACAAGAGCACATCCGTTAATATTATGAGAATTGGTAATTTTGTGTTTATACGCACGGTGCAAAATCCGGTGTTGTAACATCTTTGCCTTGCAACACCTTCTGCGCAGTGCGGGTTGATATCTTGCGATTTTCTCGTGATTATTTAATGGCATATAATCTATCTCGATGAGTTTGTTGATTATTTGGGATTCTTTATCTAGAATTATTGACTCACTTAATTGCCTTTTAAACTCTTTCTTTGTGTCTTTGTTCTTACCCATAAGGAAAGATTTTGAATTATGTTGTTTTCCTTGTATAGCATTTGTGATTACGCTTGAATTATGTTGTCCTTGATTCCGGCCATGAGAGGATTGATTCGACTTGTGAGGATCGTTTTCATTTCTCTATAAAAGGGAATTCACCTTTGAAGAAGATATCTAAGAGAAATTATCATTTGAGCTTATTGTTCTTCTTCAAGAAATATTTGTGTTAGTTTTCTAGTCTTCGGGGAGAAGACGGTCAAGATCTACGGTGTGGATCGACTCAACCATTCAAGGGATTTGAAGTTGTAGGGATTCCAACAAGGTTGAGGTTTTGGAAGATTCGATCAAGAATATTAGTTTAATACGAGTGTTGGTGTAGAAGATAAAGTTTGTGTCTTTATGCTTTTCGTAAAACCAGTCATATTTGTAATAACTGTTGTTTTCTAATATTGGATTGTTTCTTCTCTGGGTGTGGCCTCGTGCATTAAGATTGAGGAATCTAAGCACGTAAAAAATCACTGTTTTATTTTTATTCCGCTGTGTTCTTGTGTCCAGTGTTACAACATTATCATATAACACCGTAAGAATCTGATCTAATTAATATTTTAGGGCATCGATTCTTTCAATTGGCATCAAGAGCCATCCACTAATCCTTATTAGTGTGATCCTGTTTTTCTTTGTATATCTGTTGGTAACATGGACAGCTATCGTGAGGATGCTCAATCTCCGACCACATCTTCTCATTGGCACCAATTTCTCCTCTTGGAAAGCTAAAATGAGGGCATTCATCAAATCAGTAGATAAACGTGCTTGGAAATCCATCCTAACTGGTTGGACACCTCCTCATCAAAGCTGTTGATGGCAAAAGTGTTCCAAAGAATGAAACTCAATGGACAAATCAACGTTGAGGATCAATGGCTAATTCAAATTCAAAGGCTCTCAACGCAATCTTGGTGCGATTGATGAGAATCGATTCAAAGCGATATCCACGTGTGAGACCTCCAAAGAAGCTTGGGATATTCGCAAGTTGCCTACGAAGGAACCGAGGTTGTAAGAATGTATAAACTTCAAATGCTTACTACTAAATTTGAGAATCTTCGTATGAGTGAAAATGAAACTATAAGTGATTTTAACTCTAAACTCGTGATATGTCAAACGAATCTTTTGCTTTGGGAAAGAAATACTCCAATTTCAAACTTGTTAAAAAGGTTTTATGGTCTCTCCCTAAAAGATTTGCCTACAAGGCAACTGCCATTGAAGAATCAAAAGTTCTTTCAGAAATGAAACTTAATAAATTAATTGGGTCTCTTCAAACCTTTGAAATGAATCTTGAAGAAACAAAGAAAGCAAAAAACTGAAGCTAGTTATAAAAAGGAGAAAAATAGGGAAATTGCTTTTCAGTCTGAAACTTCTGATGAATTTATGAGTGATGCAGGAAAAGAAATTCAGGAATCTTTTGCACTGCTCACCAAGAATTTCAACAAGATCTTCAAACAGGGAAACAAAGGAGGAAACTTTCCCAAGTCTGGAAAAAATTCTGGAACTCAAAGAAAGCAGTTTGATGGTGGTAAAGGTATTAAGTGTAGAGAATGTGGAGGTTTTGGTCACATTCAAGCTGAATGTGCGAATACCTTAAAGAAGAATGGAAAATCATTCACCACATCATGGAGTGATAATGAACCAAAAGAAGATGAAGAAGAAGAAGACAACATGAGCAATCAAGTTGCCTTCACTGTGATAAAAGAAGAGGTTGGTTGTAATCAAACGCACCCCAATGCTACTTCTGGTGTTGGAACACCGAGCAGGTATAACACTAGTTCTTCCTTTATTGAAACATGTCTGAATACTGTACTCCCTGCAGAAAAGAACAATTCTGACATTGAAGGTTCAGATGATGACTCTGATCTAGATGAAGAGTCAAGAAATGAGGAGCTAAGGAGAATTTATCAAAAGATGCTTGATAAATGCGAATTTGTGAGCAAGACAAATGCAACTCTGGAAAAGAAGGTTGTATCTCTTACTGCTGAAAAAGAGATGCTTAAGGGGGAAATGATTAAACTTGAGAAACTTGCTAATGATAGGAGAGAAGAACTCATTAAAGCAAAGGAAGAACTCAGTAACGTGACCAACACTGTCAAGAAACTGAACTCTGGAAAAGGGAGATTAGATGAAATTCTATCTCAAGGAAAATCTCAACAAGGAAGGGCATGTATTGGATTTAATACTAATTTTAACAAAAACACTGTGAATAAAAAGAAAAATTCTAATATTGTTTTTGTTAAAGAAAAGACATTCTATGGTCAAACTAGAAAAAGAAACAATGGCTTTGTTCCTATATGTCATTATTGCAATCGTCCTGGCCACATAAGACCTAAGTGTTTTCATCTTCAAAAACACATTAGGCAAGGCAGAGTGCAATCTCAAGTGTATCAACATCAGCAAAGAAGCACTCCTCGTTTTAAAATAAATTTATCAAATCAACCCAAGAAAATCTGGGTTAGAAAGGATGAATTCTCTTGCTATGTTGTGCACACTTCTTTGAAAGCCAATGTCACTGAATCCTGGTACTTTGACAGTGGATACTCCCATCATATGACCGAGAAGCTGGAAAAACGATCGATTTTGAAAGACATGAAAATGGGTTGGTTACTTTTGGTGATGGAGCAAAAGGTAAAGTTTTGGGAAAAGGAACCTTGAATGTGTCCGGTCTTCCTTCTCTTAAAAATGTTTTGTATGTTGTTGAGGACTAAAAGCCAATCTTATCGATATCACCGACTTTGTGATAATGATCTTCTTGTGAGATTTGATGAAAATGTGTGTGATGTTTTTGATAAAAGTGACAAATGCATTTTGAAAGGTACAGATCTTCGACAATTGTTATACGATACAAGAACAAGTTCGGTGTTTTAATACTTCTTTTTTGTGTGCAATAAATCTTGATAAATGACACATCTGAATTGTGGCACCAAAAGTTAGGACACATGAATTTTCGTGGTATCTTTGAACCTTATTAAAATAGGAGTTTGTTTTGGGTGTTCTAAACTAAACAAAGACCACTCAGGGGTTTGTGGTCCTTGCCAATGGGTAAAATGAGAAAAGGGAAGCACACAAGGTGTTACAACACCTTAGATCCTCACATTGTCTGCGGAAATTATTCACATGGATCTCATGGGACCCATGCGAGTCGCCCGATATATAAGCGGGAAGAAGTATGTGTTTGTGTGTTGATGATTATTCCAGGTTTACTTGGATTGATTTTTAAAAGAAAAATCGACGCATTCTCTCATTTTCAAAAACTGGTCCTTAGATTGAACAATGAAAAAGGTTTCAATATTGGGAGGATCGAAGTGACCATGGTAGAGAATTCCAAAATGTCAATTTTTCTAAATTCTGTGATAAACTTGGGATATTTCATGAGTTCTCTGCACCCATCACTCCTCAAAAAATGGAGTTGCGAAAGAAAATATAGAACTCTTCAGGAAATGGCACGGGTCATGATTAATTCCAAGAAAATCTCACCCAGATTATGGGGGAGGTGTGAGTATTGCGTGTTATATTATCAATAGGGTTCATTTACGTCCGGTACTAATATGACTCCTACGAGATTTGGAAAGGTAAGAAACCTAATCTGAGTTACTTCCATGTGTTTGGATGTGTTTGTTACATTCTTTAATGACATGACATCTTGGTAAGTTTGATTCTAAGAGTGATGTGGGAATTTTTTGGGATATTCATTAATAGCGGGGCCTATAGGGTTTACAACATGAGAACTCGTACTATCATTGAATCTATAAATGTTGTTGTAGACGATTCTAAAGATTTTGCGGATATATCCAAAGAAAGCCGAATGAAGAAGTTGCGGAAGAAGTTGATGTTGGGGAGGCTGATGTTACAACATACGAGTCCACACACGAGACAGATAATGCAACAAACTCGATCCACGCACTGAGACAGAATCTTTGAAGCGGACCACGAGTTTGATAATGGAGGAACCGAGTTTGATATCTTTGATCAAACGAGAAAAGAACCACCAAGCGGGGATAAGAAAGAACCATCCGGTGGATCAAGTTATTGGGGAAGTGTGAAGGCATTAAGACAAGAGGTAAAAAGAAAGTTAATTCGAGAAATGGTAAGATTTGTCTGTTTTACTTCTCTCATTGAACCCAAAAATGTTAAAGAGGCTCTTCTTGATGAATATTGGGTAAATGCTATGCAGTCTGAACTGGAACAATTTGAAAGAAACAATGTGTGGAATCTTGTCCCTAGGCCTGAAAGTTCTAATGTTATTGGAACCAAGTGGATTTTCAAAAACAAAACTGATGAACTTGGTAACATAACTAGAAACAAGGCTAGGCTAGTGGCTCAAGGCTACACGCAGTAGAAGGGTGGACTTGATGAAACTTTGCGCTGTAGCTAGACTTGAGTCCATAAGACTCTTTCTTGCTTTTGCATGTGTGCTTAAAATCAAATTGTTTCAGATGGATGTCAAAAGTGCCTTCCTAAATGGATTTCTGAATGAGGAAGTGTTTGTTGAACAACCCAAGGGTTATGAAAATCCTCACTTTCCCAACCATTTTTTCAAATTAAAAAAGACTTTGTATGGGTTGAAACAAGCTCCTCGAGCTTGGTATGATAGGTTAACCACGTTTTTGTGTGATAAGGGCTATAAAGAGGAAGTGTTGATAAAACCTTGTTCATCCAAAAATTTAAGAATGGTATACCATTGCTCAAATTTATGTTGATGACATAGTGTTTGGATCAACCTCTAAACAAAAACTTGATGAATTTATTGAATACATGTCCTCCGAATTGAAATGAGCATGGTTGGTGAGTTGAACTATTTTCTTGGTCTTCAAGTTAAACAGGTTTGACAAAGGGATTTTTATTACTCGAACAAGTATGCCAAAAACCTTGTTAAAAGTTTGGGTTGGACAATAAAAGCACATGAAAACACCCATGGGGACTAATGATAAATTGTCCAAAGATGAGAATGGTACTCCTATTGATCCTACCCTCTGAAGCATAATAGGAAGCCATCTCGTATCTCACGCTAGCGGACCGATATTAGCTACGATTATCGTGTGTGTGTGTGCTAGATACCGATCCGGTCGTAAAGGAGTCTCACTAAAAAGTTGTTAAGAGAATCATTCGTTATATTAATGGAACTACGAGCTTGGTATCTTGTATTCCTCGACACTAACACTAATGGCTGGTTTTAGTGATCTTTGATTGGGCGGTGATGTTGATGACGGAAAAGCACTACCGGGAGGGTGTTTGTACCTTGGGAACAATCTTGTTTCCTGGTATAGTAAGAAACAGAACTGTGTTTCTTTGTCCACAGCTGAGTCTGAGTATATTGCTCTGGGAAGTTGTTGCTCCCAAATGTTGTGGATGAGACAAATGTTGGTGACTATGGGGTTGAAGAAAAATCCTTATTGCATATTGTGATAATTCTAGTGCCATAAACATTTCTAAAAACCCGGTGCAGCACTCCAGAACAAAACACATCGATATTCGACACCATTTTATTAGAGACTTGGTTGAGAGTAAAATTGTTACCATTGATTTTGTCTCCACTGAGAATCAAATTGCTGATATTTTTACCAAAACCCTAGACTTTCAAAGGTTTAATTACCTGAAACAGTCGTTGGGTATCTGCTCTCTCTAAGCAGTGTGGGTTTCAGTGTTGCAACACCATATGCATCATTTCTCATTCTTGATGTGTTGCAACCTCTTCTTGATCTTAATTCTTTTGCATTAGACATTTTGCATTTTTAAGATCATTACATTGGCTTCTCTGTTTTGTTGTTGTAACTCAATTGAGTGTCCCTCTGATGCTTACTTTGCCTAAAAACAATTGTGGATCAATTTGCAAACAGAATGATTTTTCCATGTGAAAGATGTATTGTTTTTGGGGCATTTTACGGAAAAAGTTGCCTATACATTGTGTGTGAAAGCTATTCGGTTGTGAACTATTCTATGTTCTTTTATATGCTTGAATCTTGTTATGATCTTCTAAAAAAGAGCTACCCATATTTTGGAGCGAAATCTACCGACTGGCTAATTGTTTCGCGGCTGATTCCTTTCACGAAAAGATTGTTAAAAAGGGAAAAGGATTTTGATCCATTGACTTTGTGTGGTGATGTTTTTAGAAAAGGTGGTACAACACTGGGTTACATCACCAAAACGCCTGAAGTCTTTTTATTTTTGTCAGAAATAAACTCATCATTCTAGACATTCCTCAGGATCATTTTTGGGCTTGTTAAAAATATCCTCTTTTTTGATTCGATGTGTTGTATTATTGTGGGAACGATTTTCTCCTTAAATTTTTCTTTTATAAAAGGAGTTGATCATTAGTGGTTATTCTGGATTAATTGCACCTTCTAGATTATGGGACTTTTCCAAAAATATTTGAATTTCAAAATAGCAGTTGGGAAGTTATTATGGAAACCATCTTTTTGGCCGCCAAGTGTATCTCTCCAATTAAGGGAGTTATTTTCTTTCCCTATACATATACTCTCTCACTGTGGATATTTACAAACATTGTCTTTTCTTACCATATCTTGCGATTTGCACCACCTAGCTCTCTCTCGTCTTTCTTCTATATAGTGTGTTTTTGTAGTTGATCTTGTGCAGATCCTTAGCATGGTGCGTACAAGAGATCAAATCCTTAAAGAACTACTAGAAGTTGCAGAGAATCGAAGAAGAAACAGGGGCAATCATGTTCCCAGAAACCCTGGTTCCGATCAACCACCTACCACTGCTAGTGCACTTTCCAGTGCTCATACATCTCAAGGGCAAGCTTTAGAAGTCGATTTAAACCAACCTCCACCCTCTGATTCGAACCCTAGGGCTCGAGGGATTGGTGAAAGTTCTCTTTCCACTGCACCAGAACAGGGTTTTGGCAACATGGGAAATCAACTATCTCGATTATCACCCCCTTCAGGGCGCATCGGACCGTCTGACCAAGTCTGACCAAAGCTTTTCAAAAACTTATGTTCAGAAGAAGAAAAGAGGGGAATCGCCCCAGAAAAATCCACCCAAAGAGACCCAAGTGGTGGAAGAAGAAGCACTTGTGTTTAAAGGGAGTGGTCCAACGTCTAAAAAGGCACCGAAGAGGATTATAAGGCAAATGGTGTTCACAGATTTTGAGGATGAAATTCCCAGGGATGATCCTCTTGACAACATCCTTGTTCCTGATGTTGAGATGGCATCCCTGTTCCTGATGATAGTGATAGCATAGAGTCTGATTCGTTGAAGGACACTGAAGGACCTTCAAATCCTGCTGGCAAGGACAAAGACATCAATGTTGGAACATCTCAAGTCCACCCGACTACGACGACTCGACCATGAACCATCTGATTCTGAGCTTGAGGACAACAAAGGTCTGTATGTTGCTTTTTATTCTTCCAATAATAAAAAATTGTGGGACACTTTGTGGTCAAAGGAGATTCTGTGTGAACGTCCTATTAAGATAGAGGATCATATCACTTATGGTATTTTGCCTCTACTTGAGGATATGAATTTATTTTGTGAGTCGTATGTTGATAGAGTTGTTCGAGAGTTTTATTGTAATCTCCCGCATGCATTTCGTATGTTGCTAAATATGGTAGTGTTGTTAGAAAGAAAGTTTTCGAGGACATCAATAGGGTTCTTGAAGCAAACGATGTTTGAATGATGATCTTCCATCTGATATGGATGAAATCGCTAGAACCTTGAGTTGAGGTGTTGTGCAAGCCTGGCTTGCTAAGCAAGAAAAGTTCAAGACTAAAGATCTTACCAAGAAATACACTATTCTGCATAAAATTGTTATTTGCAATTGGACCCCCACGAAACATACTTCCTCTGTCACCACAGATCAAGCTGTACTCCTTTTTTGATTTGGAACCAAGCATCCCTTCAATATTGGGCAGTTCATCTTTGATATAATTGGGACTCATGCTGGTTACACCAGTATGTATGGTATACTCCATTTCCCTTCTTTAATTTACTAGGTTCTTGTTTCTCAGGGTTTTAAAAAGAAGGACTCCGAAGATTTGGTGGCTATACCGCTCCAATTTCTATCTCTGTGAAGATCTTAAAGGGAAATAAAATCAATCTTCCCACGGGACTTTTTTGGTGCTAGGCTCGATGTTCAAACACCAGCCAATTAATCTTGAAATAGAAGAGGCAGAGAACAGTTAAGTGCGGACATCTAAAAAGTTGGATGCTCAAAGATTTCTTGATTCGTGTCACATCTACACCTTTGGCACATATTGCTCAAAAAGGGGGAGTAGACACTGGCCTGAACAACCTTGTTGGTACCGCTGCCATGGATGAACGGGCACAATCTCAGGGAGAGTCCACTGAAGAAGAAGAGGCACAATCTCAGGGGGAGGAAGAGGAAGGTTCAGAGGGGGAGTTCGATTATGAGGATGATGAAGATAACTTGTCTGACTCTGAAGGGGAGTCAAAGGATGATTAAATAAACAATAGCATTTTCTGATTATCTTCTGTTACAATTCGAACTTGATTGTTTTGGATTTAAAACTTGGATAAACCTGCTGATATGTATGCTATTAGTTTTTGGCTGATTTTGACTGTGCTAACCCATGCAGGATTTAATGTCTAAAGTGTTGTTTCACTTTTGATTATTCTTGTTTCCTGCATTTTGTGTTTTGACCAAAAGTGCCAAAGGAGGAGATTGTTAATGTTATGAGAATTGGCAATTTTGTGTTTATGACGCGAGGTCAAAATCCAGTGTTGTAACACCGCCTCGCAATACCTTTCTGCGCATTAAGGTGATATCTTGCCGATTTTTGTGATTATTTAAAGGCATATAATCTATCTCGAGGAGTTTGCTGATTATTTGGGATTCTTTATCTAGAATTATTCAGCCCACTAAATTGCCTTTTAAACTCTTTCCTTGTGTCTTTGTTCTTACCCATAAGGAAAGATTTTGTATTATGTTGTTTTCCTTGTATAGCATTTGTGATTACGCTGGAATTATGATGTCCTTGATTCCAGCCATGAGAGGATCAATTCTGCCTTGTAAGGATCGTTTTCATTTCTCTATAAAAAGGGAATTCAGCCTTTGAAGAAGATATCTAAGAGAAATTATCATTCGAGCTTATTGTTCTTCTTCAAGAAATATTTGTGTTACTTTTCTAGTCTTCGGGAGAAGACGATGAAGATCTACGGTGTGGATCGACTTAACCATTCAAGGGATTTGAAGTTGGAGGGATTCCAACAAGGTTGAGGTTTTGGAAGATTCGATCAAGAATATTAGTTTAATACGAGTGTTGGTGTAGAAGATAAAGTTTGTGTCTTTATGCTTTTCGTAAAACCAGTCGTATTTGTAATAACTGTTGTTTTCTAATATTGGATTGTTTCTTCTCTGGGCGTGGCCTCGTGCATTATGATTGAGGAATCTAAGCACGTAAAAAATCACTGTGTTATTTTTATTCCGCTGTGTTCTTGTGTCCAGTGTTACAACATTATCATATTACACCGTAAGAAACTGATCTAATTAATATTTTAGGGCATCAAATTCTTTCAACATCTATTCTATTCATGCAGCTGAGAGGATAAGGAGTTGGATGTTCTCGTCTTCCCTTAATATACATTTATGTAGTACTTGTGTTTTTGCAGTGAATTTTCCGATAAATTTGATTTGGAACATTTCAAGAAGACTTTACAAGTTGATGTTCGAGTTGTATCGTCCCTTCCTTCTACTCAATTGGTGTCGTGAAGTCGATTCAAAATCAAATGTCTTTCCATGTATCACCAATGTGGATTCGTGCGGGGTTCCTTCACCAAGTAAGTAAACAAATTCAATTAGATGCTGCCCACTTGGCTTCAGTGAATGCATTAGTTGTGTAAAAAGGTGCGACGACTTTTCTTGACATAATCAATCAAAAAGATCGTTATGCAAGTACTCCATACCACGCAAAACGCGGCCACTATTGTCACAACATGACTTCCTTGAATTCGACAATGGAGGGATGAGTAGGAAGGGAGTTGATAATATCGATTTCTCTCGTTATAGATTTAGACAGTCCATGAAACTCCTGCTTTACCGCCACGAATTGCCTCGTTTTCTTATCCAGAGCATTGTACACAATCCCATAAGACCTTGACTTATCACATTCAGATGTCCGTGTCGACCCATCTTCCTCCTTCCCAACAACGATGACCCACATTGAGAATCATGAGAATCATTATTTAATACTTTATCAATGTACAAAGGATAATGATCATTCTCATTTTGCTCAATGTGTGGGTGGTCTTTGTTGGGGCGGAGGAAATGGATCGATACGGGCATCTGAATGTGATAAGTCAAGGGTCTTACCGGATTTTGTATAGCGCTCTTGATAAGAAACTGGCCATTTTGTGGCAGTGAAGCAGGAGTTTCCTGGAATGTCTCAATCTACACAGAGAGAAATCAATATTCTCAACCCCCGTCCTCCTTATCCCTCATCGTCGAATTCAAGGAAGCTGTCGTGAACAATAGTGGCCGTGTTTTCGTGGTGATTAGAGTACTTGCAGAACGATCTCCAAAAATTGATGGACTTAATAATCTTTCACCCTATGCGAAGTTAAATGTCTGATGAAACAAATGTTAGATGCCTGGTGTATTAGGATCCCCATATATGTTATATTAGAAAGCACAGCGGACAACAATATTCACTGTGGAATTGTGAAAACCAATGTTGGTTTAGAATTGAAATTGTTTAGCATCAAGACTTTGAATCATATCTGCTAAATGTTTTCCTATATTATACATTGGCAAATATCACGTCTTTCATATGTGGCTAATTTTTTAAATGAATTAATTGAACAAGAAATGAGCATTATACTTGAATAATAAGAAATGACTTATTATACTTCTAAAGTTTCACCGAATTCAGCTGTTGAAAAATGGAAAAGATAAACAAAGTAGTAAAAAATATTGGTGCTTTAGTGAAGGTTTCTTTTAAATCTACTCTAGTAGCAATAGAAGTAGGGCTGCAATCGAACCGAACCGAGCCGAGCTTTAATTGAGTGTTTGACTTTGGCTCATTTATTATCGAGTCAAACTCGAGCCTGAATTTATCGAACATATCAATGGCTCACGAACTTTATTGAGCTTAATCGAGTCTAAACTAGCTTAGTAAATATTAATTATAAATTAAATTATTTTTCAATTTATTACAAAAATAAAATTATATATATCTAAAATGCTTAATATATTTATTAAAACTTATAATTTTATTCAAACAAATAAATTTATTGAAATATTTTTATATTATCATAAGTAAAAATATGAAAAATTAAAATTAAAGTCAAATTATTAGTTTAATTTATACGAGCTTACTATCGAGCCTATTCACGAGCTTACTACCGAGCTTGTTCACGAGCTAACGAACCGAATATCTCTAAGTTTGAGTTTGGCTCGTTTATTTTAACGAGCCTCATCAAAAGAACTCAAATGAGCTTTTATCGAATCGAGCTCCGAATAGCTCACGAGCGGCTTGGTTCATTTGCAGCCCTAAATAGAAGCATTGAAATTGTCTAGCATCAATGAATTATTCCAGTAAATGCATGTAGCTTTCTTCAAAGTCTGCCAAGACCGTTAGGTTATAAGTTTCTTATTAACCTGTAATCTTTTTGGGTAACATACTTCATTTTGTGAGTTAAATTATGGGGTAATTGCAAAAACTACCCCGAGGTTTAGCCTAATTACAAAATTTATGGAAACGTTGAAGCTGATTTTCGAATTAACATTTGATGGTTGTTATTTTTAGGTGACACTGAGTTTGTTACTTTTTCCTCGGTGTCTGCATCGCAAGCTCCAACTATACCCTTGAATTTGTGATTTATCAATTTGGACTGTAGATTCTTTTTTGCTGTTTTCCTATCTTTTACTTGTCTCATATCAACTTTGGTTCTGGTTTGTCTTTATTTCTCGAATGTAAAATTTTCTCTTTAGTTTTAAGGATTCCAAGTGGATTTGTTGCTATGGATGTCTAATTTTTAGAAGAAGTGGCCAACTGTGTTAGATCCTTGTCATTTAATTTGTCAAATTATTTTATTAATTTTATATTTTATATTTTAGATTCTAGTAAGAATTCAATTAACCAAGAAAGTTGAAAATGAATTTTTATTATAGCCAAAAAACCAATTAATTTGGTTCGGTTTTTGATTTAAATTTTGATCAAGGGCGGACCCACAATTTGTAATTGAGGGGGCAATTACATATTGCAGGGAGGGATAGACGTTGATATCCACACCCATTTGGACCTTAATGAGACTGGTATGGGCAGCTTTTATTGGGTTTGGGACTATTATGGGTGACAAATGCAATTTATTAACTAGGTTTGAGATGGGTACGAACGATATTAATATTGTAGAATTTGGTAGAGATATATCCTAGCGAAATAGTTAAAGAACGAATTATTAAACATCTATATGCATATATAATATTTGCATCAAAAAATTATACCAGTAATATTTCTAAATACATCACTATATCCTAATCAAGATGTATACTCACAATTTTAAATATTACGATATATATATGACGAACAAAAATTCACTTTGTTTTATTTTTTATATGTAAATTTTGGGTCAATTCCAACCTATTCTTGTATTATGATTTGGTAATTATTATTAATAAGTTAAAAATTAATATGATGGTCAATGAAACCTTATCCAAACCCTCGTTAGTATTAATTATTTTTTATTTTTTATTTTTAATAGGTTTTTTTATTAGATATTGAGATTGAAGTTATTTTTGTTGAAACTATTGATTAATCTTTATAGGCTATATAATCTTATTCTTTATTCCTTGTAGATGAAGACGCAAAATATAAAATCATTCTTGTAGATTGTTTTCTAGTATATATTTAAAAGTAAATTGCACAAATTATAGATTTTCGTAATATATAAGGAAGTTCTAAATTCTCATCTAATTCTCATCTATTTCTCAGCATTTGCAATTTAGCCCCTCGGGCTTTCAAAATTTTGAAATTAAACCCCTCAAGTTTTAGATTCTTAGAATCAGGCTGCTCATTAAGATAAACCCCTCGTTTTTGGAATATTTTGCAAATAAGCCCTCGACTATTTGAAATTTACAAATATCCTCGAGTTTTAAAGAAGTAAAAATTAAGCCCTTGGGTTTTATGGAAATTTTAAATGAGGGAAAACTTTTAAAGTATCCACTATGGATAATGAAACTTCTTTTCTAACCACAAGTTTAAAAAAACTCTTTTCTACCCTATATTACCAAAATGATCCCTCTTTGACTTTAGTGAATTTGAAATTTTTATTAAATAACTGTAAGTAGCATTATATTGTGACATATCGTGATATTATACCATGGCATATAATGTGACACATTATATATAACAATATATATCGTGTCATATAATATGGCACATAATATATATATATATATATATATATAGGGATGTGATCTCATGTGGCAGCCTCTTACCATGTGGCAGTGTGGACAGATCCCATCCCTACATCCTAAACAATCAATGGTTTAGATTAGCCCTACAAAACACCATTTTATAATTATTTTTAATGCCAAAAGGACATTTCCGTAATCCACAAAAAATGGATAAATTAATACCATAATTAATAACCTAAAATCAAGGGATCTTCTTGATTGCAATCTTGCCATAATAGAAAAAACGTTAATATAGCAACAAAAACACACATTTCCTATCATCTTCTTCATTCTGCATCCATCCAAAATTCAGCAGCAAGACCGAGTTTTGCGTCCCAAAAACACAGAAAAAACCACCTATAGTCGAAAAAAAAGAGCACAAAAACCTTGCGAAATGGCCGATGAGTGCGATGAATCACAACATGATGAAGTGTTGGCGAACAAGCCTGATGAAAGCTGGGTTTCAGGAAAATCGCGCAATATCCTTATTCATCCTGTTGGTGTTTTTGTTAGAAAATGTGGAATCATAATTGATGTTAGAAATGTACACATTATATATGAGGTTGGTGTACACATATATTTACTATTGTGTACATATAAGCATGCACTATATGTTGTGGGATGGCAGGGGTGATGATGAATCTTTTATGTGAAATCGTTGTATACACATATTGCAATATATATGCCTGTAAAGTAATTTTTCGTGTATAGATATGTATATTTTTGTGTTAATTTAAAATGTGATATTATGTGTTTGAATGTTTATTTGAAGCTATACATTAACACATATAGTTGTATACAACATTCGACAAACTTGTGTATTTGCAACATATTATGATGTATATATACGAATACTTTGGTGATTTAGAATGAGAACAAACAATGGTGTTCAAATAATTTCATAATAGTATAAAGACATCTTATTTTGGTATACATTGGCTTCAATATTGGTGTGATAAGTATAAACATTCAGTGGATATTGTTAGATTTTTTATTTAGGAAAATGTATGCTAATATTGAAACTATTGTGCAATTTGAAAAATATTTTTGTGTATACGTTTCACTTATTTGGTGTGCATATACTTTGCAGATACTAGTGATGAAACAATCCAGCACGTCGAAATACGAGAGCACCTGGTAATATCACCCGGCAACACCAAATATTGGATACCTGAAGTTGAACAGGATAAAATACCGCGAGTGGGCATGCATTTTGGGAGTTTGGACAAGGGTGTGGAGTTTTATAGGGATTATGGTAAACAATGCGGCATTGACATACGAATAAGCACGTCAAGGAATTTAAGAACAAAAAGATCCGTCTGCAATATATTGTTTGTAACAGGAAAGGCTACAAACAAACATCGTATGTGGTCGGTGTCGAAGGAAGCAATTCACACACCAAACAACAAACTAGAGTGTCAAACCGTTGTGGATGCAACGCCCACTGTGTACTAGAATACACGACGAACGGTGCATATGCTATAAAAAAATTCGAGGAGCACCACACACATTCATTCAATACATAATATTATAGATATTTTCTTAAGGTGAATCGGAATTTGAATTTTGGGCACAAACAATTCATCTTCAATTGTTCAAAGGCCAACATCGGCAGTTCAAAGACACACCACCTGTTCAGACAAATGGTTGGTGGATTTTCTCAAGCGGGGGCGTTACCAATCGATTTCAAGAATTTCAAGAGAGATTTGAAGGCATACATACGAGGTGCAGACGCACAACTAATAATCGACAGATTCTTGAAAAAAAAAAGACATGTCCAGGAATGGCCTTTAGTAATGTTGTTGACGAACAAGACCAACTAACGAGACGTTTCTGGGCAGACCCTATTTCAGTGAGAAATTATACAATGTTCGGGGACGTTATATCATTCGATGCTACTTACAATACGAACAGGTTAGCTTTTGGTGTCTGCATGTGGCATATATAGATTACTGCATTCTTAGAATAAAAGAAAAAAAATAGTACTATTGTTGTATAAATATATAAATACGTATGTGTTCAAATAGAGTAGTAATTGTGTATTGTATAATTCCATAACTTTCTGCTTAATCCTGTTTTGAAAGAATGTACTCTGCATTAAATGATTGTAGTATACACATATAATACTTTTGGTGGTTATTTATGTATTACATGATGTGCATTTAATGCAATAATGATGTCTCCACAAATATTTCTGATACGCAGGTACAAAATGGTGTTTGCGCCATTCACGGGCATTGACAGCCATCGTCGGTGTATAACGTTTGTTTGTGGATTGCTATTAAAGGAGGATGAGGAATCCTATGTGTGGTTATTCAGATAATTTTTGGATACCATGGGCAAGGAGCCATACTACATTGTGACCGATCAGGATCCGGCGATGAAGAACGTGTTTCAAGTAGTTTTCAAGACCGCAAGACACCGCTTATGCATGTGGCACATAATGGAGAAGGTTAGCACAAAAGTGGGACACGCATTGTTCAAGAATGAAGAATTCTTGCGTCGTCTTAACACAGCGGTTTGGGATGAAAAACATGAACCCGATGAGTTTGAAAAATTATGGCATTCTGTTATGACAGATTTCGAACTAGAAAATCATCTGTGGTTTACTAAAATGTTTGAAATCAGAGAGAGCTGGATCCCTGCTTATTTTCGGGATGTTCTCATGGGCGGTTTGATGCGGACTACATCACGGTCTGAGAGCACAAACAGTTGGTTTGGCGGTTTTACAAATCCACAAGTAAATTTGGTCGAGTTCTTCATGCACTTTGATAGCGCAATGGAGTCGCAACGACACGCCGTACACAAACTAAACAACGACAGTGACACTCTTATTCCTTAGTGCAAAACACTGTTGGGTATTGAAAAACATGCTTCAACGTTGTACACGCCTACTGTTTTTAAAAAAATTAGCCTGGAGATTGCAAATGCGTGTTACAAATGTTCAGTGCACATGGTGACCCGGTCCGGTGGTAGTACCTGTTCCTACTCAATAAAGGACAAATTTGATGATGAATTCAAAGTACAGTACTTCAAGGAAAAGACAGTTGTAGTGTGCTTTTGCGAAATGTTCGAAATGCACGGTATTTTGTGTCAACACATATTCGTTGTATTCAAGGACATCAATCATATTCCCAAGAAATACGTGCCTAATCGATGGATGAGGCTATCATCCATACATCCGTCAACAACAAGCGGCCAACTGTACGAATTCAACGGCGGTCAAAAAGCAGCCACAACACTAAATGAATTGTGGTCCACCTTCCACAACTGCATACTACTTGCAAACGGTAAAGTAGAAAAAGTGGCTGACTTAGCACGCTTATTGTCTGAACATAAGAACAAGTTAGCCCACGAACAAGATGGACAACATGACGGGGGCGTTGAAGAACTCTTTGAGAATTACTGCAGCTCTACTTCTCAAATGGAGATCTCAGTATTGCCACCGCAAGAAGCTCGTAACAAGGGCAGCGGGAGCCGGGTTAAAAGCAGACTACAAAGCCAAAGGGAAAAGGCAATCCATGCAAGCACGAAACTAAAGAGGAAGTGTGGCACGTGTGGCAAAATTGTATCTCACAACAGCCGAACATGTCCCGAGCAACCTACATAATACAACTACACTTTTCCTAGCATTTTCAAATTTCATACACTCCAAAAACTGTTATCAGAGTTTTGACTTATATTAAATGAATGTCATTTATATTATAATTGAATGGCATTTATATTATAACTGAATGCTATTTATATTCTAAGTTTACATCGTTTTTGAGTCCATCTGACTTTTAATAAAAAAATACCCTGTAATCTAAACACTTTTATGTTATAGTTGCTATTGAGTGCCTGCTATCTGTTGATGATACACAACTTTTCAAAAGATTACAATGATTTCCAAAGAGTAAAAATAATTGTAGTACTTCAACAAAATATCGGAAATATAGTGAATTTGGGGCATATTGTGGTGTATATATATGAATATTTTGGTGGTTTATAATCAGGAAATTCTGGTGTACGAATAATTATATTACAGTATCATAAACTCTTATTTTGGTATACATTGGCTTGACATTTCGTGATAAGTGTAACATTCAGTAGTACATTGTTACATTGAGTTCCAAAATAAAAAGTAATTATAGTACTTGAACACAAACTGCTTAAGAATTATGCATGCACATGATTCGTTAAAACATCTTCAACTGAAAAATAAAAAGTACTTGCAAATGAAAGCATATAAACCAAAGCAGTAACAAACATATTTTGCATCCTGACAAAATGTGCACTGTTTACACACTAACAATATGCATAAACAGGAAAACATGTTTGCTTAAGATCGTTCAGAAATAAGTAACACATAATATTGACAGAAATGCACGAGTAAAAAATATTCCAGTCTGATGTAATAAATAAAGTGTACTTAGAAGCTCCGTCTAACAAAATGAACTCGTCAATCGATAACCAACTACTTTCCACTAACAAATTTTTTTGCCAAACCAAGCACCCTGTCTTTCTCTTAGTTCAAGTCGTGCATCAGAATTGCGTGGCAGTATAGGGTCCCCAAACGTGCGAACTCCGCAGCGTCGGCCTTGTCAAATCCACAGTCACATTTCTTCAATGGTCCCCCCATGTAGGTCTCCTCCATATGACGCATGGCGTAGATCCCACAGTTGACTGTGTTTTCCTCCACCCTCCACGACATGGCGAGTCTTATTGGACGATATTTTTCAACATTACGCGCTGACTGGTAGCACCCACGTGCTTGGAGATATCAAGAAAACAGATCCAACTACAAAAGGAAAAATGAAAAAACAAAAAATGAAATCACAAAATAATAAATGTTATCATCAACCTAGTAAACCAAAAAAAAGAGAAAAAAAGGTTTCATCATGTGCATCTGTATGTTAAATAAAAACTAATTGTATACCAAACGAAACCTATGTGTACACCAATTCATAGCTATGTTTTCATCAAATTAACATACCCAATTAAAAAATATAAAAATTGAACTAACCATATACCAAGTAATTTCTAGTTGTATACAAACTTATTGTTATTCTATCACCAGCTATTATCCACATTCTAATACAAAACAAATACAGGGGAAAAAATGTAAGGTATTTTACCAGTTTCTCCGGCATCCATGCGTACTTGCTGCAACTAGTACCACCATCTGAAGAGCTGTCCAAAATGTGACAGTACTTCTTCTTTACGTTGACGCATATCACGAACAAGTGCCATCCATTTATAATAGGGAAGAAGAACTAGGTAGCATCAGCAAATGTATACTCGTTAAAATTTACATAGGAACAACAAAACAGACATATATATGCTACAAGGTTATAACATCTCAATGGCCTGCAAATTCGCCGCAGTTGGGTCCACAACCTCCAGGTCAAAAGCTTCCGAAAATAAAGCCAACCTCCTTTCATCCGACAAATCTTGTGCAGTGGACGCAATAGAGTATAACTATATGTCGTAAAAAACCAATTCTAGCAAAATGTAAGAAATATTACCACATTCCCTAATTATTTGTATACCAAAATGTAAGAAATTTGCATCACATCTATGAAAATTCAATGCCAATGACTTATCACCACTAAATCACTGTCAAATATACAAGTACACATCTAATATTACTACAAAAATATAAGTAAACGCATACCATGGTACAAGTAAATTTACACCAAAAATCCGATATGATTCAAAACAAACTACGATTAATTTTGCGTGGTAGTATAAATAAATACGCGTCATGGTATTCAACACCACAATTAAAAGAGGGGTCATACCGTCACCAAATTCGTCGAGAAAAAACATCGGGGGAAATTAGCATCCCTTGATTCCTCCATTTCGTTCAACATTTTGGCCCACACGTCAATGACGTTTCCGGATATGTACTCCCCGGGCCTCATGGTCTCCAAATGTTCTATCGTGAGGACATTGTCTCCCATTCTAAATATAACATCGGTTCTGCGTACGTTGAACGAAAAAAAAATAAACAAAACTAATAATGAACAAAATTTATAGAGAAAGCTAATTGAAAATCACATATTAAAAAAACATGTAACCTTGTAGTGCCAACATTATCAAAAACCCACTTCGCAACAGCATTGTGGATCTTATTCATCTTCTGGGCGAAGCCGACCCGTCTCGAACGGAATGGAGAAGACAACATGACTGTTTTACGTTGCTTCCTAGTGCTCTTACGCGTTTCAGGAGCTGCAGCGGTCTGCTCGGTCGCATCTCCTTACATCGGCTCCTCAGCCCCCACGACATCATCACCTATTCCAACCCCGATCCCATCCTGCCCATCAACCTCTTGCCCCACGACAACATGCCCCTGAAAACAATCCGTGAAAATTAGAATAAAATGCCATATCTACTACACATATGTAACCAAGAAAAAATAAGGGGAGCATATGTGAAAGAAAAAAAATAGTATTCTTACACCCTCATCCTGCGGTTCCACCCCAACCGGGTGTTCCTCTGAGTATTGACATGATGTATCAAGAACGTCTGACCAATTCGCAACATTGGGTTCCTGCGTCAACCCAATACTGAAATTCGGTATATCATCAGATCCTTTCTGGAACTCCTCCCGGCGACGTGTAGCCTGTTCAACCTTCTCAAGAGCGGCTATATTTTCTGGGTTACTCCAGAATGCGTTGATCTGCTGCGATTAACTAGCAATAGTATCCCCAATGACGGTGTCTTCCCCCAGCTTGTCCCTGGAAAAACATATAAACTTCCTAGCAACTTCTTGGATTTTCCCAAAATCGAGGTTCGCAACCAACTCCCTTGGTGCATTATTCAACAGTGCAAAGATATCCATAACATCTGTGGCAACAGTCGCCAGCTTGGCCAGATGACTGCCAACAATACCCTGCACCCAAAAAGAATAAATATTTGTCAATTGTTTCATACTCATTTGAATGAATCTTGGTGCTTAAAATTACTATCAAAATATATAAAACAATAAAAATTGTGCACGATATGTATTTGGGACTAATATAATACAAAATTGTAACTATCTAAACATTTGTCTGTCACTACTATTATACCATTTTGCAACCAAAAATCATGACAGCTTTTATGAATTAAACAAAAATTTAATTAGTTAAAAAATATACCATTTAATAACTAATATTATGCACCCTTGTTGTCATATTATGCCAAACAAAAAGATACATTACTCGAAAGTATTAGAACTAAACATAATAACATGTCCTATACACCTACCTCTCCAGGTAGAAATGGAAAAAAAAAACTAAAACTGATAAAAGATTTGGCACCTGCACACCACCAGCAGTGAATGTCGGGGGCAGCACCGGAGGAACGTTTCGCGCTCTAAGAGAATGCATAACAGCAGGATTGGTTGACGGTGGCAGTGGCTGATTATTGCGCGATCCAGCAGGTACGGCCTCGTCAATTGGGAAATCAATCCAGCCCAAACCATATCCTCCACGCTTCATTTCATCGTTATTCCTATCCCGGATACTTTTAGTCGTAAGCGATCGCACGCATGGGACCCACCCTTGGGAAGGCACGAATAGCCAGTACAACTCTGTCCACGTATAAACCCTATGATACAAAAAAAGGTTAATTATATGTTGATTTTGATTAAGCCGAATATAATTGACATGTACTTACAATCAAAAAAATGAGGGGGCCGTTAAAACTCTTATTCTTTGTTGACGTCCATTGCTCTTTGCTCTCTAACAATGTCAGCAAGGTGTACTCGCACCAATTCATTTTTGGGATGTCCTCAACATTCTCCAAGCTTTTCATTACAAGAGCGTTTACGTATCCGCCCTGCATATTCCCAATAATTTGCGCATCCACCAGAGCAATAAAGTTCCTCTTGAACCATATACCACCCTCCACGTCCTCCAACATCTTTTCGGACACCTCGGCTGCCGTAATGGAATATGAACCATCCGGATTAGGCTGAAACTGGGACTGCCAGTCCAAATATGCTTGGCTTGTTTCGGACTTGGTTTTTTTCTGGACTCTTATTCCACCTCTAGGAAACCCCAAAACTAGCTCGACATCCTTTTCACCAACACGAATTGACCTGCCATCTGATAGAATCAACTCACATCTGAGAAAGTTGAAGTTATCTACCAACCAATAGATAAATCTCCTCGGTAATTCTTCAATGTTTATCCCCAACAAGCTCCCGAATCTCATTTCAATAACAGCTCTTGTCTGAATATTTTGAGTCGAACCAATGCACCTGATATAACATTAGGGACAGATCTTGTCCTCAGTTTGGGCAACGAAGCTTTGAGGGCAGAATTTGCGCTCTTTGCCCTCGGATTAACGTCACTCGGACCCTCACTCGGGCCTGGGGAAGCAGGTCTCTTCCTATTTCCTCTTGTCATTTAACCTGTAATTGAGAAAAAATAAATAACACATCACATTATGTACGTAATACGAAAATGGTCAAAATAGCAGGCCACAAAAACACTGTGTCAAAAAAAAACCACATTTAAACTAAATGTGTACTGTATGTAGTCCAACTGTGCAAACACCATTGCATGCCGTCTATGTACAATTCACCATACTAGTGCAAAAACACAATACCCTGGGTACCTATGTGCCAAAATTAACAAAAAAAAAACACCAAAACACTGTCTACAAACATTACGTGCATATATCCCACTACATATCTTTCATTTTTTACCATATTTCAGTCATTGTGCAAAAAATGCACAACAAAATGATTTATGTATATACCAAAATCACTAAGAAAATTGTCATGCTTGCGTAAGATTACACCAAAATATGAATGGAAAAGCACAAATTCAATAACATACGCATTATACAATTCATTATCTAAGTGTACATCGTTTTTTCATAAATTTATACTATATAGATCGCAACCCATTACAGTCAATGATATAATTCCACATAACCAAATACAAAAGGGCGTCTGTAAAAATCGAGTGTGAAAACCCTAGAAAATTCAATATAAAAAAAATAAATGTGTCCTACAACTAGGTCAACAAAACTAAAGAAAACCCATAAATAATCATCTTCAATCGATATAAAACATGTTGTCGGAATTGGGTAAAAACCCTTTACACGGTGAACTACAGAATCAAAGAATCGAAAAAATGGAAACAGGGGCTTACCTTAATATAGAGTTACAGATGCTTTTTGGAGATTTAATGCCCAACTGAGTTCCGCCCGTACACAGAAGAATCTCTTTAATTTGGCTCGATTTTTGCAGAGAAAAATGGTGTTCCAGCCGTGTGTGAGAAGGAATTTTAGGGGGATGAAGTATCTGCAGACGTGTGATAGTGGGGGTTGTGGGGGGAAGAAATCTTTTAGAATTTTGGGTGAAAATACAAGGACCAAAAAAGCGGGAGAAATTTGGTGATTGAATCCCAAAAAAATAGGAAATTGTGGGGAGTTACCAAATTGGACGTTAACTAATGTTTATAATTTGTCTATTTTGCCCTTAAATGGGCTGATTTCAATTTTTTTTTAAAAAAAATCAAAAAAAATCAGGCCTTTGGATTAAACATGTTAACGGTCTAGATATGTCCACACTGCCACATATTAAGGACCTTGCCACATATGATCATATACCTATATATATATAACATGACACGTTATATATACTTGTATATAACATAGCAAGTTATATTATGGCATAACGTAGTATTATATCGTGACATATAACGTGGCACGTTATATATACTAGTATTATATCGTGGCATATAACGTGACACATTATATATACTAGTATATATTATGACATGTTATATTGTGGCATAACGTAGCATTATATCGTGGCACATCATATACATATATGTATATATATATACATGTCGTGGCACGTTATATATACTAGTAAGTCTAGTATATTATGTGGCAAATTATATCGTGACATAACGTAGCATTATATCGTGACATATCGTGGCATATGCATATTTGTTGTTAAAAATATTGTTTAAGTATTTTTTTATTTGTCTTGAAGTTTTTGTAAGTTTATGTTAATTACAAGTAAATTCATTTATATAACGTGGCACGTTATATATACTAGTATTTTGTGTAGAAAGAGAGAGATGGGTAGAGAGAGAGATAAAAAATAAAAAGAATGTATTTTGGTCACGTGAAAAAGACTCACCTACTTTTTACTTTTGTATTCAAGAGTAAAGGGTGTTTGGGTAAAAGAACCAAAAAATAGATAAAAAAGATAGTTTTTATCTTTTATGTTAGAAAAGTTTTTGTGCAAATGGCTACTTTCAACTATTTGATCTTAAAATGAAGTATATTGTCTGAGCAACTTAAAGTAGTTAAAAGTAGAAAGAATAGTTCACTGTGCTCACTATGCGGCTGCGTCACTCCTCAAACTTCATGTTTAAGTCACCCTACTACCCTTATCAATCATAAATTTTAGCCTTAGGCACTTTGTTACTTTATGGTCGGCCTTCACTTTTTAAACAAGTAAAATAGTTTTTGACAAGAAATCTTATAGTGTTTAATAAATTTTCTTGCAGCAAAGATATGCATTAGGTTTCGACTTGATATAGCTAGAATATAAACTTCTAAATGGTTCCTTCTATCTGGCAGATCTGGTACTTTGGACCTTAAGTTGTTATAAATTACTTGAATGGATCAAGATTGTGTTATCTTACTACCAATAGTTTATATTGTGACAATATATCATGATATGTCACAAGATAATGCACCCTCCATATCCTCGCTAGTCGTCGTCGTCTCCTTTCGCCGTCGGCGATTTCGGTAGTTTTGGGGGAGAACTATTTGGATTTTGGAGAGTTCGAGTGAGGCAATAGGGATAGAGTTATGTGTGATTTTCGAGTGAATGGGGGCTTAAACTACTAAAGGGCAGTTTATGACTTTTCACACCCCAAAATGGCTAAAAAAGATTTTCAATTGGCCAAAAAAGCTATAAAAAAACCACTGTTGAAATAATGGTCTTCTCTTGGCGCGAAAATAAACAGAATAACAATACCACCCCTCCATTTACTTCGTTTCATCTATCTATCTATCTATCTATCTATACTTAAAAGTGTGAATGTTTCTTAACACTTTTGTTTAGACAAAAATATCCCTTTGACATAGTAAATTTTTAGGGCAACTATGTAATTTAATATTTATTTAACTTGTATTTGTTCAATTATAAGACAAATGACTTTTTATATTCTACACTTCAAAAGTATTGATTTTTTCATTTATAACTCTTCAAATATTCTGAAATTTCAAGTAATATTAGTTTCATAAACTAGATTTTGATAGCTTTCTAACAATATGTCATAAGCATATGTAAAGACTTAATATAAGAAAATTTTAACCATTTAAAGTTCAGCACTATGTAAAAAAAAAGAATTTATGTTTTTTATAATTTTGAAAGTTGATTATATAAAAAGGGAAAAAAAAGAAAGAAATGTCATTTAAAAGTAAGAATATAAAAAGAAAATTGCACGTAAAAATAAATATTTGTCCTTTTATTTGTTTGTATAATTATAATTATAATTATAATTATAATTATTATATTATATTATTTATTTATATTATATTATATTATATTATATTATATTATATTATATTATATTATATTATATTATATTATTATTATATAGGATAAAAGTGTGAATGTTTCTTAAAACTTTTGTTTAGACAAAAAATATTACACTTCAAAAAGAAAATTTTAACCATTTAAAGTTCAGCACAGTAGGTCCCAAGGGGTGTAAGTGTAAGGTTTAGAAGGGGGGGTTGAATAAACCTTACCAAATTTTCGATTTAGTCCTTTTAAATCTCTGAGTTAATTCTACGATTGTGTCCTTGATGGACGATCGAATTAGTCACTCAGTAGAGTTAATCTTTCAATGCACTGGTGAGTTTGTTGATGGAGTAACTCATTTGTTGGCTACAATTTAACTCAAATTGTATTTTTAATTTATTGGAAGACTTAACACCCTTAAGTTTGATTAAGCAAGATATTAGAGCTTGATTTAGTACTTGTAAATTATCAAATGGATAGCAAATTTATCGCCAGATATAAGCAATTAAAAGTGCGAGGAATTTAAATCTTTGAAATGTAAATGACACAAGAAAGTTTTTATAGAGGTTCGAAGATGGGGTAATTCTTCTACTCCTCTCTTCTCCAACTCGGAGGAATCCACTAAGTAATGATCGGTTTACAAAGTGGTAACAGTCCGATACAAGTCTTGATCACAACAGCCGACTTGATCCTTTGGGACTCGATGAGACGCCTTGATCACTCACCGCTTCTCGTTCGACTCGCCTTCTTCACAGGCATTTGCTTTGCTACTCTGACTCACTTGCTCAAGCTCTTTGGATTTGATCACGAAGCCCTCCAAATGCTTAAGACTTAGTTCAACTTTGAACTTTTCTACAATCCTTCCTGGAAAGTAGACCCCTTGTTTTCAAAGGTTTCCTCTTCAATTTGGTTGAAGCTCTCTTTCCTTCACGGGTAAGTGTTGGATTGATGTACTTGAGAATGTAGGCTTGAGGATTGAGATTGTTTGATTTTTCTAATGTGCTTGTATATCTCACGTATGTGTCATTCATGCATACTTTTCTCAAACTAACTCCTCGGCCTTTTATAGTGAACTTTCAAAAATTTGCCCGTTGAAGAGATAGGCTTATTTTTTGAAAGTCACTTTGCGTCGTTGGCTTGCGAGTTCTTGGAATTGCCGTTTCCTCGTATGAATTATTCTTTTCACCTTTTGAGTTCGACACACGGTGTCGTGCTTCCCATTGGTTCATTCCTTTTGCACGCTCGGGGACTGAGCACTCCAAGAAAGGTTGTATGGAGATATTACTTGTTTAAGTAAATCTCTTGATTTACGGCAACGGTTCTTTTCTGATTATCTCGACTTGATTGCATTTCCTTGCTTTCCCAGGTGACTTAGAGTCGACTTCCAATCATGGATGACTTTTTGTCACTTCAACTTGAGACTTGGCTTTTCTTGAGTTGACTTGAGTGATGCTCCACTGTTTGCATCTCACCGCTTCTTCGATAGTGTTCCGTCTACTCTTCTTTGCCATACTCATTTGTCTCAAGCAGAGTCTTCCTTCCGATCTTGAGTTGTCTTCTTGCATGTTAGGACGTAGTTGTCTTGACTCAGCTTGGCCTCTCTATTCATTACAATGCATTTTACAACAAGAATTGGGGTGCCAACTTTCTATTCTAAGTTTAACATGGCATTCATCAAAATCTAAACAATAAAATTCCTAACAATTTCCCCCTTTTTGATGATGCCAAAACTTAGATCATACAAATATGTAAATAACAAAGATACATACAGATAGTGTATTGACATAGAATGTATGCGTGAGAATCAATCTTTTTATTGATCATATCATTCTTGTACTTAACATTTGTTTACAAGGTGTATCGAGTATATAACTGTCTTCACAAAAAAATTTATAACTCTATTTAGGAAGACTTACATTGTATGTATTTACATAATAAAATACATGAAGGGTTGACAAAGAACACTTCATCTCCTTCATTGTCTCCTTCTTTCATCTTGATCAAGATCTTCTTCTCTCTTCTTCTCTTTTTCTCGTCGTCATTTGCCTTCTTTTTCTTCTCATATGCCTTCCTGGCAGCTTCATCTTTCCTTAGTCTTTCATGTCTCTCCTGCCATAGCTGAGTTTGTCTTTTGTTTTCTTCTTCTATTCTCTTTGCATACTCGGCGTTAGTTTTAGCCACTCGCAAATTTGCCACTTGGTCAAGCTTCCAGCCCCAGTAGAACCCTCCTTTCTTTCCGGGATCTACGTATTCGATATTCTTGGGCGAGGCCAGGTCCAAGCTTCTTCCTCCACTGCCGCTTCTTCCCTCTACCTGGGCGTATCTTGTCTTGGGGTCTTCTTCTTCCCGGTGATTGACTAGCAGAGTGACCCAGAGGATGTCGGAAGTCTCTTTGTCTGTCAGCCTTCTTCACACAATGTGAGACCCTTTTCCCAAGATAAGTCCCAGGCTTGAGCCATGGACATATTTGCAAAATATCCTTGATTCGAGCGTTTTGAATTCATCAACTGATCTTGGCTCTGTGTCCGACATCCGAAATGGCATACGTGTCTCTGTCCAACTGGAATGCCTCCATGTTCTTTCAAGATGTTCATCACCCTGGCATCCATTCTTCCTTCCACTTCCTTCATCCCCGCTTCAATTTCTTTTCTCTTCTCGATAGATCACAGAGAGTCTTGGAGTGGCGAGTCACGAGGGGAGTTTTCGCTTATAATGTCATTTTGTGAGGACCTGTTGGGGGTTTGTGCAATCATCAAGGTCATATCTTTTGATCCTTCCCCCTCAAAGTGATTTTCCTTTCTTGATTTCAAATTTTCCTCGGTGATTTTCCTTCTCACATTGCTCCTTCTCATTTGCTCCTTTCTTTTGACTTGATTTTTCTTTGCTTTAAGGTATTCCTCTTCCCCTTTTTGGCATCATCAAAGGATAGAGGAACCCAGGGAACATCTTTGGCAAGCATGAAGTCGAAGTCTTGATGGTTGAATTTTGCTTCAAGTCTGCTGCGTTGTATGCAAAGACGGAATTGAGGACCGAGTAGCGTTGGATTCTGCTGAAATCGGCTTCATCTCGGCCATGAGAAGGCTGAATTTTCGTCATGTGTTCTTCCAAACGTTGTATATCATTTGCATTACGCTCACGCAGCCTTGATCTCGGCGGTGTGAGCTTCATGCATATGCTCAATGTGTTCCTCGCTTCGTTTTTGCATCAACATTCTCGGCTCTCTCCATTTTTGACTTGTTGAACAAGGTTACAAGTATCTCACTGTTCCACACGCATTGATTCTGCTTTGTTGCCACCATTCCCTTATCCGATGTGATGCCTCTCAAGTCACCGTAAGGTTGGCATCTCTGTTGTCCGGCGCATATCCAAAGAGGCATGATGCCTCTCCATCTTTTCAACTTCAGCAAAGAGTGCCTTGAACACTTCTCGAACTTGGTGATTCTTCACATTGCGGTGATGGCCATCTGACGTCGAAATCAAAATCTTTGGAACAATGGTGCTCGAGTGAAAAATAGGAGGTGGTCTCGTGATATCGTGCTTGCTCATTTCGACTCTTCGTGGAGTTACGGTATCTCCGGTGAGAAAGGGAAAGATTCTACAAAAGATTCATCACCGCCGTGGGATCGTTCAATGATGAGCGGTGCGCGTGAAGTTCTTTTGGGAATCGATCCAGTTGTGGCTTGAGGAGCCTGGCGGTGGTTTTGGTTGTTGGGTTTGGTTGTGAAATAGACTCGCTTTTGCGAGCCTCAATTTATCTTGCAACCGTTGGTCTCGGTGATTTTTCCTTTTCGATGAGACTTGTCCTCGGCCTTATCGGCAGCGTCATCGGACGATGATGAGATTTCTAGAGGTGGCTCATCATCAAAGTTAAAAGTTTTGAGTAGTCTTGGGATCGAACTTACTCGTGCTTGGAACACCCATGGTGAGTCTTTTGGATTTGTCATGGGGTTGACTCGAACTTCTTCTTCGCCGTCTTGATCCCGGAAAAGTGACATCGGGGTTGTCCTGGGAATCATGAAGTGCGCGATCTCCTTCTCGGATGGGTCGATGATTGCGGGAGGGATGTTCATGTACTTGACCTCTTTACCCGGGAAGTCTAAACCTCCCGTGGGCCTTCATTTCCTCCTCCAGTCTCTCTGCTGCGAGGCTTAGTCCTCCCTTTCGTTGTGTCGGTGTCTTAGGGTCTTCTGATGGCATCCATTGGAGTCTCAACCCCATGGATTGCACTTTCATCGCCGCCAGTGTTAACTCCCGAGTACATTCTTCCTCGTGCCTCGATTGCATCAGCGGGCGTCATTAGCCTTCAGAGCGGTTGGCACCTCGGTGAGCAGATCTCAATCATCCGAGCTTCGTTGATGGCAACTTGCTGTTCTTCTTGTGATTGTAATTTCTCTTCTTCGCCTCCTTGCTTCTTTGTGGAGTCATCTGCGCAGCATCCTCCGACCTTGCCGCAGTGGAGGGAGTTTCCCCTCAGTAGGCGCACCGGTGAGTGACTTGGAGTGGGGTCACTCGTCTCGGACTCATTTATTGCTGAAATCGATGGTTCAGTTGGGGCAGGTGGTAGCACACCTTCAATAGGGGTTGGCTCGATTGGGGTCCCCACTAGCCCGGTTTCATCGCCATTTCCTTATTGCCTTCTTCCGAGTGAGTGGGAAGTGGTAAGCGACAACATCGGTGTGGCTATTTCTTTGAACCACTCCCATAGGATCGATTTCGGTGTGTTCGGAGGACTCTCCGGTCCCTCCATTAGTCTTTGCTCGTGAAGAATTCTTGATTCATGCGATTAACTTCTTTGCATTTGTAACTCTTTACGTGGCGGACATTTTGCGGATCCTCATCACGGCCTGTCCGAGAAGACATCAAGAAGAGGATGGAAGTGTTACGTGGTGCGGGAGATAGGCGGATCTTGCCTTCTCACGTGCTTGGCTTCTTGACTTGCTTTGCTCTCTCCATGTCCTTGTAGATCTGCAGGATGTCTAAGCGTTGTCCTCATCAAGTCTTTGGGAGCACGATAGTTAGTCGAGGAAATTTAGCGATTCTCTTCTTCTTCTATGAACTCGGGCCGTTGGAACTGTTCCCTCGACTTGCTCAACTTCCATTTTCTCCACTCACGCAGACGATTTTGGATGTCCGGGTAAGGTGGAGATAGGATCATTACATCACTATCTGCTTGGGTGGTTCTTCTTGTGTTTGTTTGTGTGAGCTACTGTTTGTGTCTTGGGTTGCCTCTGTGATCGCTTGCAGACTTGGCTGTTTCATCAACTACATCCGGAGACTCTACTTCTCCGGTAGTCTCCGGTTTTGTGCTAGCCGAGTAATCGACCACTCTAATTTGGTTTCTCTGTTCGACCGCTTGACGAGTCTTCTTCGTCTCGAGGTTTGTACCGGGGAATTTAAGTTCGAGGCGGTGTCCTCTCGAGTCTTGGCGGCGGGGGCAGTCTTGTGTTTGTTTCGAGGAGGTAAATCGTGCAGGCATCGGTTCTCCTCCTTTTGACGATCGGAGAAGGTATTTGTGAGTCCTTCTCGACCTCTCCGCTGGGGCGGGTGACACGAGTTCTGGCTGGGCAGGCGGTGACTCTTTGCGAGGGGGCGGGGAGCATGTTTGGTTTTCTTTTTTGCAGGGGCGTGATCTTCTTGGGCATTGCAGGGCGGGCTTTCTTCTTGGCTGGAGGAAGCATTTGTATCTTGGGGTCGGTGATTCCCCCTCATTGTGTCGACTCTCTTGGCATAAGCTCGCTTCGAGCACCGAGAGAGGTTAGCTCGAACATCCTCTTGTTAACATGGAAGGCCTTCCCATGTCTAAGAGGACTCTTTCACCTCCAATAGCCGGCCAATCACTAGGCCATATCCAGGGATCCTCCAAATGTGCCATCTTCTTTGAAGGACTTGTTCCCCGCGTTCGCGAGTCTGTGTAGATAAACTCAGCCCAATTTATCTTCTTTTCTTCGATGATTGCGGCCATCACAATCAGCTTTGCCTTTGATAGTTGGTCAAAGTGCCAAATTTGATGTCGATACATTTGGCAACTATGTCCAACAATTTGTGATAATCCTCCTTGTTGCCATCTCTTGTTTCTTTGTGTATATAATTTTATCATCAAGATCGGACTTGGCTATTTTTCTTTCCATGCGTCGCCCAAGTTTACATCGCCTTCCTTAATCTCGCTTGCTCCTTGCAGGTAGTGAGCAATATTGACCAAATCCTTGGCGAGTAATAGTGTTGCTTCCGTGAAGATGACTTGATTCCTTCGTCGTGAATCTCGGCATTCACGTAGAATATGTGCGACCTCCTCCACATAGGTCATAGGATATTCCAGCGTTAGAAACGGTTTTAGTCCGGATGTTTCCAACTTTTCAGCAATTTTCTTCACCAGGGTGTCGTCGGACCCCGCTTTACCATTCCGTCGAAATCCACCGTCGAACTGGTGTGGATTTGCTTTCCTAACTTAGTAAAGTCGTAAGTTGGTGCCATTTCTCAGAATTATATCAAGAAAAGTCTCGAGAAATTGATTAGAATGTTGATAGGGTTTCGAGAGTAGTTTGCCTTTGCTTTTGAGAGAAAAAGATGAACAATTTTTAGAAGTGTGAGAGAGAGACGGACGAAAATGGTTTAAATATGGTTTATGAAAGGACGTGCAGACGGTTTTTGAATTGTGATCGAAATCAACGGCTTGGATTTCGACGCCTATTGAGCATTTCACGTCTCGTATTTAATGCGGCAAACATTTATATCCAATCATAAGCTTAGTGTGCGGCTTTATGTCTGTACACATCATCATTATCTTTGACGTGTTCCTTAAAACATTCCCGCTTAAGTTAAAACGATGCGTTTTTGTCACTTTGCTCATAAGTTATTGACTTATCTCTTAGGCGATTTAACTCTACTCCTCGCAGATTCTCTTGGTGTAGTTTGTCTTTCCGATAAAAATTGATTTACTAAGTTGATTTTTGTTTTCAGCTCTTTTTCACTTCTTTTCTGTTCTAATACTCTTCTTTGATTTATGCAGTGTCACCACTCAATTAACCCCAACTCATGCTTGAGTTCTTCAAATCTTGATTCACATAATGGTTTTGTGAAGATGTCACTAGTTGTTTATCGGTGGAGATGTATTCCAAGATAATGTCCTTCTTTTTTCAACATGATCTCTTATGAAATGATATCCGACATCTATATGTTTTGTTCTTGAGTGCAACACGAGATTTTGAGTGATTGCAATGGCACTTGTGTTATCACACATGATTGGAATTTCTTTTCTTCAACTTCATAGTCTCTCGGTGTTGTCTCATCCATAGGACTTGGGCAACAAATTTGCCCAGCCTATGTATTCCGCTCATTTGTAGAGGTGGCTATTGAGTTTTGCTTCTTGCTAAACCAGAAATTAGTCTGTTTCCTAGCATTTGACAGTGCACGAAGTGCTTTTCTGTCCACTCTGCATCCAGCGAAGTGAGTCGAATAGCCAATTAGCTTGAATCCACTTTCCTTTGGATACCATACGCCTACTTCTTGGCTTCCTTTCAAGTATCTCAATATTCTCTATTAGCTTTCTTTGTCATATGGCTCTCTTTTGGAGCAGATTGAAATCTTGCACATACACCTACTGACAAAGGTGATGTCCGCGCTTGTTGTGAGATAGAGCAATGATCCAATAAGTGCCCCGTATCTTGTTTGATCTACAGGCTTGCCATCCGCATCCATGTCCATTTTGGTGATGTGTTCATTGGTATTTTTCTGTAAGACTTTTCTTCCATACCAAATTTCTTCATTAAATCTCTGGTATATTTTGTTTGACTTATGAAGGTTCCATCCTTCAAATTTGTTTCACTTGAAGTCCAAGGAAAAATGTCGCTCTCCCATCATGCTCATTTCAAATTTGTTTTGCATGAGGTTTGAGAATTTTTCACTGACTCTTTGTTAGTGGATCCAAAAATGATGTCATCCACATATATTTGAACAAGCAAAGATACTCTCTTTTTTGTCTTGAATTACGAAAAGTGTTCTATCTACTTTTCCTTTTGTGAATCCATTTTCGGTTAGGAATTGTGACAGGTATCATACCATGCTCACGGGTGCTGTTTCAATCCATACAAGGCTTTCTTGAGTTTGTATACCTTGTCTCCAAGAGTCTTTACGCTCAAATCCGGAGGTTGTTCAACATATACTTCTTCTTCCAATAAACCGTTTAGGAATGCACTTTTACATCCATCCGATATACAATGAAATTCTTGTGAGTGCATGGGCAAGAAACATCCTTATAGCTTCCAATCTTGCTACAGGGGCAAATGTTTCATCAAAATCTATCCCTTCTTCTTGGCAATATCCTTTGGCTACTAGTCTTGCTTTATTTCTTACCACGAGCCTTCCTCGTTCATCTTATTTACGAATACCCATTTGGTTCCAATAACATTTTGATGTATGGGTCTTCGCACTAGTTCCCATACTTTATTTCTCTCAAACCGATTGACTCTTCTTGCATAGCTTGAATCCAATGTGTGTCATCCAATGCTTGTGACACATCTTTTGGCTCTATTTGCGAAATGAAGCATGTGAACATAGCTTCTTGTTGAGTTCTCGGATCTTGTTTTGACACCTTCTCTCATATCTCCAATGACAAGTTCTCGTGGATGGTCTCTCAGCCATCTTACATCAGGTTGGAGTAAGTTAGTGGATTGATCGACTTGCAGTTGTGTTCTTTGTGGTCAGCTCTTTCGTGGTCACTTAGCGCAAATTTTCCACCGCTTTTGAGATTCAAACTATCTCATCTTCTTTCGAGTTGATAATACGGCTTGACTTCAACCAGCGTAGGGACTCTTCTTCTCGTATGATTGGATGTTTCAACTTATCGGTGACTCTTCAATGTTTTCTCCATTTACATTTGGCTCATCGAATACTACATGAATGGATTCCTCTGTAACCATAGTTCTTTTATTGAGTATTCGTGAGGCTTTGCTTTGTTGAGTATCCTAAGAAGATACCTTCATCACCTTTAGCATCAAAAGCCTTTAGGTTGTCTTTGCCATTGTTGTGGATGAAGCATTTACATCCAAATATTCGAAATATGCAACACTTGGTTTTCTTCCGATCCGGATCTCATAGGAGTCTTTGTCAATTGTCTATTTATCATACATTTGTTTTGGGTGTAGCAAGTTGTGTTGATTGCTTCACCCAAAATCTTTTTGGTAACCGCTTGACTAACATGGTTCTTTGGCCGCTTCTTTGAGGGTTCTGTTCTTCTTTCGCAACTCCATTCTCATTGTGGAGTCCTCTTGCTGCGATAGTTCATGACCAATACCATTCTCAATACAATCGAGTTATTATTCCATTGACAAACTCGGTTCCTCTATCCGATCTTATTTTGATAATGGTTTGACTCTTCTCATTTTGAATTCTCTTCATCAATTTGTGGTAGTTTTTGTAGGGTTTCTTTCTTCTTGCACATGAATATTGTCCATGTATATCTTGAGTAGTCATCTACTACCACCAAGGTGTATTTCTTTCCACTTATCTTTGTTTGGTTCCTTTGGGCCAAATAGATCCATATGAAGTAGATGCAATATTCTTGTTGAGGATGGGCATGTCTTTTCTTTGAATGACGACTTGATTTGTTTTCCTTCCGACATGCATCACATATACTCTCCTTCAGATATCGAGTCCGGAAGTCCTTCTACAAGATGACTTCTTGCTAGCTTGTTAATTGTTTTGAAATTCGGGTGACTCGGCTTTTTTGTGCCACAACCAATTTGATTCATTTGCTTTCTTTGCTAGTAGCAGTCTTTGGGTGTTGCGGTTGACCAATCCACTACATACATATTCTTCTCGTCTATTTCCTTGCAAAGACAACTTCATTTGATTCAATATCCTTGATTTGGCATACACCCATGTTGAATCCAACATTGTAGCCCTTGTCACGAGCCGATCGATACTCGATAGGTTGAAGTTGAGTCCTTCAACATATGCAACATCCGTGATTTCTAATCCATTCCTCTTGATGGATCCAATGCCTCTTATTTCACCAGGAGCTTCATTTCCTCCAAATATGACTTTGGCTCCTTTGACTTCCTTGAATTTTGATTTCTCTTATTTCTGTCATATGTCGGGAATGTACCACTATCCATGTACCAGGTTCCTTGGCACTCACTGTTCTTGAACTCGCAATCAAGGAAATTAAGTTTTAGGTACCCATACTTGTGCGGGTCCGAGGGGTTAGAATTGTAAGATGATCCAACCAACCTATAGTCAAATGATTTGACTCTAAGGCGGGGTTGCCATCTATCGTGCCATAATCATAATTAATTCGCAAATTGCTTGGGGATTACAGGTTCATACAATTTGTCTCTTTTTGTACGTATGCATATGTGTTTTAGCAATTGCCTTCCCAGGTAATTGTGGTGCTTTTGAGTGTAGTGCCTAGGTGCATGTGTGTCTTTGATGAAAGCTCTTATACTTTTGGAATGGCCTTTGTTGAGTTCTAGGCCTTTGCCACTGGGCTTATATTCCATAAGTCTATGCCGATAGTTCACATTGTTCCAATCAGCTTGGCTTGGATATTTTCTACCATTCCCATCATATGTATTTCTTTTATGGATTTTCTCGGAATTTTTGGTAGCTCTGTTTTCTTCTTTGAGTATTTTTCATTAGGAGTTTCTTTGAGGACTAAATTTGAATCTCTTCTCGGTGTCCTTTCAAAGATACTCAATGGTTGTTTTCCTTTTCCTTTGTAACCAAGGCCAGTTTGCTTAGTATTGTGCTTTGGAGTGAATGTGTGTGCAACATTTAGAGTTTTGGGTTTTTCAAACTCTTCATGACTTGAAGATCCTTTTTCCAAAATTACTCTTGAGGTTTGTCATGGCACAAAGGAATTAAATCCTAAGCCTGTCTTGTCTCCACATTCTCTTTGACTCATAATAAGATCATCCATTGATTTAGATGCCTTAGTAAATGAGGCAATAACATTTTGAGGTCATTCTCCCTCTTTTCTATAGCGAGCAATTTCGGCTACTAATTTAGCATTTTCAAATTTTTAAACTTTCATTTTCAATGACTATTTGACTTAGAGTACTCGGCTCCTTAGTCGACTTTGAGTTTTGACTTTTAAGTAGGCTGTTTTCCTCATTCAATAGTGTGTGTGAGGATTTAATGTGCTCAAAATCTTTCATCATTTTGCCTAATGAATCATAAAGATCAAGAGGTGATGAAGTGTGTGTGTCAGTCACTATCACTAGTGTTTGAGCTTGTTGAATTAGATTGTACCTCATCTTCTTGATCTTGTTCTTTGGCCATTAAGCGGATCAAGGCTTCTTCTTCGAGTCACTCGAGTAGTCACTTCAGCTTCGAATCAATTTGTCTCTCTTGACTTGTCTCGGTCTCAGTCTCTGTAGCCATCATTGCTTTTTTTTCTTTTCTTGTCTTCTTTCTCTCAAGACCTTTCTTTCTTCTTCATTCTGTCTTGTTGACTACACAGGATATGAGCAAATCAATGGCATAGTGACCTGGTTGTCTACAATTCCAACACAGATATTCAGCCTTTTGATCACTCTTTCTACTCTTGAGTTGTCGGCCCTTTGATACTCAACTTGTTGATGATCATTCTCTTGGTTGGCCTATCATCTCTTGATTTGGTGGGAGTGAGTGTCTTCCGGAAGATTCACCCTTTCTCTCTTGTAGTTCTTGTTAAAGAACTTGTTAAATCTTTTAATTATCGGGCTATTTCTTCCGGGTCAATTGCCTCTTTGACCTCGACTCTCTTCCCATCTTTGACAATTAGAGCAAATTGTTTTGGGGGTACAAATTGTCTCTTCCTCGGTCTTTTTCTTCTCACCAAACTCATAAAGGCTTTGAGGTCCGAGAATAGTTCATGGTTGGATGTCTTTGATAGGTCCATGGAATGTCTCAAAGTGCCATGACCTTCATTTCCCATTCATTTGGAAGACTTTTTAGGATCTTCATACACATTTTCTGTGTATATTCCTTTCCAAGTGTAGACAGCTCATTTGTGATTTACGTAAACCGAGCGTCCAGTTGATCCAGATTCTCTCCCGAGATCATTTTGAAATTTTCAAACTTCGTACGATTCTTGATAATTTGTTTTCTTTGATTTGCTCGACGAGCCTTCACAAATTAATGTCACTTGTCCCATTTCTTTAGCCGTTTTGCATGATTTGACTTTGTTGAACATGGCTTTGTCGAGGTTTTGTAGAGGATGTCCTTGGCTACATTATCCAGGTTGTATCTTTTTCTGTCATCATTTGTCCACTCGGTTCTTGGTTTTTCAACCATGACCGGTCCGGGAGCAACATCTTCTTCTCCTTCATTTGCAACTCTTCGTGCAATTTGTGTTCACTTTTAATATTTGTAGAGGCCCATCTTCTATTACTATCCACATCTCATCATGTAATCTTTGATAGATGAGCCCGCATACGAATTTTCCAATCATCAAATTCTTCAATAGTGAACATAGGGATGCGTGTTAGATTTGCTTCCATGATAATGACTTTTAATAAAAAGAGTTTTGAAAGTTTAAGTACTAAAGCGGACTTTAAAAAAGTTTTGGAGATCTAGTTCAAGAACGGTGCGGAGGGTTCAATGAACCAACCGCTCCGATACCACTTGTAGGTCCCAAGGGTGTAAGTGTAAGGTTTAGAAGGGGGTTGAATAAACCTTACCAAATTTTCGATTTAGTCCTTTTAAATCTACAGAGTTAATTCTACACAACCGGTGTGTCCTTGATGGACAATCGAATTAGTCACTCAAGTAGAGTTAATCTTTCAATGACTCATTGAGCATTGATGGAGTAACTCAATTTGTTGGCTACAATTTAACTCATTTGTATTTTTAATTTCAGTGGAAGACTTAACACCCTTAAGTTTGATTAAGCAAGATATTAGAGCTTGATTTAGTACTTGTAAATTATCAAATGGATAGCAAATTTATCACAGATATAAGCAATTAAAAGTGCGGGGAATTTAAATCTTTGAAATGTAAATGACAAAGAAAGTTTTTATAGAGGTTCGAAGATGGGGTAATTCTTCTACTCCTCTCTTCTCCAACTCCGGAGGAATCCACTAAGTAATGATCGGTTTACAAAGTGGTAAAACAGTCCGGATACAAGTCTTGATCACAACCGACTTGATCCTTTGGGACTCGATCGGAGACGCCTTGATCACTCACCGGCTTCTCGTTCGACTCGGCTTCTTCACAGGCAATTTGCGCTTTGCTACTACTGACTCACTTGCTCAAGCTCTTTGGATTTGATCACGAAGCCCTCCAAATGCTTAAGACTTAGTTCAACTTTGAACTTTTCTACAATCCTTCTGGAAAGTAGACCCCTTGTTTTCAAAGGTTTCCTCTTCAATTGGTTGAAGCTCTCTTTCCTTCACGGGTAAGTGTTGGATTGATGTACTTGAGAATGTAGGCTTGAGGATTGAGATTGTTTGATTTTTTCTAATGTGCTTGTATATCTCACGTATGTGTCATTCATGCATACTTTTCTCAAACTAACTCCTCTCCTTTTATAGTGAACTTTCAAAAATTTGCCCGTTGAAGAGATAGGCTTATTTTTGAAAGTCACTTGCGTCGTTGGCTTGCGTTCTTGGAATTGCCGTTTCCTCGTATGAATTATTCTTTTCACCTTTCGAGTTTCGACACGATTGTCGTGCTTCCCATTGGTTCATTCCTTTTGCACGCTCTGGGGACCGAGCACTCCAAGAAAGGTTGTATGGAGATATTACTTGTTTAAGTAAATCTCTTGATTTCTCAGGTAAACGGTTCTTTTCGATTATCTCGACTTGACCGCATTTCCTTGCTTTCCCAGGTGACTTAGAGTCGCCTTCCAATCATGGATGACTCTTGCATCACTTCAACTTGAGACTTGGCTTTTCTTGAGTTGACTTGATCGATGCTCCACTCACCGCATCTCACCGCTTCTTGATAGTGTTCCGTCTACTCTTCTTTGCCATACTCATTGTCTCACAGAGTCTTCCTTCTAGTCTTGATTGTCTTCTTGCATGTTAGGGCGTAGACGTAGTGTCTTGACTCGAAAGCTTGGCATGACTCTATTCATTACAATGCATTTTACAACAAGAATTGGGGTGCCAACTTTCTATTCTAAGTTTAACATGGCATTCATCAAAATCTAAACAATAAAATTCCTAACAAGCACTATGTACAAAAAAGAATTTATGTTTTTTATAATTTTGAAAGTTGATTATATAAAAAGGGAAAAAAAAGAAAGAAATGTCATTTAAAAGTAAAAATATAAAAAGAAAATTGCACGTAAAAATAAATATTTGTCCTTTTATTTGTTTGTATAATTATAATTATAATTATAATTATAATTATAATTATTATATTATTTATTTATATTATATTATATTATATTATATTATATTATTATTATATAGGATAAAAGTGTGAATGTTTCTTAAAACTTTTGTTTAGACAAAAAATATTACACTTCAAAATTATTGATTCTTTCATTTATAACTCTTCAAATATTTTGAAATTTCAAATAATATTAGTTTCATAACAATATGTCATAAGCATATGTAAGGGCTTCATATAAGAAAATTTTAACCATTTAAAGTTCAGCACTATGTAAAAACTAAGAATTTATGTTTTTTATAATTTTGAAAGTTGATTATATAAAAAGGGAAAAAAAAGAAAGAAATGTCATTTAAAAGTAATAATATAAAAAGAAAATTGCACGTAAAAATACATAGTTCCTTTTATTTGTCGTGGTTATTTTAAGGGCAATTAAGTATTTTATTATTTATTTAATCTTTGTTTGTATAATTATTGGATAAATATTCGTTTATACCCAAACTCTTTTTCAAAACTGAAAATATATCTTTTTTTAATAATAACACTTAGAATACTTCAAATTTGTTATAAATCAATTTCAAATTAACTAGAATTCGTTTCAATATCTCCAACCATATATTATAAATATATACACAAGTCATTTTAAATAAAATTTTTATTGTTTAAAGTTGAGTACGATGAAAAATTTAATATTTCTGATATTCTTTTGGATTTTCTCAATAATTAAATATATCTATTATAATTTTAAGGAAAAAGATCAAATTGCAACACACGTGAACAAATATTTAGTGGTTTTGATGCTAAATAAAAAGTAAAAAATTATAATTCATGTGTGGTTTTAAAATTCTCCCTCCATTAATATTATATAATTTTAAATTTAATTTTATTGATAATTGTTAAAGAAATAATACAAAAAATACGAGAGTTTTTTATTTTATTTTTATTGTTAATTCATGCATATTTTGTTTTAACTAGCCATATCAATACAAGAAAAAATATAAAATAAAAGGAATATGATTAACATGGAAAATGAAAAGGGGGGAGTAAGAACCAAATCAAATTTGTTGCAGTAAAAACCAATTACCTTTTAAATTGTAATTATATGTGTTAATATATGACTTTGCTTAATTTTTGATATCTTACATTATAAGTTTTAATTCCTAATTTTCCTTTTGAATATATTATGATTCAATCTCTCAATTATTTTGTTTCATATATATTGTGAGTTACCATAAATCTACGTAATTGGTAAATAGATTTTTATTTAACCAAGGAACACACACACATGCACACATACAAGCACACATAATTAAAAGAACAAGTGCAAGAAAGTGTTTCAAAATTGTGTATTTATATTTATAAAAACATAAAAGGCAAATTTAATTAAAAAATTCATATGTATAATTTGACATTAATGATAAAACTTGAATGTCATTTGAAAATTACGCCCATAAAATATTATAAAATTAAAATATCAATATGATATTTATAAAAAAAAAACATGTACCAAATTAATTAAATTTTAAGAAAATGATGTGAAAGAGTGAAATATGAATTAAAATTGGATTACGCCTAAATATCATATATGCTACGTAAGAAAAAAAAATAACCTCACTTAATATGTAACAATATGACATTTGCAAAGAAACTAATATATCACTTCAATTATATGTTAATTATCAAATACTAATATAATATTCATAACAAAATAAATTAATAATTACAACAAATTTAAGTGAAAACTAAAAAATAAATGGTTATACTTGACATTAATGAATTGAGAGTGTCAAAAATAATTTGGGGGTTAATCTCAAATATAGTTTACGATTAAACCAAATGAAAAATATACTAAAAGGCTGAAAAATAAAAATAAATAGTTAAAAAAAATATGTCTACCGTAGTTGGAACTTCTAAAGAAAGATTAAATGACTTATAATAGTATGATTTGACATTTTTCAATAAATTATTGATTCATTTAAAAAGTACACCTTTAGAACATATGAAGATTCAAACACAAAAATATTAATTATTATAAGATCCAGTACGAATTATTCTAAATTTTACAAAATGAAGCATTATGAAGAAAAAAAATCAAGAATCAAAAATGGAAAGTCACTATGTCTATATGAAACTGATAATATATAAACAATAGAAATTTATTTAATATGAAATAATTTGATATTTACATACAAGTTTAATATATCTTAAATTATATTTCTCTACAAAATATTTTATCTTGGTTGTTTCGAATTGATTAATAAAAAATTATATTTTCTTTGTTGTCCAAATGTTTTTTTTTACTATAAATACATAATACATAATATAATTTTGTAAATAAAATTAAATGAAATTATTTTTAAATTTATTGTCTATTCAAAAAAAAAAAAAAAAGAAAAAAGAAATATTAGTTTTAGTATATTAACAACACTTATAATTTTCATAACTACAACTATTTAAATTTTAATATAAACCAAAATATAGTCAAATTCCATTGCAAGTATCATCTCTAATATTATAATGTATATTTCTAAAACTTTATGCAATTAAAAAAAACTGAATTAGTTTTAGTTTATTATAAAAAATTTAAAAACTTAGGTTTTTGCAAAATTTTCAAATATAAATGTTAATTAGTATTGCATTTAATTACTGAAGATTGGTACATGAAAATTGATAACTTATTTTTTCTTTCATAAGGCTATATTTGCTTTTATTATTATGTGAAGATGTTTTATGTTCAATTGATAGAGTCTCCAAATTGAGATATTGACTTATCATTTTTTTATAACTTTATTTAATATATGACTCTCGATGAAATAGTGGATTAATTCTTTTATATATTTGGTTAAGGTTTTTGTTTTTACGACACTGGAAACAGGAGGATTGCAAACTAAAGTTTAAGTGTTATGATAAAATATTGACTTTGTTATTATTGACTTTATTATTAGAATTAAAATAATATATGAAAAGCTTTTTTACATACAACTTTATATTGTAAGTATTATCTTTTACATTTCTATAATCGAGAAACTAAGTGATAATAAAAGAAGCACAAGATGTATAATAATTTAATTAACCTTTATTTATTTATTTTTGAATTAAATAACAATAATAAATAAAATGATGATATTATGTTGGATTTTGGTATAAAATTTATTTATTTAGTTTTTTTATTAATGAGATAACATGTGGTTTATTAATCATTAGCTTATGATTTATAAGCTAAATTGATTGTGTAATTATGTCAATATGTATCCCATGCTAAAAGAGTTCAAAAGGCAGTTAAGGAACGAAGATTTTTCTAGCCATCAAAATGAAAAAAACAAAAAAAAAAAAAAAGATTGATGAATATGATCTCAAGCTAATATAAGAGCTTAATTTTTTATACTAATTTTAAATTTTTTGTGGGATTGAGTTCTTTAAATAATTTCATACTATTTGATCTATACTATAGTAACGCAAAATATATATTAAAATACTTTGAAATATTTAATTTAGATAATTTGAGCATTTCTTTGATATTTATTTCTTTGTAAATCACTTTTTAATAGTTTAATATTAATTAATAGAATTATTAAATTATATAATCATATTAGTAAAGTCAGGTGGGATGGAGGTCAGGGGTTCAAATCCCTGCTCCATCAAATTGTTTGTGGGGTGGAGGTCAGGGGTTCATATCCCTTCTCCATCAAATTGCTCCCAGGGCATATGCGTCTTCGGGTGAAGATTTGGTGGGAACTCATCAATATCATCCGTGTGGGTTCGATTCGGGAGAGATCGTTATTAGTAGATTGGGGGTCGAACATAATTGTTCTCTTTACCCAGGAGGATCTCGGTTTGTACGTCGTCACAGACTCGCCAGAACATCTGGCAAATCGTGCACATCCGCGGTTTACCTTGGCGGCAAAGAATGAGGAGCGGAGGTTTGTTGTCTCAGATCGGTCGCTGCTGTAAGTTCGAGAGTTAAAAAAAAAAAAAAAAAAAAAGTAAAGTCGGGTGGATCACGCCGCACGTGTTTCTTACTAGTTTATGAAAATGTAAATATCCAGCACGGCAAGGGTGAATCAAGAACTTTGTTGAACTGCAACTAATTCTGTTACTTTTTCCCTCTCTTCATCACATTCCCACACAAACAGAATTTCAGAACGAAAAATGGCGTAGAGTTCATCTGAAATTAAGCATCTGCAGAGAGAGCCCACTCGCTGTAAATTTCAATGGGGAAATCAACAAGAAACTTCAAGAACTCATGCTACATCCCTCTCAACCCATCACTTTTCGAGCATTTTCTTGCGATTTCTCCATTTTCAACTCCAAAGAAGAACTCAAGAAACCCCGCCACAGCTAACTCTACTCTTCTTCTTCTCCCTCTTCATTCTCTGTGCTTTCTTGAATTTGCATTCTCACTTTCTATCCCATTTCTCACAACTCCATTCCATGCTCTGCACTCTCTCCTTCATCCTCATTATCTCCTATTACATTGGCCTCTCTTTCTTTAATTTTAAGAGATTACCCAAAACAGGATGAGCCCACATTGTCTAGCAGTGTGATGATGCCTTTGCCTGCACATGGGGTGCCTGCAAACCAGAATCTTACTTCAGTGGAGAGGAGTTTTGGAGGCAGCCTGATAATCAGGGGTATAGGCCTTGTTTGTCTTTCAGTCTCGATTATCGAAAAGCGTCTGCTAAAATTTCCAAGGAGAAGAGGAAGTTCTTGGTGGTGGTGGTTTCAGGAGGATTGAACCAACAGAGGAATCAGATTGTTGATGCGGTTGTCATAGCAAGAATTCTTGGAGCTGCATTGGTGGTTCCTGTTTTACAGGTTAATCGCATTTGGGGAGATGAAAGGTAGAAAGGATTTTTTTTTCCTTGTGCAGTTAATTTGTTGTTTCAATTTCTCTTAGAATTTTATGTGTTGTTTTGATTATTTTTATTTATCTTTGCATTTTTTGTCATAATATGAGTTTAGCTTCTTGAAGGTACAACATGGATTTAGATACTTAATGTTTTTTGGCAGTTATTAAAGTAATCAAGATAGCAATACTCCTTTAGGATGACATGAAAATTATTATATTGTTGTCAAGATCCCTGGATTGATATTTTGGCTAATCTGCCTATAAATATTATTATTTTTCTTGTAAAAATGTTTCTTAAAAAATTCTTCTCTTTAGTATTGCATACAAATTTAATGGTTTAGAAACTGTCTTAAGCATTAGTACATGTATTCATGCAGCTCAGAGGAGAAGGGGTTGGATAGTTTCTTTTTCCACTTTATAATGAACTATGACCATTAACGCTTCATATTTGCAGTGAGTTTTCAGATATATTCGATTTGGAACATTTCAAGAAGACATTACAAGCTGATGTTCGAGTTGTATCGTCCCTTCCTTCCACTCATTTGGTGTCACAGCAGTCGATTGAAAATCAAATGCCATTCCATGTATCACCGATGTGGATTCGTGCAAGGTTCCTTCACCAAGTAAGAAAACCAATTCGGCTAGATGCTGCCCACTTGGCTTCAGTGAATGCATTAAGACTAATCCTGTAGCCAACTTCTTTTAATGTTTTATACAGCTCATTTCTAATGTTTTAATGTAGCTAAATGAAGAAGGCCTTCTCATATTGAAAGGGCTCGATTCTAGGCTCTCCAAGAATCTTCCCCCCGATCTTCAAAAGCTCCGTTGTAAGGTAATATATAAGAAATTGGCACTCATTTATACTCACGATACGATATCAGTACTAAGATAGTAATAACTGTTCAAATTTTTTTCGTTCTCATAGGTGGCATTTCATGCTCTGAGATTTGCATCTCCAATCCGAGACCTTGGCAATCAGATTGCTAGGAGAATGTGGATCGAAGGTCCTTATATAGCCGTCCATCTAAGAATAGAGAAGGATGTTTGGGTCAGAACAGGATGCCTCACTGGTTTAGGAGCTGAGTATGACGAAATTATAGCCAAAGATCGGGAGTCTAATCCCGATTTCCTAACTGATAAGTTGAATATGACAAACTCTGCACGAAGACTTTCGGGACTCTGTCCTCTCAGTGCACTAGAAGTTGCAAGGTATATAAAACACTCTGTGTATTTCAGCTGACATGAAAATTCGATTACTTTCAAACTTGTGCCTTTTTGCTAAAGACAGTAGTACTAATTTTGGAATGTGCAGACTTTTGAAGGCTTTAGGAGCACCTAGCAATGCTCGTATATACGTAGCTGGAGGCGAACCATTTGGGGGCAACCGCGCAGTGCAGCCACTTGTGCATGAGTTCCCAAATATAGTTACGAAACAGATGTTGGCACGACACGGAGAGCTCACTCCTTACATGAACAAACCTTCTGTTCTTGCAGCCATAGACTACATTGTGTCTTTGAGCAGTGATGTATTTATGCCTTCCCATGGAGGCAATATGGGCCGAGCTATGCAGGTAAAGTCCTCAAGGCTTTGAATGCTTGAGGTTTAACCTAATTACCAAATACCCCCGTAACATATGTTTAGATTTACAGATTGCATCTATTATGGGGGGTTTTGTAAAACAAAAACATATCTTAAGGAGGGTATTAGTAATTTTGAAAGATAATTGGATCTTTTGTAATTATGCTGAACTTCAGGGGTCGTTTTTGTAATTATCCCTAATTATTGTTGATCCTACTCTTGGATCTGCAAAAACCATCATATTCTTTTTCCTGATTCTGTTGCTTCCACCAGACCTCAGAAACCAAAATGGTTTGATGTATATAGATTTTCTGTGTCGTATGTTTGTGCAGGGTCATCGTGCATATGTAGGACATAGGAAATACATAAAGCCTAACAAGAGAATGATGCTTCCATTGTTAGAAGACAGATCGGTATCAGACGAAGAATTCAGAAGAACCATGCAGAAACTGCATAGATACTCTCAGGGGCAACCGGAGTCGAGGAACAACAAGTTTGACAGAGATGTTTTGGCATACCCTGTGCCTGACTGCATGTGCAAGCAATGACATACCCAAGATTGTTGTGAAACAACTTCAGCAATCAATTCATTAGCCATGTACTTGTTGATTGCCTGAAAAGCCAGAGGACATTGTATTTTCATAATACATAAATTTGACAGATACTAAATTCTTTTTTACCATATCTACTTTATTTGTAGACCACAAAAACAAAAATAAAGAAATAAAATGTACGGAATCAAAGGCACAAAATAAAGGAAGCATAAAGTTGGGGATATTTGATATATTTAGAAAAGTTGAGGTATGCAATTGTAAATATTTGATAAAGTCAGCAAATTTCGCCAGTTTAACTAACGGTTGGGGCAAAAATGTACGACGGAAGCAAACCTCAAGGGCTTTTTTGTGATTAAAACTTCTCTTGGTTATATTGTAATGATTCCAAACCACAGGGGCGGTTTCCGTAATTATCCCAAATAGATATCTAAATGCTGAAATACATGAGACCCCAAAAGCTCCATCTATCAATCACATTTTTCTACTTACCAATAAGATTCACTCTAGTTTGGCATGTTGCATTCATGGCACAACATGGCTTGCACAAATGCAGATATTTCTTTCTTTATTAATTTCTCGGCAGATAAGGTGCTAACTTATACAGCTCTTATTATTGCCTTTTTTTCTCTTCAATTTGTACAAAAACTTCCCTGCCTCCTTTCCTTTCTTGAAAATGAAAAAGCAATTCAGTTGTTTCTATCTTCTTTGAAAACGTTGGCAATTTCTGATATGTCTACAAGTGGAGAGTTTTTTAGTCTCTGAGGCTTGAGTTTTGTTGAGATAGAAATATATATGGATCAAATGTGAGATTTGAGCGTTTCTTGGGGGTTACTAATCTCCAAAGGATTTCAGAAGCTGTAGCAAATATTTATGTGGAGTTGCAATGTCAAACTTAGAATAATCAGAACTACGCAGCTGATAAATCTGAGAAGCACAAATTCAAAGCTTCTATCATTCATTATTGAGATCATTACAAAAGGTACCCCTGAGAGTAGGGATATAGTTCGAACGAAGAGCTTGTGCGTGCGATTTACACCATGTAGTGTGTGCGATCGGTATGCTAATTTTCCCCTCCCTTGCGATCACTGCCGGCTGCCTTCTTCATCTTTCCGGTTGTCCTTTTCCGGCATGAATATGCCGGATTCGTTCATTGGTTTAACATCCAACTATGCGCCCCATAATTCACGTACTTCTTACAATACGGCTGCTCCTTCGACGGGTAGGGCAGCAGCGTCCAATTCTTCCATGGCTGACTGCACGTTGATCTCTTCATCATCATCGGAAGACTCTACTAAGAAGGCTGAGAATAAACATGCTAACCCTAGTTCGTCACATGTAGGGTTTTCATATTTTTTGCCTTCGAATTTCATTCCCCGCCATAAAGTTTCTACGGTTGAGTGACACGCCCCCCAGGGTTTCGGATTGGTGCCAGAATCTTGTTATTTGGATACACAACATAATTCGGTTTGCGCCCCTTCCTTGTTGAGAAACACGGCTGCACCTAAGCAAGGGGGTCGACCCCCCTCATACATGGAGTAGTGCCTCTTTATGCCTCCCCCCACACCGCTCTCCTGGGGGCGCTGGGGGGCGGCGCTTTATGATCGCACGCCTGTGGGGGTGATGACCCCGGGCTTCTGTCGCAATATGCCTGGCATCCATTCTGCATGCTCCTCCCTACTTAGGTCGCTGGAAGTTCTTCTACAACGATGTGCAATCCTGACTCGAACACTTTTGCTAAGGTTGTTTCAGGTAACCATCACAATACGATCCCTAATTTTCCACAGGCACCAGGTAATATCCAAGCTATGGATTACACTCTTCCCAGGCTGATTAATCTCGCTTCATTTTCCCATATTGTTTCTCGTAAGATTCAATCTATCCCTAAACCGGTTTTGGTCACTATTGATGAAATGTTTACCAGCAATGTCTTGCCGAGTTCTCTTACTCTTTGATTGGGAGGGTTCTTTTGGGAAAAGGTACGGGCCTACTATGATTTTGCATAAAAGGCTATCCGATCTATGGGGCATTAAAAATGAATGGAAACTAATCCCATTGGGTAAGGGATATTTTTGTGTTAAATTTTTTAATGCGCAGGATCGAGCTCATGCTTAACTACGTCTCAATTAGGCGCTTAATCTGGGCACTATTCGGCTCTCTCCTTGGGTCCCAGATTTCAATCCATGCAAGGTGCACACTTCGGATGACCCCTGCCCTATGACTGCCACTGCCCAGGGGGGTGATGACCCCTGGGCTTCTGTCTGCAATATGCCTGGCATCCATTCTGCATGCTCCTCCCTACTTAGGTCGCTGGAAGTTCTTCTACAACGATGTGCAATCCTGACTCGAACACTTTTGCTAAGGTTGTTTCAGGTAACCATCACAATACGATCCCTAATTTTCCACAGGCACCAGGTAATATCCAAGCTATGGATTACACTCTTCCCCAGGCCCCAGTTAATCCTGCTTCATTTTCCCGTATTGTTTCTGGTAAGATTCAATCTATCCCTAAACCGGTTTTGGTCACTATTGATGAAATGTTTACCAGCAATGTCTTGCCGAGTTCTCTTACTCTTTGATTGGGAGGGTTCTTTTGGGAAAAGGTACGGGCCTACTATGATTTTGCATAAAAGGCTATCCGATCTATGGGGCATTAAAAATGAATGGAAACTAATCACATTGGGTAAGGGATATTTTTGTGTTAAATTTTTTAATGCGCAGGATCGAGCTCATGCTTAACTACGTCTCAATTAGGCGCTTAATCTGGGCACTATTCGGCTCTCTCCTTGGGTCCCAGATTTCAATCCATGCAAGGTGCACACTTCGGTTGCCAGTGTTTTGGTCCGTATCTTCGAGCTAAGTTTGGAATACTGGGATCCTAATACTATCTTGGGGATCGCCAGTGCTATTGGTAATCCGATCCAAATTGATCAGCGATCACTTAACGGATCTCTGGGACATTTCATTCGGGTGCTGGTAGATATTGATCTCGCAAAACCGTTGGAGGATCACATCATGGTGGAACGGTTTGGCCAGTGTTCCTTTGTGTCAGTTAGCTACGAGAAACTCCCTGAGTTTTGTTCTACGTGCAATGTTACAGAACATTTGACGGCCTCTTGCCGTCTAACTTCTACGGAAACCTCGGCTAAGGAAAAGCGTACGATCTACCTCGGGGACGTTCTAGGGGCTCCAGAGGACGTCGAATTTGATTCAAAGAGGACGTTCCGAGTTCGCAAAGTTTATCGTCCCGTGCAGAGACAAGGGCAAGACCGTTGATGACTCAATTGGAAATACATGTTCGACTATGCGTAGGGCTCCCCTTCCTGCGCCATAGTCACTTGCCCTCTTGACATACTTGTTGGGAAATTAATTTTTAGATTTTGATGAATGCCATGTAAAACTTAGAATAGAAAGTTGGCACCCCATTTTTGTTGTAAATTGCATTGTAATATAATATGAAATGGGTCAGTGAGTTAAGTCGCCTATGCGAGAATATGCAAGAAGTCAATCGGAGACTAGAAGGAAGACTCATTGTGAGGCGGTGAGTGTGGCAAAGAAGAGAAGACAGAACTCGATTGAAGGTGCGGTGAGATGCGGTGAGTGAAGTGTCGTCAAGTCAACTCAAGATAGCTAAGTCTCAAGTTGAAGTGACAGATGAGTCATCCATGATTGGAAGTCGACTAAGTCACCTGGGGAAGTCAAGGAAATTCATCAAGTCCAGATAATCGAAAGAGATCCGTTGCATAGAAGTCAAGAAAATTACTTAAACAAGTAATACTTCCATACTCTTGTCTTTCTTAAAGTGCTCATCTTAAGCGTGCAAAAGGAATAAACTAATGGGAAGCTCGCACTGTGTCGAACTACAAAAGTCAAGACTCATTCATACGAGGAAATGTCAATTCCAAGAATCGCAACAAGACACAAGCCAACGACCACAAATGTCTTTTGAAAATTAACCTATCTCTTCAACGGGCAAATTTTCAAAAGAACACTATAAAAGGCTGAGGAATCTATTTGAAAAAAAAAAAAACCTTGTTACCTGGAACTTTAAAGCTCTTATTCAAACTTTAACCTACTCAAATCATACAAGTTCAATCCTCAAGCCTACATTATGAATGAAATCAATCCAACACTCGCTTGTGAAGGAAAGACGACTTCAATAAGTTGAAGAGGAAACATTTGAAGAATCAAGGGGTCTACATTCCACAAAGGATTGTAGAAAGGTTCAAGGTCGAACAGTCTCAAGTTTTGGAGGGCTTCGTGATCAAATCCAAGAAGCTTGAGCAAGTGGGTCAGTAGTAGCAAGCGCACCCTGTGAAGAAGCCGAGTCGCACGAGAAGCCGCGTGACCAAGGCATCTCCGCATCGAGTCCCAAAGGATCAAGTCGGTTGTGTGATCAAAACTTGCATCCGGACCGATAACCACTTTGTACATTGATCAATACTTAGTGGATTCCTCCAGGAGTTGGAGAAGAGAGGAGTAGAAGAATTACCCCATCTTGAACCTCTATAAAAATTTATGTGTCATTTACATTTCAAAGACTTTAATTATCGCATATTATTTTGATATTTGCTGATAAATTTGCTATCCAATTGATAATCAACAAAGTGCTAAAACCAAGTATTAAAACAAACTTAAACCAAATTCAAGGGTGTTAAGTCTTCCAATGAAAACATATCACGGTCAAGTTAAGTTTTAGTCAAAAGCAGTGAGTTATTCTATCAACAAAACTCGGTCAGTGCTCATTGAGTGGCTAACTCTGCCGCTTAACTAACTTAGTTGTCCATCAAGGACTTGTGTCGTGAAGTATTAACTCGAACGCGTTTTAAAAGGACTAAATCGAAAAGTTGGTAAGCTTTATTCAACCCCCTTCTAAACCTTACACTCACACCCCTTGGGACCTATAAGTGGTATCGAGCGGTTGGTTCATTGAGCTTCCGCAAGACCAGTTCGAACTAGATCTCCAATCTCTCAAAGCTTGCTTTAGACTTGATCTTTCAAAACTCCTTTATTCAACAAAGTCATTATCATGGAAGCAAATTTGACACGCATCCCTATGTTCACAATTGAGGAATTTGATGATTGGAAAATTCAAATGCAGGCTCATCTATCAGCATTACACGATGAAATGTGGATAGTAATAGAAGATGGGCCACTGCAAATCTTGAAAGTGAACACAATCAGAAGGAGATTGCTGCACAATTTTGAAGGAGAAGAGGATGTCGCTCCCAGACCAGCTATGGTTGAAAAATCAAGAGCTGAATGGACAAATGATGACAGAAAAAGATACAACTTGGACAACGTGGCCAAGGACATTCTTTACAAAACTCGACAAAGCCATGTTCAACAAAGTCAAATTGTGCAAGATCGCAAAAGAAATCAGGATAAGCTAACCCCGATTTGTGAAGGCTCGAGCAAATCAAGGAAAATAAACTATCTGTTCTTTGTACTGAGTAAATTTGAAAATTTTAAGATGCTTGTAGGAGAAACCTTGGAACAATCGGATGCTCGGTTCACGTAAATTACCAATGAGCTATCCGCACTTGGAAAAGAATATACACGAGAAGAAATGTGTATGAAGATTTTAAGTCTCCTAGCTGAATGGGAAATGAAAGTCATGGCCCTGAGACACTCCATGGACCTATCAAAAACATCCAACCATGAGCTATTCTCAGATCTCAAAGCCTATGAATTTGAGCTGAGAAGAAAAGACCTAGAGGAGACAGCTATGCCCAAAACAGCTGCTCTAATAGTTAAGGATGGTAAAAGAGCTGAGGTCAAAGAAGTCATTGACCAAGAGGAGATTGCCCTGATGGTTAAAAGGTTTAACAAATCCTTCAACAAGAATTACAAAAGAGGCAAAGGTGAATCCTCCAGAAGACACTCAGCTCCCTCCAAGTCAAGGGAAGATAGGCCACCCAAAAGAACAGAGCATCAAAGGATTGAGTATGAAAGAGTTGACAATCCAAGGATGGAAAGAACTGATCAAAAGGTTGAAAATTTATCCGGAACCGCAGCAACCTGGTCACTATGCTATTGATTGCCCATATCCTCGTAGTCAACAAATACATGAATGAAGAGGAAAGAAAAGTCTTGAGAGAAAGACAAGAGAAGAAAAAGGCAATGTTAGGCTGCAGAGATGCCGAGATAGTCAAGTCAAAAGACACAGAGACTCGGAGAGTAGTGAAGCCGACTACTCAAGTGACTCGAAGAAGAAGCCTTGATCCGTCTAATGGCCAAAGAACAAGACCAACTCGACCAAGAAGATGAGGTACACTCTAACTCATCACACTCGATTCTAGTGATGATGATTGTGACACACATACTTCATCACCCATTGATCTTTATGATTCATTAGGCAAAATGATGAAAGACTTTGAACACATTAAATCCTCACACACACTACTAAATGAGGAAAACAAACTACTCAAAAGTCAAAACTCACGGTGACTAAGGAGTTGAGTACTCTAAGTCACATAGTCGCCGATGAGAATAAAAGTTTAAAGGTGAAAATGCTAAGCTAATAGCAGAGATAGCCGCCACGTAAAAGAGGGAAAATGACCTCAAAAATGTGATTGCCTCATTTACTAAGGCATCTAAATCTTTGGATTATCTTATTATGAGCCAAAGAGAATGTGGAGATAAGACAGGCTTAGGATTTAATTCATCTATGCCAAGTCAAGTTCCAAGAGTGATTTCGGAAAAAGGATCTTCAAGTAATGAAGCATCTCAAAAATCCAAAACTCCAAATGGTGTACACACATTCATTCCAAAGCACAACCACAAGCAAACTGGCCTTGGTTATAAAGGAAAAGGAAAAATGACCGGTGAGTATCTTTGAAAGGACGGTGAGAAGAAATCCGGTAGAGTTCTCAAAGAAACTCCAAATAGGAAGTACTCTGTAAAGAAGAAACAGAGCTACCAAAAGCCCCAAAAGTTCTATGAAAAGAACACATGATGGGAATGGTAGAAATTACCCAAGCCAAGGTGATTAGAATAATGTGAACTATCAAAGAAGACCTATGGAATATAAGCCCAAATGGCAAAGGCCACAGAACTCAAGAACGGCCATTCCAAAGGCAAAAGAGCTATCATCAAAGCACACATATGCACCCAAGCACTATCCTCAAAGATATCACAACTACCCAAACAAAGCAATTGCTAAAACACATACACAGCATACGACAAAAGAGACGGATGTATGAACCTAAAAACCCCAAGTAATTTGCCAAAGTTAATTATGATTATGGCATCGATAGATGGCAACCTCTTAGAGTCAAATCATTTGGCTATAGGTTGGTTGGATCATCTTACAATACTAACCCCTCGGGACCAGCACAAATATGGGTACCTAAAACCTAATTTCCTGATTGCGAGGTTCAAGGAGCGGTGAGTGCCAAGGAACCTGGTACATGGATAGTGGTCATTCCGGACACATGACAGAAACAAGAAAAATCTGTCAAAATTTAAGGAAGTTAGAGGTGCAAAAGTCATATTTGGAGGAATGAAGCTCCAGGAGAAATAAGAGGCATTGGATCCATCAAGAAAAATGGATTAGAAATTACGGATGTTGCATATGTTGAAGGCCTCAATTTCAACTTACTAAGCATAAGTCAACTCTGTGAAGGGCTATAATGTTGGATTCAATATGGGAGTGTGCCAAATCAAGAACATTCAATCAAATGAAGTAGTGCTACAAGGATGCGCAGACAAAAGAACGTGAATGTGGTGAATTGGTCAACCGCAACACAAGCAAGCACATGTCTGCTAGCAAAGCAAAGGGCACAAATCAATCAAGTTGGTTGTGGCACAAGAAGTCGAGTCACCCGAACTTCAAAACAATTAACAAGCTTGCAAGGAGCAATCTTGTGGAAGGACTTCCGCACTCGAGATACAAGAAGGAAAGTGTATGTGATGCATGCGGATGGGAAAGCGAGATCAAATCATCATTCAAAGAAAAGACATGTCCATCTTCAACAAGAATATTGCACTGCTACATATGGATCTATTTGGTCCATTGAACCACTAGCATAAGCGGAAAGAAATACACCTTGGTGGTAGTAGATGATTACTCAAGATACACATGGACAATTTTCATGTGTAAGAAGAAAGAAACCCGCAGAAACTACCACAATCGATGAAGAGAATTCAAAATGAGAAGAATCAAACCATTAACAAAATTAGATCGACAGAAGGAACCGAGTTTGTCAATGGAATAATAACTCGATATTGTATTGAAAATGGTATTGCTCATGAACTATCTCTAAAGAAAAGGACTCCACAAAGCAAAAATGGAGTTGCGAGAGAGAAGAAGGAAGAACTCTCAAAGAAGCGTGAAGGACCATGTTAGTCAAGAAGGACTACCTAAAAGATTTTTGGGTGAAGCAATAAAACACAAAGATGCTATACTCAAAATAGATGCATGATAAACAGACGGTGACAAAGACTCCCTATGAGATTTGAACAGGGGAGAAAGCCAAATGTTGCATATTTTAAAATATTTGGATGCAAATGCTTCATCCACAACAATGGCAAAGATAATTTAAAGGCATTTGATGCTAAAGCCGATGAAGGTATCTTCTTAGGATACTCAGCTGAAAGCAAAGCCTCAGAGTGCTCAACAAGAGGACAATGGTTACTGAAGAATCCATTCATGTGGTGTTTGATGAACCCAACGTAAATGGAAAAGACATTGAAGAGTCGGTGATAAGTGAATCACCCAACCATGTAGAAGAGTCCCTATGTTGAAGGAATTTGGAATTATAAACCCAGATGAAGATGAGATAGCTGAGTCTCAAAGACAGCTGGGAAATATGCAGCTAAGTGATGATGAGAGAGCTGATCAAAATAACACAACTGCAAGACGACTGAATCCAGCTAACTTACTCCAACTTTGATGTAAGGTGGCTCGAGAGACCATCCACCTTTGAGAACTAATCATTGGAGATGTAAGAGAAGGTGTGAAAACTAGATCCAGAACCCAACAAGAAGCTATGTTCACTTGTTTCATCTCACAAATAGAGCCAAAAGATGTGTCACAAGCATTGGATGACACACATTGGATTCAAGCCATGCTAAGAGTGAATCGGTTTGAAAGGAACAAAGTGTGGGTATTGGTTCAAAGACCTACCCATCAAAATGTTATTGGCACTAAATGGGTGTTCGAAACAAGATGAATGAGGAAGGTTCGTGGTAAGAAACAAAGCAAGATTGGTAGCCAAAGGGTATTGCAAGAAGAAGGAATAGATTTTGATGAAACTTTTGCTCCCGTGGCAAGATTGGAAGCCATAAGGATGTTTCTTGCCTATCTTTGCTCACAAGAACTTCACTTTGTATATCAAATGTATGTAAAAGTGCATTCCTTAATGGGTTATTGGAGGAAGAAGTGTATGTTGAACAACCTCCAGGATTTGAGCGGAAGACTCTTGGAGATAAAGTATACAAACTCAAGAAAGCTTTATATGGATTGAAATAGGCACCAAGAGCATGGTATGATACATTATCACAATTCCCGACTAAGAACGGATTTACAAAAGGCAAAGTGGATAGAACACTCTTGTAATTCAAGATGGGAAGAGTAGCACGCTTGTTCAAATATATGTGGATGACATCATCTTTGGATCCACAAACAAAGAGCTATGTGATAAATTCTCAAATCTTATGCAAAGCAAATTTGAAATGAGCATGATGGGAGAGCGACATTCTTCCTTGGACTCAAGTGAAACGGTGAAGGATGGAACCTTCATAAGTCGGACAAAATACACCAGAGATTTAATGAAGAAATTTGGTATGGAAGAGAAGTCTTACGTGAAAATACCAATGAATACATCATCAAAATGGATATGGATACTGGATGGCAAGCTCTGTGGATCAAACAAGATCTGAGCACTTATTGGATCATTGCTCTATCTCACAAAGAAGCGGGCGGAAATCACCTTTGTTGTAGGTGTATGTGCTAGATTTCAATCGCCCCAAAAAAGAAAGCCACATGATCGCATGACCAAGAGAATCTTGAGATATTTGAAAGGAAGTCAAGAAGTTGGATTATGGTATCCAAAGGAAGGAGGATTCAAACTAATTGGTTATTCGGACTCTAACTATCTTTGGATGCGAGTTGACAGGAAAAGTACCTCGGTACATGTCAAATGCTTGAAATAGATTAATTTCTGGTTTAGCAAGCAAAATTCAATAGCAATCTCCACGGTGCGAATAATACATAGGCTCATGGGCAAATTGTTGTAGCCCAAGTTTTATGGATGAGACAGAATTGAGAGACTATGAAGTTGAAGAAAAGGAAATTCCAATTTTGTGTGATAACACAAGTGTAATTGCAATCACCCAAAATCTCGTGTTGCACTCAAGAACAAAGCACATTGATGTCGATATCACTTCATAAGAGATCATGTTGAAAAGAAGGACGTCACCTTGGAATATATCTCAACTGATAAGCAGTTAGCTGATATATTCATAAAACCATTATGTGAATCAAGATTTGAAGAACTCAAGCATGAATTAGGGTTAATTGAGTGAGTTGACACTCGTAAGAGTCAAAGAAAAGAGATGAAACACGAAAAGATGAAAAAGAGTGAACTCTTGAATCGCCTAAGTGAATCACCGTATCGGAGAATCAGCTGCATCGAGTTAGCTGACAGCTAAGTGCTTATGTGCAAAGAGAGAAGAGTTAAATCAGCTAAGGAATAAGCTGAGTCATTAGCAAAGTGACAAAAACGCAGTTATTTTTACTTAGCGGGAATATTTTTAAGAATGACGTCAGCATAATTATGTCGTGTACAGTCAAAAGCTGCATACCAAGCTTATGATTGGATATAAATGCTGCCGCATTAAATGCGAGAAATTAAATATTAATCGGCGTGCAAAATCTGAGCCGTTGATCTTGATCAAATTTCAAAAACCACCCGCACGTCCTTTCATAACCCATACATATACCACTTCGTCCGATTTTCCCTCACTTTACCAAAACTGTTCATCTCTCTCAAGCAAAGAAAGCATTTTTACTCTCAAAACCCTACAAATCTTCAAAGCTCATCTTCAAGGTTTCATTCGGTGAATCTTCGAGAAATGGCATCTACTTACGACTTCATCAAGTTGGGAAAGTAAATCCACACGGGATCTACTGTGGACTTCGAGGGCATGATCAAACAAGGGTCAGACGAAACCCTTGTGAAGAAAATAGCAGAGAAGTTGGAAAAATCAGGACTGAAACCCTTTTTGTCGATGGAGTTTCAAATAACCTACGTGGAGGAGGTCGCACAGTTCTATGTGAACGCTGAAGTTCATGATGAGGGCATCAAGTCCTCTGTTCACGGGAAAGATTTCACCATCACTGCCAAGGATCCGCGAGAACATCATTAGATTCTTAGTGCGGAAGAGTCTTAGGAGATTTATGAAGGCGATGTTAACCTGGCCGCTTGGAAGGAAGTAGCCAAGCTGCCCTCGATCTGTCTTCGCGAAGGTTGTCTACGGTGACAAGAAGCATTGAAGGAGGACTACCACAAATCTGAACATTGTTGCCAAATGCATAGACATCAAATTTGGAAGTTTTAACCACCGTCTAAAACTAAGTCGATCGTAATGGTCTGCGATCATTGAAGAAAAAAAGGTGAATCGGGTTTGAGTTTGTATACAGACTCGCGAGAATATTGGGAATAAATCCTTCAAGGAGGATGGTTCGTTTGGAGGATCCCCTGGAAGTGCGGACTAGTGATTGGCCGGATGATGGAAGTTAAATGAGTCCCTCTTCGACATGGAAAAGTGTTCCATGTCAACAAAGAAAAATGTTGGTCTAACCTTTCCTGAACACGAAAGCGAAGCGAGCATACGCCAAGAGGGCGTCACGAGTGAGGGGAATCACCGCCCTGAAGAAAACAATTGTCTCCTCCTCCCCGGAAGAATGTTGCCCCTGCAGACTACAAAGAAGACTACTCCCCCTGCAGCAAAGAAAGAAAAAGAAAACAAAAGATGCACTGCCCCCGCAGCCTAAGTCACTGCCCCTGCGGCCCGCGGCGGAGAAGGAACCTCAAATACCTTCTCCGATTGTCATGAAAAGGAGGATCGACAAGCCACAGAAAGCCGGCTCCTAAAAGAAAAGACAACGCCCGCCCCCAGGACTCGGATGAAAGCGCATCCGAACAGAAATTCCTCGGTAAGGACCAAAAGGGAGAAGAATTTTCAAGCGATCGAGCTTGAGAAAACAATGAGTCTATCACTCAATTTGGAACAGATCGCGGAGACAACTGGAGAAGTAGAGTCTCCGAAATTATTGATGAAACAAAGAAAGTCTGCTAAAGCCAATCGCAGAGGCAAATCAAGACACAATTTTGTAGTGAATACCGAGACACAAGAAGTAGGCGAGAAAGCAAACTCTCCTGTTGTGAGGGTTGTATCCCCTCCCGCAATGTGACGGCGTTGTTGAGGTGTGAAGCACCAAAGTTTGCTACCTTCAATCCCCGAGAACGAGGACGGCAGGAGAAGATGATAAAGATGATGATGATGTGATGATCCTATCCCCACCATATCCGGACATCCAAAATCGCTGCGAGAATGGAGGAAGTGGAAGTGAGTCGATCAGGAACAATTCCAAAGACCGGAATTTATTGAAGAAGAAAGACGAATGTTGAACTTTCTCGGATTGACCACGTGGTCCAAGCCTTTGGATGAAGAAAATCGCATGATATCTTGATCTTCAAAAAAAGGAGAAGCGGGAGAGGAGAAGGTCAAGCTCGTGAAAAGGCCGATATTTGTCCCTTTATCTGGAACCATCGATCATACACATCCTCATCTTGACATTCTCTCCGGGAGTGATGAGGATCGGACCGGCCGCACGCTGCTGCATTTAATTGAAAATGCAGCAAGCCATGCGGGAATCTAGGGTCCTACATGAGCAACGGTTATTGGAAGGACGGGGAGTCTTCCACATCGCGATTGGAGATTGATCCGATGGGAGTGGTGAAAAGATATTGCCACGATTGTTCTTTGCCACCACTTCCCGACTCACTCGAGAAGAAGGTGTTAAGGGAAATGGCGATGAAATTGGGATTGTGGGGACCCTGATCGAGCCAACCCCTAATGAAGGTGTCTTACCACCGCCCCAATTTGAATACTCAAAGGAACAACCGGAGTCCAGAGTCGAGTGACCCCAATCCAAGTCACTCGGTGGTGTGCCACGGTGAGGGGGAAACTCTCTCACCTGCATATAGGTCGGAGGTTGCTGCAGATGACTCCACAACGAATCCAGGAGGCGAGGTGGAGAAGGAAAAAGAAAACGAAACTGACAAGTTGTCACTAAAGAAGGTCGGACGATTGAGACTGTCTCGGTGAAGATGCCAAGCTCTGCGACGATAATGATGCCGCGATGCATCGAGGCCACGAAGGAAGGCCCGGGAGTTAACACTGGCAATGAAAGTGCAATCCATGGAGTGGAGACTCCGGTGGATGCCACCTCGGAAGACCCCAAGGCAGTGACTTTGTCGAAGGGATCGCCCGTGCCTGCAGATTGAGACTGCGCAGGAGGTAATGAAGGCCAACGGGAGGTTGAGACTTCCGGGGTAAAGAGACGGAAGCACATAACATCCCTCCTACTATCATTGATCCATCCGAAAAGGAGATAAGTGCTCTTCACGATTCCCAAGACAATCTGATGTAACCTTTTTCGGGATCTAAAGACGGCGAGTCATCCCCTATTGCCGATCCAAAAGACTCGGTGAGGATGTTCTCCCAAGCACGAGTAAGACCGACCTTAAGGCTACTCGCCAAACCTTTAATTTTGATGATGAGACACCCATGCAAATCTCATCATCGTCCGATGACGCTACTGATACGGCCGAGGACCAGTCAACTCACATGGAAAAAACGGTGAGACCGACGAAGTTTGTTGAGACAACTGAGGCTCGGCCACCGGGTCAAAACCCCAACAGACCACAGCTGACACACAGTCAACTATGCAGGCTCCTCAAGCTGCAGCAGAATCGACTCCACCGGGCACATCACGGGCACAAGTTATCGTTGAGCAAATTCCTGTTGCCCGTTATGATCCGTTTGAAGAATCGTTTCCCTTTTCTCTGGAGCTACCTGACCTTCTTGAAGAATCAGCTAGAGATCAAGAATGTTTCCATAAACCTGATCCCGTTATTCCAACAGACACCATCGTCCCAGACTTTGACTTTGACTTTTGACGCTGCTTGGCCGCCACTTGGTGAGACAGTAGTGACGGTGAGGTTCGAGAAGTTTTCAAGGCCATATTTGCAGAGATAGAGAAGATGGAAAGGCACCAGGCCTCACTGGACATGAGACTGGATAACCGAGATACAAATCTTACTGCCGATCTGCGAGGAATAATTGTCAGGATCCGGGAATGGTGGCAACAACAAAGAGACAATGCGTGTAGAACAAGTTCGATACTTGAACTTTGTTCAATAAATTGCTAGTCTGGCGGGCTGAGAATGCTGATATGAAGACAAGAATGCAAGAAAACATCGATCGAATGCATGAAACTCACAACACAAAGATGCTGCTGCTGCGTGAATTTCATAAGAAAGAGCTTCACAGCGTAGAGGAGAACATGGAGAAGAAATGCGTCTCTCCTCATGGCTGAAATGAAGTGGTGGCGGTGAATCCACGCCACTCGCTCGAATTCCGTGCAAGATACTCGCAGAGATTCAAGCATAACTCGGCTATCGGCCGCTTAGACTTCATGATTGCGAGCTTGTTTCCAGGGGTTCCTATCTCCTTTGATGATGCCAAAAAGGGGGACGAGGAATACCTAAAAGTGATGAAAGGTTATGGAGGAGATGAAGAAGGATCTGTTTGTGAAGGAGAAGCGGTGAAGAAGCGAGAAGAGAGAATAAGGAAAATCTGTTGAGGGAAGGTTCGAAAGATATGACCGGGAAGGTTCGAAAGATATGACCCGATGATTGCTAAAACCCCCAACAAGGTCTTGTCACGGTGATATCATAAGCAAACTCCCGGTGACTCTGCCACTCCAACACTCGCATACCCATGGCTAAAAAGCGAAAAATAGTAGAAGCGAGGGGATGAAGGAGGTGGAAGGAAAGATGGATACCCGAGTTATGGATATCTTCGAAACAACATGGAGGCATTCCAAATGACAGAGACACCTATGCCATTTCGAGGCGTGAACAAGGCAAGATCTGTTGATGAATTCAAGACGCTCGCATCAGGGTTACTTCGCAAATATGTCCATGGCTCAAGCACGGGATTTGTATTGGGAAAAAGGCCTCAAGCTATGTGAAGAAGGCGACGAGCGTGCGGACTCGCGATCGTCACTCTACTAGTCACTCTCTTGGTCACTCAACCGGGAAAAAGAAGCCCCAGATACAATACACGCCCGGAGGCGGAAGGAAGAAGCGATGGAGGAGGAAGAGGTTTCAGACCTAGACCTCTGCCCAAAAACATTGAATATATAGATCCAGGAAAGAAAGGAGGGATCTATTGGTGGATCGATGAAGTAGCCAACTGCAAGTGGCCAAGAACAATTTGAGTATGTAAAGAGAATCGAAGAAGAAAATAGAAGACAAACTGACTATGGGAAGAAAGACAAGAAAAGAAAAAGAAGAGATGAAGTCTTCGAGAAAGCATATGAGAAAAAAAAGCGGTGAAGAAGAGAAGAAGAGAAATAGATCGAGAAGACAGATTTGATGAGGAAAGAAAGAAAGCGCAAAGGAAATGAAGTGTTGTTGTCCACCCCTTCAAGTATTTTACTATGTAAATGCATCTTTATGTAAGTCCTACGTACATCGAATAGAATTGTATAATTTCTATACTTGCGTAGATATAGAATAGCATGGTTACCTTAAGCTCTGTTTAAGCTTTGGTACACTCTTTCTTAGCAATTTGTGTAAAGAACAAAAATGTTATGATCAATAAAAGATTGATTCTACGCATACATTGCGTGATTCTAAAGCGTATCTTTGCTATTTAATTATTGTATGAATGTTTTAAGTTTTGGCATCATCAAAAAGGGGGAAATTGTTGGGAAATTAATTTTAAGATTTTGATGAATGCCATGTAAAACTTAGAATAGAAAGTTGGCACCCCATTTTTGTTGTAAATTGCATTGTAATAAATAGGGTTGGTCGGTGAGTTAAATCGGCTATGCGGAATATGCAAGAAGTCATTGGAGACTAGAAGGAAGACTCATTGTGAGAAAAGTGTTTGAAGAAACAGGAACTCGATTGAAGGTGCGGTTTCCGGTGAGTGAAGTGTCGATGATCAAGTTCAACTCAAGATAGCGGTCTTAAGTTGAAGTGACGGATGAGTCATCCGATGATTGGAAGCGACTCGAAGTCACCGGGGGAGGAAAGTCAAGGAAATGCGATCAAGTCAAGATAAGCTGAAGAGATCCGTTCGTGAGTCGAAAATTACTTAAACAAGTAATACTTCCATCTTGTCTTTCTTAAAGTGCTCGAGTCGAAGCGTGCAAAAGGAGTAAACGATGGGAAGCTGCACTTTGTGTCGAGAACTCGAAAAGTCAAGACTCATTCATACGAGGAAATGTCAATTCCAAGAAGCATGCAACAAGACAAGCCAAGCGACCACAAGTGTCTTTTGAAAATTAACTATCTCTTCAACGGGCAAATTTTCAAAAGAACACTATAAAAGGCTGAGGAATATATTTGAAAAAAAAAAAAACCTTGTTACCGGAACTTTAAAGCTCTTATTCAAACTTTAACCTACTCAAATCATACAAGTTCAATCCTCAAGCCTACATTACGAAGGAAATCAATCCAATACTCACTGTGAAGGAAATACAACTTCAATCAGTTGAAGAGGAAACATTTGAAGAATCAAGGGGTCTACATTCCACAAAGGATTGTAGAAAGGTTCAAGGTCGAACCAGTCTCAAGTTTTGGATCGTGATCAAATCCAGAAGCTTGAGCAAGTGGGCTGTAGTAGCAAATACTTGTGAAGAAGGCTGATTGCGTGACCAAGGCATCTATTGAGTCCCAAAGGATCAAGTCATTTTGTGTGATCAAGACTTGCATACGGGACTGATAACCACTTTGTACATTGATCAATACTTAGTGGATTCCTCCGGGAGTTGGAGAAGAGAGGAGTAGAAGAATTACCCCATCTTGAACCTCTATAAAAATTTATTGTGTCTTTTACATTTAAAGCACTTTAATTCATATTATTTTGATATTTGTGATAAATTTGCTATCAATTGATAATCAACAAAGTCTAAAACCAAGTATTAAAACAAACTTAAACCAAATTCAAGGTGTTAAGTCAAAACGGTGAGTTATTCTATCAGCGGCTCGAGTCAGTGCGTTGAGTGGCTAACTCTATTGCTTAACTAACTTAGTTGTCCATCAAGGACTCGGTGTGAAGTATTAACTCGAACGTTTTAAAAGGACTAAATCGAAAAATTGGTAAGGTTTATTCAACCCCCCCTTCTAAACCTTACACTCACACCCCTTGGGACCTACACATACACCTTGGTAATACTTTTGAGGTGCTTGCTTCAGATGACGCCCTTGAGCCCACGATCCACGGATTACCCTTCAGATTTACCCACTCGACATCCGGTTCCAAAGGCTCCTTCTTCCACCACTGGTTCCTTCTCTACAAATCTGTCGCTTTGGAAAACCTATCTGTGCTCTTAGCCGCGCCTACAGAGATAGCTCCCTGGATTCGGCCAAATCCAGATTGCTTCAGAGTGTTGCTCAGGGTCCCTCTCTGGCTATTCATGACATAACTATTGAGTCAGATCACCCGGGGCCCAATGAGTTAGATTTTGCGGCTTCCAAACGATGGGCGGATTATACTGATGAGGTTGCTAATGCCCAATCGTCGGATTCTGCGACACACCACACTCCTGTTTTTCCCATGCGTTCGACACGGGCAGCTCCACCCCCTCCGTCTCAATGAATTGCGTCTTCTGGAATATTCGGGGGATTGAGAACATTGCATCTTGTAATGTTCTTAAGGGGTTATGTTAGAAACACAAACCTTCTATTTTGGCTATCTGTGAGCCTAAAGTAGACATTTCTTCGATTTCGGCTTCCTATTGGAGTAGTCTGGGATTGAGTTTCGTGGCTCAGAATTTTCGAGCTAATGGACGGGTTGATATTTGGGTATTCTGTGATTCAGGCATTTCTGTTTTGCAACAGGTTTGGTCTTTCTCGGTGTATTGTTGCGGAGTTCAATTGAATTTTATGATTTTTCATATTGGTTTTGCGCATGGTTTATGTGATCATATTGCCCGGCGCACGCTTTGGTTGGATTTGAGAAATTAGGGTCTTGATGACTTACTGCTTATTGGGGATTTTAACGCTGTTTTGGGTCATCATGAGCGCTCGGGCAGTGGGATTTTATCCCAAGCCTCTTGTCAGGATTTCAGGGACTTTTTGGAGGATGCCGGTTTGTTCGCGGTGCAGACTACGGGGAACTCGTTCACTTGGTGCTCCCCTGCATGCCCCTATCACTTCTCCCGAGAATGGTGACAACAATGGTGCTATAGCGCAAGCAAAAGAGCCAAGATCTCATCAAAGATCTAAGGATATAATGAGCGATACCACCGATCGGAGAGATCATTGGTAGGCGGCGTTGTTGTGGATCAAGTTGCTTGCGAGAAAATGTAGCAGAACCCGCTAACTAAGCCCTTATCACAAAGAGTATTAGGCGGACATCTCGAAAAGATGGGCCTAAAATACATGGGCAATTAGAACTAGGGAAAGTGGGAGATTGTTAGAGTAGAATGCCGGCGTTCCAATTAGATTGGATTGTATTCTACTTGTAAAATAATTTTATTGGAAATTATAATAATATAAAGGCATTTCTTTATCTTATGTTCTTTTGCATTTATCACATATTTGCACATATGATAAAGTCCTTAGATCAATTTAAGCTATGAGGCATGGTCGCGCATTTGATGGCGATCATGGAACATGCCTCGAGGCTTTGATCTTAAATTTGTTCCAAGTCGATGGGTTTTTCAAGATAGGACATTATATAACCCCATAAGACTTGCGCATATGGTGCCTGCTCATGAGGCGAGGATGTTGCATTCCATTAACATCGGTGTTTAGACACAAATGCACATATGTGGGTGCTTGTTAGCGAACAAGTTCATTGAACATGACCCATTGAAAATTCTTAAATAAAAGCTTTGTTTGTCGAATAAGAATTTTCATATTGAATAGTACATGATTAATCGCCGTACTTGAGGCACGACTATGCTTTGTGTATATTCTACAATACTTTGATTTATCTTTTGATTGTTTGACAATCACAAAGAGGTATTTTAGGTATTGCGGTGATATGCATAGAGGTTTGTGTGTGGCCAACATAGAATTCGACATTTGTCGTTTAATAAGGAATTTCATGTGTTTTCATAGTTCGTGGTTCAAAGACCTTGGCAAGGCACGATGAATTTGATTCATAAGAGAATCACAAGTACTTGAAATGGAATCACGATTATTAAATCAATTGGGTTCGACTTATAAATCTATGCCCAAGATTTAATCAGGGAAATTAGTTGTCGAAAGGATCGTACATGTATGAATTGCAATTGAAATAGGTTTACTCGTTTTTTCACCTAATACTAGGTAATCATACTACTTGCTAGGTGTTACCATGATTTGTAGGTTCTTGAAATTAAAGAGTTAATTTCAAGTATATTTATTAATTGGATTAATAAATAGAATAAGTTATTGTTATTTGAAAGTTGCAAAAGTTGTAAGCCTACAACTAGTGTTAAGTGAACCTAAAAAGGGTCACACATAATTTTGGATGTTGACATTTTGAGATTGAAAAATCAATGGTTGGATACAATTAATTGATATAGATTAATTAATTGGGTTTTAATTTAATTCAATTATATCGTGGAATTAAATATTTAATTATATAATTTGATTATTTAATTAAATCTAATTTGATTAGAGAACCAAATAATTGGAATATAATGAATTAATCAATATTCGAATTGATTAATTGAAATTTAAATTAATTAATTAGTAGAATTAATTAATCGGATTTTAAAGTCTTATCTATACCATAATCTAGTAGGCCTAAACGTTGAAGCCCACTAGATAATTGAAGAGAAATAAATAAATGAGATTTATTTTAATATATATATACACATATATATACATGATTAAAAGAGAGTTTAGAAAAAAAAAAAAAAAAAAATTTGTAAAATTTGTTTTCGCATGCAGGCAGCATGCATGTGGTTTGTGGCAATTGTTTTTTCCTAACTTTCATTGAGCCACTAATCAAATTGTTTTTTATTAAGAAAGTTGGTTTAATATCCATTAGACGGACACCTTTTTCTTTTTTAATTAAAAGGTTGCATTGAGCCATTCATTAAGCTTTTGATTGAGATTAAAAGAAACAAAATTTGATCTTTGTGAGATTAGACAAATACGGGCAGACGGTTTGGCCGATGAGAATGAAGATGAATGTTTGGCTTCTTAATTTATTTTGTACTCTTAATCTTAGCTCTATCACTCTCTCTTAATTATACACTATTTTCTATTAAAAAAAATTTAGTAGAGAATAATTAACCAATAATTATTCATCTACAAAATTTTAACAATAGTTGATTGTTGGAATTAAATTCTATTTCGTTTTTCAATTTCGAAAACGCAATAAATTCTACTAGCGAAGAATTTATTCCGGTGTCACAACCAAAAGGTGTCTCAATTAGAGGGGAGGCATTTGAATCTCTATTGGCAAGTTTACGAGGATTTACTCTGCTGTGAGAAATTTGGATTCATTCTACATCATCTTAAAAAAGGAAGCATTTTAGGTAAAATCTTAAACCTTATTTTACCACTTGTATAAACGCGCGATCGTTAAATCGCTATGAGAATCAGGGACTTTATTTTTATGTATAATTGTATGCATGATTTAATTTTTAATTTTCCGCTGCGTTTAGCCTCGCGATATAGCGAACCCAACATAAACATCTCCCAACTACAACTAATGTTCAAGAATGGACACAAACAGTATGAAGAGTCTCACGGTGACATTTTCCATCATCATGTTTGTGTTTTCTCCAATATCGACACCGTGCGAAGCAGCTCGGCTGATTTACCAAGGTACATTTTAATCTCATTGAAATAATATTATACTTGCCAATACTTATATTTCATCATTTTTTGTTTTTTGTTTTTCATTTCAAGGCTTTGATATACGGTCCTTTCCGCTGTTGCAAACGTAATAATCCCCCTTGCCGCATTTGTGCCTGCCAATATCTGCCATGAAATGAAGCACTTGATCCAGTTTTAAAGCAGATCGGTGCTTATAAATAAACTGAAGATGTAATAAATTGAAATGAACAAATGTTTGACAGATTTGTTTTGTTGTGACCGTATGCCTGAGTTGGTTAAGTCCAATTGCATTACATGGAACCATTATTAGTACCTATTGCCATTCTGTTTGAAGATTAACTAAACAATCTAAGATAATTTCTTAGAGATAGCAACCCCATACCAATACAACATATCAAGAAAGCATAGGAACCAAATAATCTATTTACCAATCAGAAGAACCAATTATATGAACTTGAAGAACATCGTTTCCCATGTCTCGTTGTTCTTCTAGTATCACTTGTGCTGATTCTGCTGCTGACTCGCTATCATCCACCTCAATCACTCGAAGAGTAGGTATTTCTCAATCCCACAAGGAATATTCTCAAGAGCGAACAATGCCGATAATCAAACACTAAAGGTTCGGAAAATGGATATCTTCGCTAGCCAACACTTGAGATCTAAGTAACCACTCCATTAACAAGAACTTCAGCCGAGCAAATTCTCCTTCTATAGGTTCCCACTCTCCGCCAATCACACTTAAACTTAGTAGCTTAAGCACTTCGAGATTGTCTAATGAACCTAAAATGGTCATATCATTCCAAGAAAGCCCACAACCACACAAAGTCAACTTTTTAAGCTTAAGGGGTATTCCAAACTTGACAGGAGAGGATTTCTCCACCAATCCGAAGAGGGTTGGAATTTGAGATTCAATGTTTCGAGTTTGCGCAAATGGACAAGATTGTTAAGATCGTACTCGGATCTTTGTCTTCGTGACTCACCGGTGTAGACAAGTTTAAGTTTCTTTATATTTGGAATCATTTCAATGGCCTTTTTGGCAAATTTGAAGTTTCGACTCTGGAGAGTGTTTGTAGGTTTTCTAGGATAGGGAGTTGTATTTCTTCATCAGTTGCAGCATGGAAAGAAGGAAAGGAGACAAAGTTATCTTGAGAAAGATAAGATGTCTTAAATGGGGCATTTTCCAAATTGGTAAGTGTGCAACTAACATGGAATCACTTGTTCTGAATGTCAATGATGAGCTGACTATTAATGTCTGAAAGATTTTGAAGTCTAGGCAGAGATGGAGGAAGCGTGCAAGAACGAATGAAACCAGTCGTGAAAGACAAATATCTTAAATGAAAAAGTTGTAGTATTTCGACTGGGAATGAATCAAAGATTACTTCAAGCATGTCCAATACTCTCGATAGGCTAAAACTTGTTATCTTTTCATTGTAATGACTACAAAAAGGAACGGACAGGTGAGCGAGTAGTATTTGCATTCTTAAAGTGATACCTTTTGACAAATTTTGCAAAAGAAAATGCGGCGTTTATTCTCTGTGCTTTCTTTAATGTCAGTCATTACATGAAGGGCGTCTTCTTCACGAGCTTTTTGTATGCATAGATCTCTCAAGAGATCATGGATGCTGCAAAATCTGAATTTGCCATTTGACCTCTTCTTAGTGACCAAAACAAGACTTCTTTTCACAAGATCCTCTAAATACTCTTCAGCCACTTGTTCTAAACTCTTAGATGCCATTGGTTTCAGAAATCCCTCAGCAATCCACAAACTGATGAGTTTAAAGACGAGGGGATTTCGTAGTCTTGGGAAACCACCTAAGTAGAGGAAACATGCTTTAAGGTGATGAGGTAAATGGTTATAACTCAAAGATAATATCTCAGATGTGAAGTTTTCATGATTTTCTCTCACAACTAAACTTACATCTCGTGCAATATTCTCCCACTCATTCTTTATCCTATAGACCTTGGAAAGTAATCCTGCAACCACAACTATTGAAATTGGAAGTCCTCGGCAATTTTTTGCAATCAATTTTCCGATTTTTTCCAGTTCAGGAGGACAGTATTCCTCTGCAAACACCTTTTCTCGAAGAAGATTCCAACTTTGATCCTCATTTAGGAATTGTAACTTTGAAAGAGTTGGCATAAACAGCCACATCAACTAACCTAGTGGTTAAAATGATTCGACTTCCATTAAGGTCATCTGGAAATAGCATTTTTAAATCATCCCAAGCTTCCGTGTTCCATATATCATCAATACGATGAGATACTTTTCGCCCTTCAAATTTTTGTACAAACACTCTGCTAGACCCTCCTCTGTTTCTCGACTTAATTTTTCCGTGGTTGCAGTAATTGAACTTAGGAGGCCTAGAAGAATTCCTCTCACATTGTAACGTTGGGTTATAGTTATCCAAGAACGAATATGAAAATGATACACAGTAAGCGGATCATAAAAAATATTGTTGGCTAAAGTAGTCTTACCAATCCCACCCATTCCAACAATTGGAATGATTTGGAGATTCGATGATTCTCCACATAGCTGAGCTTTTATTTCCATTATTTCTTCATCAAATCCCACCATAATGGTTTTTCCAGAAGCTGCTATTCTTGGTGAACCAACATTTGAAGTATAGTTGTTAAGCTGCAAAATTTCAATTTTCTGATCTTCTTTTATCTTCATCACCTCTTCCACAATGAATTCAACTTCGTCCACCACATTCTGTAAATCTTGATATAAATTTTCGATATTATTAATGTTGTATATAAATTTCTCGAATAGTGGGTAATGGAGAATGTTTATGAAAACGAAAATCAAATTTTGTATAGGCTAGGCACATCTTAAAGATGCTTTCTTTAAGGTATTAATTCCTCCCACTACGGTGTAAATGGTTCTCAAGGAATTAACCTCCAGGATACAAAGCCTATTTCACAAAAATTCCAAGATTACACTTCTTAGAATTTTTAGGAGCATAAATCACAAGACGTAGTTAAAACAACCATAGTAGAAAGTCGGAAAGAAATAAATCTCGTAGGAATTTATGGAATAGTTTTTCCATCTCATTTTCTCACTTCTTCTATAAAATAACTTGAAGTTATTTATAGATTTTCAAGGGTTATGTTGAACAGTCGCGTCCCTTCTCAACGGATGAAAGTTATTTATCCAAAGGTTGCATCTATTCATTGCAATCATTCCCAATGGATGTCATTACATGAAAAGTCACATCTTTTCACATAATTCTCATTTTCCATATATTTATTTATTTCTTTTCTCATTTCATATAATATATTATAGATATAATATATGCATAAAATGAATGCCTAGCTAAATGATGCTATGACATGAGATGCAATAAATGCAAGACACTATATTATATGTAAATATACAACAATCCCCCACTAATTTACATATAATATATAAAAATAAATACAACTTGTTTTACATAGTGAAAACCCACAAAGTGGACGAGCCTTTAACTTTATGGTTGAATATGTAACACTGGGAAAACATATTCTCACTATGTACGATTCATGCCCCTTGTTATTCTTGGCAAGCACCTTTGTAATGGGTCTTGTCTTTGAATCTGGTTTTCACAAGTACTCTAGAATTTTACCGAATAATCCGTAAGAACAGGCCTCTCACTTCTCTACTTGCATAGGTAGACTTATCAAGAATGTCCATAACACATTCCACAAAGTTATAGGTCTATTAAGGATTGTAAATCCAACCTACTCTTGTTATGGTAAATGAAGTGCATAGATCGGATACGAGACTTTGAAAATAGTGTCACCCCCACTATTTTAAGATATGCACTTGAAATGTATCCCGGTTTCCATTTCACCAATGTCTAATATTGATTGCCTTTTTAACTCTCATACATAAGATGACTAATGTGTGACTTGTATCTTAAGATAGAATTGGTTTCAATCAAGACATTATTATAATCGGTAAGAGTCTCATATCTCTCATGATCTTTGTGATCCTTTCACCCGATTAAGGATTTTGTTAGTGGATGAACTAACATATAACTCGTGGGAAGATACTGAAAGTACAATCTACCCTTTCTTAATCATACTTACGATATGATTATGCCTCATAGCAATATCTTTGCTATGGATTAATATTCTATTATTCTTTGTGTTGTAAATCACAGCTTGATTATCACAATACAAAGTAGTAGGACCCTTTTTAGGATCGAAATCTTTCTAAGAATCTTCCAAGTCACACAATGTATTTTACTCGCAATAAACATTGTTATATGCTCATATTTCATAGAAGATAAAACAACACAAGTTCGCATCTTTCAGAAGTCCAAACGACTATAACACCATCAATAATAAACAACCAACCACTAGTTGCTCAATTTGCATCACTATAATACTTTCAAGAGTAACTTTAGTAAAAACACAATTTTATACTTTGTTACTCTTAAAATCAAACTAGTTGAACAACATTGTGCACTATCTCTCAGTTTAACTTCATTTAAAAAATAAAGTCTACAAAACTGAATTAGGCTCAAATTTAATTTTAATTAAATCCAACAAATTTAGACTTAAAAATAAAATTAACTCAGAGCATCAACTTATGTCCAATTACAAGTTATTAACAAGAGACACACATAAAATGGTTTAACACATACAATTCCCAAACAATATATAAAATTGTAAATCTGCCACAACGAAATTTTTAATTCCAGAGGAATTCCAAAACAAGGCTGAATTATAAACAAACAAATCCATAACTTCTGAAAATTACGCATTAGCCCCAAATTTCCAGATTTTGGTCAAAAAGACCATCTTCTCCAAAGGCCCAAACACACCTACACCACCGCCTAACAAGCCCAACGCACAGGGCATCATTTGCCGGTGAAGAACAGTCAACCACCGGAAACCAATTCGGTTTTCCACCGCCGCGGCACCTCGACACCGTGAAGAAAAACACAAGAAGAAGGAAAAGCCACGCTTCCTTTTTTCTTGCTCGCCTCCACCACGGCCTATTTCTACCGGCAACCAGTGGCAAGTTTTCTTTATGTGCTTCTGGGTTTTGCAATTCTTCTAATTTTTCTTTCTGATATATATATATATATATATATATTGTTTAATTATTATTCTCAATTCAGATTTCAGAGGCTTATGTCTTGAAAACCCGTGAGTGAAATCAGCAAAAATGACGATCAATTCCAAGCTTTAAAACTCACAACATGATTTATTCTTCAACAAAGAAACAATATGCACTGATATGCGAAAATAAAAGCATACTTGAAGTTTCAGAGTTATTAATACAATCAGAAAACCAAAAACATCAAAATCTCGTTTTATTTTCTTTTTAATCTGAATCCAAAAAGGCAGATTAACTCGTAAATGAAACACAGAAGCATTATAATTGACATTCCTGATAAATCAATCAAATGGCAAAAATCGAGTTTGATATCTGAACCGTATAAATCAAATTCGATTCTCAACAATTCAACTAAAGATCAATATGCAGGAGCGGGAGCGTACCGTACAAGAATCCATATATAAGTATGAACAATCTGATATATGGTCTCCCGTCTCCAAAACGACTAGTTCCGTCTTTTTCCTTTTGAATACATGTTTATTCTCCACATAGCTGAGCTTTTATTTCCATTATTTCTTCATCAAATCCCACCATAATGGTTTTTCCAGAAGCTGCTATTCTTGGTGAACCAACATTTGAAGTATAGTTGTTAAGCTGCAAAATTTCAATTTTCTGATCCTCTTTTATCTTCATCACCTCTTCCACAATGAATTCAACTTCGTCCACCACATTCTGTAAATCTTGATATAAATTTTCGATATTATCAATGTTGTATATAAATTTCTCGAATAGTGGGTAATGGAGAATGTTTATGAAAACGAAAATCAAATTTGTATAGACTAGGCACATCTTAAATATGCTTTCTTTAAGGTATTAATTCCTCCCACTACGGTGTAAATGGTTCTCAAGGAATTAACCTCCAGAATACAAAGCCTATTTCACAAAAATTCCAAGATTACACTTCTTAGAAATTTTAGGAGCATAAATCACAAGACGTAGTTAAAACAACCATAGTAGAAAGTCGGAAAGAAATAAATCTCGTAGGAATTTATGGAATAGTTTTTCCATCTCATTTTCTCACTTCTTCTATAAAATAACTTGAAGTTATTTATAGATTTTCAAGGGTTACGTTGAGCGCGTCCCTTCTCAACGGATGAAAGTTATTTATCCAAAGGTTGCATCTATTCATTGCAATCATTCCCAATGGATGTCATTACATGAAAAGTCACATCTTTTCACATAATTCTCATTTTCCATATATTTATTTATTTCTTTTCTCATTTCATATAATATATTATAGATATAATATATGCATAAAATGAATGCCTAGCTAAATGATGCTATAACATGAGATGCAATAAATGCAAGACACTATATTATATGTAAATATACAACAATTAATGCTAACATATGCGTTTTCCTCATTTTGCTTCCGTAAAGACATTGCCTTTCGGACAGCATAAAGAATCTCCACGAACCCTTCTTAACTCTAGGAGGAGCAACACATTCTTTTTCCGGCCAGACCTGATTTGGAACATTGAATTCAATGATATCTTCATTTATGACTTAACTCGCTTCTCTCTATCTTTAGTTTGTTGATGGAGACTCGGTTAGTTGTTGACTAACTCAACTCTTCGAAATGATATTCTCCGTCCTCTAACTCTGTTGCATGAGTCTTCTGAGCATATTAACTCAGCTCAATCAAACCAAGCTCATTCTTAAGTTCTTCGAACCTTGATTCACACAAAAACTTTATGAATATATCACCTAAATGCTTCTTAGTTGATACATATTCCAACGTGATGTCTTTCTTCTCAACATGATCTCTTATAAAATGATATCTAACATCAATGTACTTTGTTCTTGAATGTAATCTTTCAATTCTGTGTAATTGCAATAGCACTTGTGTTATCACCAATAATTGGAATTTCCTTCTCTTTAATGTCATAATCTCGAGTTGTTGCCTCATCCATAAGACTTGAGCACTGTGTTTGCCTACTACAATAATATATTCTTCTTTAGTCAGTAGATGTAGCTATTGAATATTGTTTATTGTTGAACCAAGAAACTAATTTATTTCCAAGTATTTGACAAGTACGGATGTACTTTTCTGTTAACTCTACATACAAAGATATGCAGTCCGAGTATCCAATCAACTTGAATCCACCTTCTTTGGGATACTATAAGCCAACTTCTTAGCTTCCGTTCAAGTATCACAGAATCTTCGCGGTTGCAGTCATATGACTTTCGTTAGGAGCAGAATGAAATCTTGCACATACACCTACTACAAAGGTAATGTCTAGTCTGCTGACAGTCAAGTAGAGCAATGATCCAATGAGTGCTTTATATTTTGTCTGATCCACTGGCTATCCTTCTGCATCCATATCCATCTTGATAGAAGTGTTCATAGGGATCTTCATAGATGACTCCTCTTCCATACCAAATTTCTTCATTAAGTCTCTAGTATACTTGGTTTGGCTTATGAAGGTTCCATCCTTCATTTGTTTGACTTGAAGACCTAGAAAGAAAGTCAGTTCTCCCATCATACTCATTTCAAACCTCCCTTGCATAAGTTTTACGAATTTGTCACACAGCTCTTTGTTTGTGGATCCAAAGATGATGTAATCCATATATATTTGAACAAGCAAAATACTCTCTCCATCTTGAATTCAAGACTTGATCCAACTTTTCCTTTGGTAAATCCATTATCTATTTGGAATTGACACAATGTATCATACCATGCTCTCGGTGCTGCTTCCAAACCGTACAATGTTTTCTTAAGCTTGTAGACTTTATCTCCAATAGTTTTTCGCTCAAAACCTAGAAATTATTCCACATGGATTTCTTCTTCCAAAAGTCCATTGAAAAATACACTCTTCACATCCATTTGATAGACAGTGAAGTTCTTGTGTGCATCATAAGCAAGAAACATCCTTATTGCTTCCAATCTAGCAACAGGTGCAAAGGTCTCATCAAAATCTATACCTTCTTCTTGGCAATATCCTTTGGCTACCAATATTACTTATTTGTTTCTCACAACAGATCTTTCCTCATTCATTTTGTTTCTAAATACCCACGTTGTACCAATAACATTTTCGTGAGTAGGCCTTTGAACCAATTCCCAAACTTTATTTCTTTCAAATGATTCAGCTCTTCCTGCATAGCTAAAATCCAGTGAGTGTCATCCAATGTTTGTGACACATCCTTTTGCTCAATTTAAGAATTAATCTTGATATTACTGGTTTGGATTTTTTTTTTCTTTTTTGGCCTATTTTGTTTATATAATGAAATTTCGATCATTAGTTTAGGAGAAGTGACAATGTACGTGGTGGGTATTAAAGATTGTTGGCCGCTGTCGATTTTTCATGAGTTATTCAAGAATCTGAGGTTGGAAGAGGGAAGCATGAAATGATAAGGATTGTTTGTGTAATTTAACAGTATGAATTCTGGGTTATTTAGCTTTGAATTCTACTTTTGTAGTTACCATCCTGAAGATTTTTTTTATTTTTATTGTTTGGTTTGAATTCTGGATTGTGGGTTTCATTTGGTGTTTACTATCTACTTTTATTTTTACTTTGTCGATAAGTACTCTTGTTTGATGTTTCTGTTCATACAGTTGGTGAACTTTAATGTCTTCTATTGAATGTCAGAATGTTTTCAAATAATCATTTGTAACTACAATTAGACCACAATCTTTTTTACTTATAATACTTGCCCAAACGAATGTTTTTCGTATCCACTCCTTTCTGGTACCAGTTAACTGATTTATAAATTGGATGTGGAATTTTTTACCCTGAATGGTGTTGTACTATTTGTAAGTACGATTGAGACTAATTCATTATGCACACTTTTTTTTCTTGCATCGGTTCTGATGCAATCTTGTGACTTCAGTGACAGAATTAAAGATCCATTTTATAGACTGGACCAACCAAAATTTATGTAATAATGATATTTCAATTGGCTCTTTTGGCATTTTGATGGGCAAAAGGTCCTTTAGTGTAACTTTGATGCCTTAAAGTTTTCTTGTCACCATAACTGAGGTAGTCTTTTTGTTAAGAAAACAAAAATTGTATGTATTAAGTGCCTTGAATCATCTTAGTAGCCAATTTTACTTGCGTTCTTTGATTTTTTCTGTTATCTTTACAATACAAGGTTTTTTTCAATGAATGTAAGCTTGTCCATTATATTTTTTCACCATTTCACTTTTGCTTTCGTTTTTTTGTTTGCGATCAAGTTGGTCTTTGTGTTTATTTTTTGGCTTGTAGAAATTACAGGTTTGTTGAATTCAGTTGTCAGCTGCAAAGAATTAGTCTTAAAATTGAGTTGAGTGGTTTTGCAGGGGCTAGTGGACATGAAAAAACCTCCAGAAAAGATATCTGGCAACATGACTGCAGGTTTTGGTCATCTGTATTCCGTCTTACTTTTCTTTCTTTCTTTGCAGCAATGGTGTATATATTCTGGGTTGTTGATGAGGTTTGCTTGGATGGTACAGCCTCACAACTATTTGTTACTTGCCTGCCATGCTTCAAATGAGTCGGTGCAACTCTATCAATTCTCTCGCTGGGCCAAGGGTCAAGGGTAAGATTTCCCGAGTGTTTATTATGTTCTTACTATCTCTATGCAATGTAAAGAACTTGGATTCCTGTTTACACATTATCTAAGTCAGGAATATTTAAAGAAACAAAAGACCAAATGATGTATTATGTTCCTCTTATCGTGTGTGCAGTCGACATTCTGTTATTGAATTGTTTACCCCACATTTCCCATATCCTATATATTTCTTCAAACATAATTTTCGTGAGAGCATATAATAGCTCATTTTTCCGTGTTATATGTTTGTTCATATGTCGATGCAATAAGCAGATAAACAAAATTTCCATGCTCGTGATATTCGACAACGAGATCTTGTGTTTGGTATACCTTTCTTGTCCGTATGCATACAAAAGTCAAGCAACTACTTTTCATTTGTCTTGCCAGGTACTTGGGAGAGAAGAAAAATGAGGCTTCTTCGTTCCAGTGAACCAATGCTGCTTTTCATTTTCTCTTCCCAAGAAAAAAAGAAACAAAAATGAAACCAAACTCACAACAGAAAACCGAAACAATAAACAACCTTTCCATGCGATTACCTTCATCTCAGCAGAGCTCATATTTGTAAGATCGGGGTAGTTGTTTTAGTTCTGTTATGCAGTGCACTAATTGTTCCATTGGGCATAATTAAACATTTTGATTGCAAAGGATTTTTCCACACGGAAGAATTCATTGTTCGGAATTTCATTATTGTGCTACTGCTATAATCAATGGGACAGTCCCTTTCCTAGTGTCATTCTGTTAGATGAAAGAAGGGTTAGTACTTATCTACTTAGAGCTTGTGGGTCATGAAAATAGTGATACAAGTATAACTGAAATTTAGGGCCCTTACTGGTGTCAGAACATTTCCCACTTCGTCTCCATCTTAGCGTCTTGTTTAGGCAGAGACCTCTAGGCCAACGCAACCTGCATTCCCGTTACTTTTTGTGCATCACACATAAAGGAATAGCTAGTTTAGAGGCTAAAAAGCCAAAATCCATTGTTATTTCTCTCATGATGGATTGGGCGGCTGATCCACCGTCGCTTGCATTATCTGGAAATGAAAATTCCATTCCTTAAATTACTGATCATTCCATAAGGCTCCGGAAAAGTCTGAGCTGCATTGGGTTAGTGCTAGGACCATGACAAAACTGCCCCCTTTTTGCAATCAAGTCTCGAATTGACAAATAAAATAGGAAATTATTACAAACATTTCAAGTTTCAACACTACCAAAAAGAGTCCCTTAACTCTAGGCTATGGCAGAAGATATGTAAGTAGAATATTCATTCAGTATATATTCCTCATATAAATACCATGTCTCAAAAGTCTTACTAGCAGCTCTGGCTTACAGCTTTATCAAAACCAATATCGCACTCTAATTGGCACAAGGTCTTTTGCCTTCATATAGCGCCCCCAAAGGCTTAGACTTCTTGCACGGGTGGAAAATTAAGCGGGCAGCGCAGATGTAATTCAGTAATTTGCCGCTACACTAATCCTTTTTCGGGAAGAAGTCGAATCGATTACGCAGGTAATGAAATGTTAATCTTCTTCACCTTTTAACTTTTTGTTACTTCTCTTAGATTTCACCTTCTTACTTCCACGCTCTTCTTTAGATACCTTTTTCCGTTTGGGAGGAAATGCTTCTACATCAGCTATGTCTACCGTATTTGCAACTTGAGCCACAGGAGCAGAAACAGGAACTGATGTAAAAGCAGCACAGCATCCAAAAATGTTAGCTAAAACAACTTACAGCAAATCCTTAGGACTATGAGAGAAAATAATTTAGTACATTAGTCCAATTATTATATATGGAAATAGGAATATGATCAAATGAGACCACATTATTAGAGTGAGACAGCGTGGACTAATCCTATCCACATATTTAAAATCTTAGATGGTTGAGATTTGGCTGATTTAGTGATCTTTTTTTTAATTTTAAATCAAATAAGGACAAATTGGTCATTTTCTTATTAGTAGTTTTCACCTCTAATTGGTAACTCCCCCAAATCCGTTCATCCACCCACAAATCAGCAGCCATTTTTTTTTTTTTTTTTTGAATTTTTACAGTTTTCGTGGGCTTCTCAAGGCGAAGTGTAATTTGCTGAGCGTGAGGAGTCTTCTTCATCTGTCTTCTTCTTCATCTCTACGAAACACGGTAAGAATTTTTTTTTCCAACATTTTCGACTCTAATTGTGAAACTCTAGGGTTTATTTAATTTTATTTTTTATTGCGATTTTGTTGTGTTTTGGGAAGAATGCGATTGCGAGTTGAAATCGTTATCTAGGGTTTAGTTTGTTTCTTTCATGTATTTTTCGGTGATGGTGGTTAAGCTTATGTTTGATGTATACTTATATTTTAGTAGGTTCTTTGTATACTTATATGTTTCGATGTATACTTATATGTGTTTCTTTGTATAAGTAGTTAATTTTTGATGTATGAATTTATGTTGTTGTATACTTATATGTGTGTTTTCTTTGTATACCTATATCTACATTGAAAAAATTAGGAGATTTTTGTTGTATACTTATAAGTGTTTTGATGCTTATTTAGTTAATTTCTCCGTATGTTTTTTATATATTCTCGCTCGACACTTTATTTTTGGTTTTTTTGTGCGGGTGGTGTTTTGTTAATCATGGCTAAAAGAGGTAGAAAAAGTGAGCAAGTAGCGTCGAGGGTATTTGTATACATACCGATTTTATTGTATAGTTAGATATAGTTTCTTTGTATAGGTAGTCCGATTTTATTGTATAGTTAGACATAGTTTTACTATATAGGTAGTCGATTTTTGTTGTACGATTAAACATAGTTTACAAAGATATAAATAACTTTGATTTTATTGTATAGTTAATTGTACATAATAATTTAGTTAATTGATTTGTGTCAATTAGTTGTTGATTTTTAATTATTGTTATTTGGTACGCCGTAATTATTGGTCCGCCTGAGAATAATCTTGTTAATTGATTCCTTAATTCACGGTCTTCACGGTCCCCACATGTTTTTATTTGACAATTGTAATATGTAGTACAAATATGTTAAATATACAGTATAATAGTGTTAAATATACTAAATATATACAATAATAAGCGTGATTTTCTCTCTCTATAACTGATTTACTTAATTCACAGTCCCTACATGTTAATGAGTGCGATTCTCTCTCTATAACTGATTCCTTAATTTACAGTCCCCACATGTTTTTGTTTGACCATTTTAATATGCAGTAAAATTATGTTAAACATACAGTAAAATAGTGTTAAGTATACAGTAAATATATGATAAATGTACAGTATACTGCATGGCAGAGCACATGCGTGATTTTCTCTCTCCGCAGAGAGATTTTCCCTCTCCCCACCTGATTTTCTCTCCCAATAACGAATTCCATATTTGGACGGTCCCCACATGTTTGTTTTGACAATTTTACCCTTTCTGGGATTTTATTAAATGGTTAGTGTATTATTATCCCAAATTATTCCTAGCCTTTGATGTAAATGGAATGGGGGAGGGTTGAGATTAGTCCACACTGTCTCACCATAAAATGTGGTTTCATGGATCCTCCCTCCCCCTATGGAAATAACTAAGGTTAACCAAGCTAAAAAAAATGTGTTTATCAACTGTGCAAGCACACACATACAAGACACACTCAGAGTAAAAGGCGCTAGAAATTAAAAAGAGAGTGAATGCAGACCTTCATTACGGAAATGGGAATCAAAAATGACACCAGTAAGATGTTGCTTTAAGAAAACCTGCATTCAATTCGAAATTGAATCATTAGTTAAAGAAATATTGATGACACTATAAGTTCAAAACAAAGGCAAGAAATAAGCTACTTTTATAAAGTCCTATTAAACCGATACTGATAGATGTGGCTGAAAAGGAATGAGCATGGTGGCAGCTCGAACTTTGCCACACAAGAACTCTTCGACTATAAATGTAGAATTCCTTGCAGACTTCAATTATCAAATATTCATGCAAATTAGTCCATAACATACCGCTGACAGGAGTTGCCGTGACTCTATGTCCCAAATGCGCAAGTAGCTGTCAAGACCTAATACAAAAGCCAAGTTCCAGTGTCAGCAGTTACTAAAAATTACACAAGCCAATTCAGCTGAAAATATGTATGTTATAGAAGAGGCACCATAACCTTTTTATTATTAAGAGTAAATTACAAAACTACCCCTAAGGTTTAGTCTATTTACAAAACATCCACTTACATTCAATATTACAAATACCCTCTAGAAGCTTGTTTCTGTTTTACAAATACCCACTCGATATGTGTTATTTTTAAAATAAAAGCGAAGGATAATTAACAAAAAGTCCCTGAAGTTTAGGCTAATTACCAGAAAACCCATTTCAAAATTACAAAAAAAGTGAAAAACTCTCTCAGATTTGATTATGCCTTAAATTTAAGGGGAAACTGTAATATTTCTATAAATGTCGGGGGGTTTCGAAATGTTTTTTTTAATTATAAAGGGGGAAAATGTAAGACGAAATCAAACCTCAAGGGGTTTTTTGTAATTTTCAAAAATCTCTGGATTATTTTATAATTAGCCCGAACCTTAGTGGAGTTTTTGTAATCACCCATAAAAACAATGCGATACTTGTAATTTTGAAAGATAATTGGGGTTTTCTGTAAGTAGACAACCTCAATGGTAGGTTTTGTAATTAACCCGATCAGATCAATGACCCAAAGAAAGATATGAATAAATACAGTCTGAGGGCCTCAGGCTTTGTCAAGAAAAGGATGACAAAAAGAAAAATGAGAAAAAAAATAATTTATATAATCAGAACAGAGCTGAAGCACTCTTAGTCACTACACGACAGCACATGCTTGTGTTATAATGCTATAATTCAGATGAAAACCAGTGTTTAATTTGGAACTGAACAGATGAAACACAATAATTAAAATTTCTCAAATGATGCTAATATACTCACCACACGAGGCAATCACTGGAAGTTCAGGGTGCCTCACTACGGATCTTATACTTCCAGAACATTTTCCTATAAAGCACCCCAGGAGTTTTCCTACAATAAATTAGCAGGAAATAGTTATAAACCAACTGATAAACTTTTATGTAAGATACATGTGAGATTAAAAGATACATGATTAAAACGTAGACAGAAAGAAGACATAGTGACTGAACTGAACAATGTCTAACCAAATGGGTAATAACCAACTCCCCTTTGATTGTGACATGTGTCCCATTTTAATTTTATTTATTTTGAAAAATCACATGCATATGTCATAACCGAAAACTTGTCACAATCAAAAGGGAGTTGGATACTACCCACTTGGGTAGCATCTCATTTCCCTAAATTATGGGGTATGATAGCATCTGACTAGACCTGTTTTTCTCGTATTTGCTTTATAGATCATGTCCACATGTTAGGGATCTAATCTAAGTGGTTTCCCACGTGAAATGTCAATCAATATACAAAAAGTGTTGGGCATTGATACTGAGATCACAACTGTGAGCTCATACAAAGATGCACAAAGATGCTTTAATAATTTTGCATCTGAAAACTAATGGGAGCAACAGATGATGAGATCATATTCAAATTATATTTGAATACAAGAGAAGACAAATCTTTTATATGTTTACTTGTGGTTTATGGAAAATTTGAAATTTGTATCAACTGTCAAGAATCATGTCAGCTTTTGAAGGATCGGAATCCATGTTGCATCATGTTAGGGTCATGAAGATGGAATTGGGAACTGTATAACCAGACCAGTTTGGCAATAGAAGAAAATTAGAGATCTCCCGGTGATTGTGTAGATTCTACAACTCCCGGGCATCTTCCCTTCCGAAGGGACATTCGTAAAAGACAACGGATAAAAAACGACAAAAGCAATAATAAGAATAGAATCATCTTTTACAAATGATGCATTAGAGCAATAGATACATGAAAGAGTTCCAGCGGCACTCATTAGTTACACTAGTAAAAAGAAACCTAAGAATACCTGTGCGCATGTCAATGGATGCAAGGTCACCTGAGCCATTTCCTATATAAATTGTATGACCGTCAATATCTTCAGAAACAGCCTTAATTGGGGTCTCTCTAAAATCAATTGACATGACAGGCCTTCTCTGAGCAGCAATATCATAGAGACGAACCTGCAAAGATTTATAAGGTTGGTTCAGCTTATCAACTTAAGTTCCCTGCCTTTCTCATGCTTAAAAGGGAGCAAAGCTTGGGTCTCAGACAACATTATAATATAGAACTATCATTATATTAGACGCACGTATAGATTTTACTTTTTTGGCAACAAAAATGTTTAAGAAAAAAATTAGCTAAAAAATTGTGAAACATGGTTCATCTGTTCCTGGAGAAAGTCACATACTGGCTTATATAAAAATCTTCACTACACAACTCGACACGGAAGGAATTCTTGCGACAAACATGGATATTTTATAGTGTTAGTTATACAACTTTATATGAAGTATTAATGGAAAATTCGAACTAAAAGCTTACCTGATGAGAGTTGGTGCCAGCAACAAACTTACGGTGATCATCTTTAGACAAAAAGGTTGCAGATGTAAACCAAGTTGGGGTGAATATTCCAAGACTGTTTTTAGGAGGCTACACAAAGATAAGTTCAGCAAATCATTTTCGTAAGCAAGTAATTGAAACAATTGTATATCCACCAAAAGAGAATAAACATGGAGAAAGTTAATAACTTACAGATTTTGCCGTCCAGGTCTTAACACACTTCTGAAGATCCCATACATTAACTTCAACACCCTTCCTGTGTTAAAACAAATGATGTCACCTGACCATTGACAAAGTACTATCAATTTTAACTTCCAAAATCCAAACTTGCACAAACTCACCCGCCAAACAAAGCATAATTCTCACTTTCATCCACTTTTGAACACAAAATATTACCCGATCCACATACATTCCACACTGTTGGAGAAGAATCACGGACAAAATCAGCTACAGCTCTGCCAAACTCAACAGACTCAATGGTCGCATGCCCTTTTGTTGTGCAGGTAAGCAATGTACAAGACCTAAATTACAAGTTTAGGAAATTAAATCATTGCTTTTACAGCAACTCATGAAGTTTTACTATTAGGAAGTACATAAATAACAAAAAGGTAAAGATAAACAGTAGAATTTTTTTGATGCAACTAGCTTTAAGCAAGACTAAGTCTTAAATAAAATATTAACCTCACAATCTTTATGAAACAAACACAATTACAGACCAACCCCTTACATCAATTATCCTTCTGATTTACCTTGATGTAAGCATTAGGCCAGTTTCCTCTCCAATTTTACCTGTAAACCCAGCCTCATTTCTATTCATTAAGGTTCTTAACTTCTTATATTAGGTTTGTCACCTCACGATACATCTTCAGCTGCACAAGCTTATCGTTAGTTTCTAATTCTATCCCTACTTGTTTTATGACAACCCATCTGAAGATTTCAAGTGCAAACACAACTATAATTTCAGCTTAAGAAGAAAACAAGATATTCCCACAGAAGGGTATAATTAGTAAAAGATAAAATAAAAATTCAATAATAATAATAATAATAATAATAGTGTATAAAATGGTTAAGATTAAAGATAACAAAAAACCTCCATTCCACTTACAGGAATAATAGTAATATAACAAAAAGACCTATTATCAATAAAATATTTAGTAGGACTACACCATTTATAAGTACAGCAGGGGTTTATTTGAAACTTCCAGTTCAATATGCCACGATTTTCTGCTAGAGAATCCATACTTGTGCATGTGTTATGGACCTCAGATTTGAAGTCTTAACAATAGAATGTAATCTGCTACGGAAAGCAAGGAAGAATAATTCCATAGACCATCCATAACAAAAGCAAAGGCCACACAATTCCTCTCAGATGTCAGTTACTTCTCTTAACATCATAATAACTAAGTTGAATGCTATTCCTGACCAAAGAACATCCGTGAAAACTATTATTAGATTCATATTTCTACTCACATTAACACACCACTCAAAAATAGGTTAGAAATTTAGCCTAACCAGAATTCACAAATATGAAGGACAAGTGAAGTTATAAACATTCACTAAATTGCTATGATACCTTGATGGTGAATCAGATCGATGTTTTTGGAACAAATGCAAACCAATGATGGTATCATCCTCGGGAGTGGCTGCAGCTTGACATAAATCCGGAATATGAACACGAAGATCCCCATTAACAGCACTAATCACCTCAACCTGTGAAACAGACTAAAATTCAGTACATAATACAAATAGTGGCACATACACACTGGATTATTGTAAGCAAGAGCAAGACTTACAGAACCACAGGTCCTTGCAATACCGACCAGCTGCAACATTCACATTCCATGCAATACAAATAACAAACATGTCAAATAACAATATAAAAAACAATATTTTGGAGATATTGCTGAAACAATATTTAGAAATTATAAGAACTGAAGAACACAAGATAAAGACCTCAATAAATCATTTCATTGGCCTCTAGCATCGTGTTATATTTATATTCTCTGATTGATTTGGGTTGAATGCATCACAATACCTAAGATGTTTTACTGTATTTTGTTTTATACTATAAAGTATTCAGATCAATCATTAATAAATTTCCCCATTTCTTTTTGGCACACAGTACCCCAAAGTAGATAATTGATTTCTCACTACACCTAGATTTGCAAGTGGGTAATATAAATTGTTGTTTACTCATAGTTGTTAAAGTGATAGGCTACGCCAAGGAGACAAGTCATGGCCTAGGGCCCGATGACCTAGGCGACAAGAGGTGATGATGGCCTGGCCATGCAAGGCGGCAATAACTCAAAAACATGGTATATACATGTATTCTTCTAAAAATCAACTGCAGAAAATAATAACTCGGGGTAATTTTAATTTGCCCCCAAACTATACGAGTTTTTCCACTTTGCCCACTTAACTTTGAATTGTGCTACTTTACCCCCTCAACTTTGCAAATTGTTGCACTTGACCTATAATTTCCAAATTTACCCCTCATTGTTAGTGGATTTATGTAACTATTACATCTCGGACAATTATTTGGATCAATATACAACTAGTATTAAATAATAGTAAATTGCATCAATAAACCTAGGGTATGATACCATTTTCGAGAGATCACAAAACAAAATAACCATAAAGGTCAAGGGGTAGATTTTAAAATTATAAGCTAAGTGCAACAATTTGCAAAAATCTAGGGTAATGCAATATCTAAAATTAAGCAAGCAACCCACATAGTTTAGGGGAGCAAATTAAAATCACCTCTAATAAATCATATCAAACAATAATAAACTATATCAAACACCAATATCAACCATCAAAACGGTTTTACTTGTTGGTCTTGACTTTTCACTTGGCATTTTCAAATTGCAAACAGGGTTTTAGCTATAGAACCCTAAAGATTTTAATGATCTTTTCACTAAAAACCCTCTTATTCTTTTATATTTTAAAAAGAAAATTCCAAAATCGACTTGGCAGCTTTTCCCGCCTCTCCCAACAGAGGGGCCTAGGCAACCCAGGCGGTGGCTTCACCATTTTTGTGGCCCGGAGGTGCACCGAGGCTAGAAACCGTGGCCTGTGGCTTAGGCGTGGCCTAGGCGGGCTTTGAACAACTATGTGTTTACTAGTAACTTTCCAAACACTCACTCTGGCAGTTTTAAATCTAAAAACTATTCCACCCTTTGAAACATCACTATTTCAATGAAGTATACTAAACCCCGCAAAGAAACATGCACGTAAATTAACTGTAAATATAATTAAAAAAAAAAGTCTAAAAATCAGATTCACTTGCTAATAAAACCTAACACCAACATAAAAGAGCTTCAAACTCAGCATACCGGGTCGGCCTCTCGGTCAAGCATGGAAATTGCAAGCACGCATTTCGATGAATCCGGCTCGCCCCATCTCTCCACCATCTTTGCAGCACCTCCGTTCTGTCCGTCATGTGCCTCAATAACTGTTTGGAAAAATTACCAACCAAAAAACAAAGAGCTTAGAATTAAAACTTTCAACTCAAGTATACTGATAATCTGCTCGTATATAGTATGAATAAGTCTTGACTTTCTTCCTTTTTACCTTTGACAAGGCCGAGGGCATCGAAGGTTAAGGCTCGGAGTGGAGGGCAGCCAGGGCTCTCCACCGTCGTTGTCCGTGGCATATTGAGTTTTGTATTAAACTATGTATATCAGTAGTAGAATGTACGCACAATATGTATATGTATATATTATAGACGAGAGTGTCTGTGCAGAGAGAGAGAGAGAGAGAGGGAGTTGGGGGAGGAGCAAGAGCGGCGGCAGACGATGAGCTACCAAACCGCTGTTTTGAATGGGCCTTCTTAGCAATAATGAGGGTACTTTGGCCCATCTCAACCACATTGGGCTATACTCTATTTCTTATTGTGTTTGTTAACAGGACAGACTATGAGCCCGTATTCTGGACACGGTCATCAATCATGTCCGTTTGTTTAGAGACTTTTAAGATATAATTAATTAATAAATAATAATTAATAATTAAAAATGTTCTACTTTAGACATGTAAATGCTGTTTTTCGGACCTATAACTTCTATTTCGTCAAATAGACTCTCATTAATAATGTTTGATGTCATGTTTATCAATCAAAAAACAATTAATTCAAGTAAGTTAATAATGCTTCTCAAAAAAAAGTAAGTTAATAATGTTTTTTTCAATATATTATTATTGTTATGTAATGTGATTTATATCAAATTATAACCAGTGGCTGAGCTAGGGGCCATGTTGCCTCCTCCCGTTTTTGTTTATGATAATTATATCGAGAAATTTGAAAAACAAAAAGTAAGTTATATTTTATGTGATTTTTTTTTAAGAAATTGCGAAAATATCTCTCCTTTTGGAAAAAGACAATATTTATGCTTCACATCACTTTTGTACTTTCTTCGGCTGACTTTTTTTTTTTTTTTTGTCAAAATAACTTTTAAGGGATTGAGGCGTGATCCCCTTTTCAAATAATCAAAATTTTGTGTTTTTTCAAAGCGGGAGAAAATCAAAGAACAAATAACCTATCAATACGATATTTATAAGTTATTTTTGTTGTTTCGATGTTGTTTATATTTGTTTCTTGGTTGTTTTTATGTTGTTTCATTATTGTTTAGATGTTTCAATAAAACTTTTACTTATTTTTACGCTCTTTTCTATTTATGCATTATTTTATATCTTATTTTTGTTGTTATTGGGTTGTTTTCAATAATGTTTTTAATGTTGTTCTAATATTTTTTTTTGTTGTTTCCATTTAGTTTTTAATGTTCCAATGCGTTTTTACCTATTTTTAACTCTCTTTTTATGTGATGTTTTTTATATTATTTATGTTGTTTTTGGGTTGTTTCTATCTTTTATTTTTAATGTTGTTTTGATGTTTCTTTGCTATTTCAATGTAGTCTTTGATATTTCAAAGCTATTTTGACCTTATTTCAAGCTATTTTTTTCTCATGTGGTGTTTTCTATATTGTTTGTTGTTTTAGGTTATTTTTATATAGTTTTCAATGTTGTTATATTGTTTCTTAGTTTCTTCCATTTTTCGACGCTTTCAATGCATGAGAACACAAATTGAATTGTGTTGTTCTATTTATGTGTTATTTCTATATTATCTTTAATATAATTTTTCAATATGTGTTGTTTTATATGTTTATTTCTTGATTGTTAAGAGTTCAAGTATAAGATTGATTATTTGATCGGAGACAAAATTATTTTTTCACTTAAATTTTATTAGATGAAACATGTTTAAAATAATCATGAAACAAAAATGTATGAAAATCTGGAAAAATTTGTGAAAGCATAAAAATGTCGAAAAATAGGAGCATAAAAAAAAGTCAAAAGAAAGTCAGGGAGCAAAAAAGGTGCCTTTGTTAGGAATGTTGGGTAATTGTGTTCAAAGCCCTCCTTTTCTTCGGAGTGTTGGGCGGCTGTGTCCAAAGCCCTTTTTTGAGTTTTGTATTTGGCTCATCCAGGTTTCATGTACTAGCACCCACCATTTTTTTGGCGTGTTGGCTCGCCATTGATTATATTCTACGTTACTCAAACAATGAGAGATAAACAATAACAAATTAACATTTTAGATTATCACATAAACAAAATATTCTTTCGAAAAGATACACATTAAAATGTGACATTTTTCATGTAAAAAACGTTAATCAAATTCATTTTAATACCTACATGTAGAATTGTATGCGGGACTTGGAGATTAAAACCGAACGATATCAGATAGAAAAATTTCCAAACCGAAATCTTGACTTTTTGACTTTCCCGAACCGTACCATCCCGAAAATATTTGTGGTACGGTTCGAGATTTTTCAAATACTGATCGAGAACCGCAAATCTTAGAACCACTTCGAACCAAAGACCCAAAACTAGAACCAATTTTAAATATTTTATATAAATACATATGCATTATTTTTATTTTGTTAATATTTTGATATTGAATTAACTACAAATTATTTGAAATTAGATTGAATATAAAACATATTTATAAAAAAACCATAATATTACAACTATTATGAATTTTAAAAAACTTAAATATTAACAATAGAGTAAATTATTTGAAATTAAAATTAGTTAAATGATTAGTAAATTGAACTTAAAAGAGAAACATACTCTAAACAAGTAATGATACCATATTATAACAATATACAAAAAAATCATATTAACTTTTTTACCACATCACATAAATTATAAATATAATTTTATTGATTATGTTAAGTTGTTAAGTAGGAGATATTGAGATTATAAATTTATAATGTTTTTATTATATATTAATTTATCAAAATTGTTAGTTAAATATAATTGTTCTAAGTCAATAGAAGGACAATTGCCTAAATAATAGAATATTATTGTTTTATAGAGGTTATTAAGTTTAAAATTTAGGATTGTGTTACCTATTATAGCTTTAGTTTTTATTTTGAGACTACACTAAAAAGAAACTAGAAGTATATCCGTTTGGTGATTTTTATATTGATTTTTTTTTCAAATTTGTATATTTTATTTATGACTAATCTACGAATCTCCATCCCGAACTTTGAGACGGTTCGGGATGGAGATTTTTTCTATGGTTCGGTTACGGAGATTTATTTTTAGAATCTCGAACTTGGGACGATTCTAAATATTTCAAAATCTCGAATTGTCCCAACTGTGCACACCCCTACCTACATGTCAATGTTTACTTGATGGGACTTATTAATTACCCCATTTAAACCCATGTCATGTGTACATTTACCGTTTATAGGTTCATTGATGTTGGGCGAGATATGAATTAGTTTTTTCGGGATGAGTCTCTAGACAAGTTAAATTTGTACGGTTAAAATGGTGACACATATGAAACTCATATTAAATACCAATTTTCTATTTTCTATTTATTTTTGGAAATTTAATTACATTTAAATAGTTAATCAATTGATATTTTTAATATATACTTTGTTGGCCAATTAAAGATTGTCAAATGTCAAATTCTTGAAGACCAAGATTTATCTTGATAAATTACGGAAAATTATTATCTCTTTTGATAATTATCACATTTTGTGATTAACGAGATAATATTACATCTTGAAGGACAATCAAATCAAGGTACTTCACTATGTGATTTATCCATGAACCCCTCTCCTAAAAGTATAAATATGAGTCATTCTCAAGAAATTAAATCACAATTCGAAGAGAAGAAATCCAAGCAAGGAAAACAATGAAGGAAATTATCTCAACTCTACAAGATCAAATTCAAGGAGATCCACGGTGTTCAAGGCGTTCATCTCGGCGTCTGCCCAAATCATAATGTTTGATTTGAGAATAAGCTATCAAGTCCTCGAGCTAACATTATCAAATATCAAGTTCATCTTAGAGGAAGATCAAAAGGTCAATTTCACCAAGAAGTTCTCATATCCAAAGTCAAATATCATTTAATATTTCACGTTTGATATGAGATTATGCCATCAAACCCTCAAATTAAAGTTATTTAAATTCAAATTTCAATCTTGGAGAATCGAATTGAAGATTTCATCCCAAACTTTTGAAATTCGAATATTATATTCTTGAAGAAAAGAATCGGAGAATTTTTAGATATTGTAACCTCTATTTTTCATTTTGATTCATATAAATTTAATTTGTACTATTTTTCTTGTTTGTGAATTTATGGACAATAAAAATTTGTGTCACGTGTTTTAGTACGCCCGGTGGGACCAATTCTACCTCTAATCCATTCTCTTCAAATCAAGTTCAAATGTCAACTAAGATGGACAATCACTCAAAGTTCACAAATATTAATCTTTCAATTTGAATTATGAAGCCCCTTTGCTCGAAATACAGGCATAAGGGGACTAGAAAAACTCTTTTGGAGGCAAATAAAGAATATGGAGCTCCAAATAAAGAGTCGTTGGACCTAATTTATACGCATGCACTTTATACAAGCTCAAACTTTCAAAGCTGCATGAGTAGTCGTAGTGGTCCAAACTACTTGGCTTGAAGATAAACTTCTAATTTTAAGGCCGTTGACGGACTTACAAAGCGCATTAAAGATCAAGAATGTCATATCATGAAACCGACAAACAAAGTATATAACATTTATTCAAGTCACATGATGATCAAACAAGTTAAAGCTCAAGATGAGGTTGAAACGTCTTTGAAGCAACAACTAAATGAAAATAAGAAGTCCTCGACAAAGGGGTTGCAAATCTCATATGATGGGCTGATTCGATCAACCAACTTAAGGAGTTCACTATGGGGACTATTAAAGACAAGTTTGATGGAAGCTACAAGTCATCCCTAACTTACACCAAGTCATATACTTTGAGAATTGATAATTTGAAGATGCATATTGGCTATCAACCTCGAAGTTCCAACAATTAGATGGCATAGACAATCCAAGGCAAAGACGTGGCTCACTTTATCGAGACATACAATGACGTTGGGACTTATAGATATTATCTTAATAAAGCGATTTGTTTGGTCTTTAAAAGGAAGTGCCTTTGATTGATACACTAACTTGGGGGCAAATTTGATTGTGTTGGGTGCGATTGGAACTAGAGTTTCTCAACTATTTCGCGAGAACACGGTGGCCCAGATTAGTATGACTAAACTCACAAACTCACATCGATTGAGGGAAGAGTCTATCATCGAGATACATGAATCGTTGTAGAGACTTAAACATTAATTGCAAAGATCAATTTTGAGGCTTCAACAATTGAGATGTGCATCCAGGATCCATTGGGGTATATGTTATATACTTGAGGAATAAAACCATAAACTTTTGATGAATTAACAACTCGAGCAAATACTATTGACCAATAAGAATGCCCAGTGATGTCGGTGATGATGACGATGATGAAGAAGAAATGGAGCCATTTTCAATTTCTCAACGCTCCTACCTATGAGCATAAACCATCTAAACTTGTCAAATATAATTTTGTTCAAATGTTGCTTGATACGAGATTAAACTATCAATCACACTCCTCGACATGAGTGTAAAAAATATATATCCCAAATTCAAATGTTTACTCTTTTATACGAGTAAAAACTATCAATAAATATATCTTAAAGTCAAATGAAGACTCGTTGATATGAGTATAAACTATCATCATATCTCAAATTCAAATAGAAACTCCTTGACAGTATAAACTATCAAGCATATTTTAAATCCAAATGAAGACTCATTTATATGAGTATAAACTATCAAACATATGTCAAACTCAAATGAAGACTCCTTGATACGGGTGTAAACTATCAACATATCTCAAACTCAAATAAATACTCATTGATACGAGCATAATTTTCAATGCTCCATGATGCACGAGCCTAAAGCGCATGTTACTCATGACCCACACGAGTATAAAATGTGAATGATAACCACGGTGGCAATGTACATGGTTTAAGCGCTAACTTCCCCACCAAAATGGATACATGTGGTTAAACTATTAATTTCTCCCGGTAAAGATATTTTATGTGGTTAAAATATTAAATACCCCACCTAGTCTAGGGTGGTTAAGTAATAGATACTCATGGCCCGCACGAGCATAAAGCGTATACGACAACCCCATCAAAAAAAATGTTTCTTGAACTACGTTATTACTTGATCCTTTTATTTGGGTACATAGACAACATAGAATTTTCTAAGTACAATCATAAGTGTGGGTTCCAATGGGTGTCGATTAAGTCTAGAAGGGGGTTGAATAGACTTAACCAATTTTCCCATTTAAAATCAAATCGAGTTTTCAAAAAAAAAAAAAAAAGCTAAGTCTCTTGGGAGATAGTTGGGTCAAACCTCAACGGGAGAGTTAACCATTCACTAGACTAGAGAGTTGTTGTGAGTAACTCGGCTAAGTGAAGTTAGCTTTTTATAAAATTATTTTTCTTGGTTTTTAATGGATGTTCGCCTTATTTTTAGCTTCACGCAGTGTACGGTGTAGTTTATAGAATAGGGTTAGCAAGGTCGAATCCACATAGACTAATAAATTAGTGTACGAAGTATTGAGATCGAAATAATCTTATCTTTATTGAGACGATCGAAAGTTGATGATTGGTTTATAAAACTAAGACAAGAATTTATCATAAAAAGACAAAGTAAGAGTTGATTGAAAGATCAAGGAGATGAATGAATTCTAGGGTTATGGTTTGAGTTAATATCCCTTTTGTTATCCGATTACTCAAAACCAAAGTTATTATATTCTTCCCTATAAGATAATTAATCACGAAAGTATTTTACCCTCTCTCTCGAGATGTATATAAAAACATTGATTGGATTATCTATGCTAGCATCTCTAGTCAACATAAGATAACCAACTCCCAAAAGCACAAAAGATTATAAATCCTCACAAATATTAACGAGACTTCTCAATCATGTAAATATTCATGTCAAGTACTCAAGATCTAGTATTGAAACACATCTCTTGAATTTTGAATCAATACATCAAAACAAGTTAAACCAATGGCCATTTGATAAAACAAGAAATAAAAACAGAGCACTTTCGAATAAGTGGAAATAATAACGTCAATTTCAATTAAGCATCAAATAAAAGTATCCATTAACCTAATCCCAAACTCCGAAATCACAAGGTGTTTAATAGGACATGGGAAATAAATAATTCATAGACAAATTATTCATATTCATGTCTAACTAATCGAAAATAAAAGATCAATGGAATGAGAAAAATCGGGGATGTCGATGATCTCTCGATCTATCTTCAATCCTCAAGCATATGGTTGCGACCTCGATCAATCTCTCGAATCCTCCGGTAGAAGGTTGCTCTTTTCTCTCGCTTTCTAGGGCAAATATTAGTATATCCTTATTTGGGGCCGTCTCGTCTCTATTTATACCCGTTGGGTCAAAACCTAAGTTAAAATTGTCAAAACCGACTTTCCGCACAAACGCATGGGCCGTGCGCCCAAGCCGGGCTGCCCGTGCGTTAAGCCATAGGAAATATCAATTTTCACGGCCCACGCACGACGACCGTGCGTCGACGCACGACCGGCGTGTGTGATGCGAACCAAATATCAAATTTTCTTTCAAACCATGCGCGACCCCACTTACTACCCGTGCTTACACGCATGGGATGCCCGTGTGTGGTCATATTCTTCTCCGATTCCGATTTTTTCGTGTCAACTCCTTACTTCGTGTACTCATTGTTCCACATATATTTTCACGATTCACAAGGATTCTAATAGCCGCAATGCTCCCAATTGCCACAAAAGTGCTACAAAATAGTGATTTCTGTAAAATGAGCAAAGCGTAATATATTTTCCATAAAGAGAGAATATAACCCATTTTTTGAGTTAATGCATGTTTATCTACCAATTATATCCATAATCGTGCCCAAAATACATGCAAAACTCACACTAAAAAAACCCCAAACTTAAAGCGTTGTGGTCGGTCAACGCTTTATAAACAAGACAAAACACAAGTGGGAGGAATGAAAAGCAATCAAGAACAACACATCAAAACTCATGTTGTTTATCCATAGGCGTTAAGCAATAAATCAACCAAGCCTCGAACATCTAACATAGAACACATGTTAATTAAAACCATGGCAAATGCTTGAATCATGACTCTCCGCGATCAAATGTATGCTCTCCTCTCAAGTGTATAAGGGCGTGTTTTCGCTCAAATCATATCAATGTTGAAGAATTACCATAAGCTTGCAAATCGTCTCACATCTCCGCTCAAGTGTATGCTATTCATGAATCAAAAAGGACTTTTTGTTTTGGTTGTAATGAAAGCTCTTTGGTTAGGGTAGGGAAATATGGATAAAGTGACTCAAACTCGAGCGTATAGTGGTAAGCACATCTTTCATTCAATCAAATATTCTCATTTAAACCCAATATGCTACCCCAATCACCTCTCGTTCTTATCAACTTTTCGTATTTCCTTTCTTTTTTTTTTTTTTTTTATAGACTCACTTTCTTTCTCCTCACATCACAATTCCCGACTACAATTTCATTCAAGCGGACTCATTTCTAAAGTCGATTTTTTTCTTTTTTTCTTTTTTTCGACTCTTTCATGAGTATTCATCCTTTTTTTCTTCTTTTATTCCCATCAACCAACAATTGCACAATTAGCTAAATTCTTGACAACCTCCCATTCAACCTCATTCAATCCCCTTACTCAATGATATACGCTCAAGTCTATGGAAACATATATATCAAGTTTAAGGCTTGAAATGTGGCTATCAAATATTAGGCAACAGACTCAAATTGGCTTACTAAGGAATTCAATGTCATTCGGTAGGCAAAGGCTTAACAAAAATGGCCTTAAATCATTTTCATAAATCACATACAACATGTGGCTTTGAGAGATACCGAGCAAGTTCTAGAATTCAAATCAACGTGAATGACATACTCAATCAACAAACAAGATCGCATAATATGAAAGCAGTAAAGGCTCAAAGCTCACGAGGCTTGCAAATTCGTAACTCAAAGCATAAAATCCATGTTCTCAATATACACATGCTCCATATAATTTATTCTCATCATGATCAATTCGCACTTAACACCCAATTCAAAGCAGCACAAAATTTCCAAATAATCCCCCAAGTCGCAACGCACATCACAAAAATGGTTTACTCACTCCCTAAAAAACCTACTAAAGCATTAAACGTGCTAAAATTGTAAACGTGCGCCTAATTCAATGCAACCTAAATGCTTTACATGCAACTATATGAAATGCAAAAAAATTCTCTCCACACTCTCCATATCAAAATAAACTATCTTTCCCCCAAACTTGAATGGAATTATATCGCAAGTAAGAGAAGATAGAATTTCAATGCAAAAAGAAGTGTGGAGATAAATTGACTTAATGAGAAGACGGTGGTGGGTAGTGACCCCAACGTCTACCTGCGTTGTGGTCGCCTTTGATGAGTGATCTCTGTATCATCCTCCGCACTTCTCCCGACATATCAACTCGCATAAACTCGTACCCCCTTTAAATGCATATATTAACTACTTTGGGTCTTGGTCAAGAACCGTATTTGCATTGTGTGCATCTAGTAATGCATAATTGGGGTTTCTAAGCAAGGATTTGAGTCATGGTGTCGGGATATATGATCCTGGTCACACACAGGTGACCGTGCGTGTACACACTACCCGTGCTCGTCTCGTTCGGGAACAACTTTCTCACGGCATCACGCACGAGCTGCGCCGTGCGTACACGCATTTGCTCGTGCGTGCGTATCGTCTGTTTTTGCTCTTCTATGGCACACACACGGATCGATTGTGCATAGACGCACGGTCCATGCATGGTTCGAACTTTCTTGCTTTTCAGAATCTTCGACCCTCGTACTCGGCACCACTCTTTAGATGAATGGCACTACATTGTTCCTTGAGTTGACTTTAGTAGTACTCGGCGGCCCTTTTGATGTTGTCCACCAACGATCGTAGCTAATAGGCTAATCGGGTTTCAAGATTTTTATGTGTACCAAGGTGTTAGCCGGTTGTGCGACATGTGCTTCAATTTTGTCAAGCTTAGCCTCATGTGTATTGAACGGTTTCTTGTCTCACTAAATGAACTCATTTGACTCATAACCATAGCAAGAACGTCCTCCATGGATGGCTTTGCCTTGTAGAAATTCAGTTATTGAAATAATTGACTTTCTCCATCCGGCGGGTGCTCGTGCACTACTGAACCAACTCAAAGAAATATAACAAACACGGTAGGAGTAGAATTAAACAAACAATAAGAAGAAGAAGAAAAAAGTCTAAATTAAAAATAATTCTATTTATCGCAATATTAGTACTAAAAATTTAATTAGTCCCTTAACGGCGCCAAATACTTGTTCACCATATTTTTAGCTTCACCGCAAATGTACGGTATAGTTTATAGAATAGGGTTAGCAAGGCCAAACCCACGAGAGACTAATAAATTAGTGTACTAAGTATTGAGATCGAAATAGTCTTATCTTTATTGAGGACGATCGAAAGTTGATGATTGGTTTATAAAACTAAGACAAGAATTTATCATAAAAAGACAAAGTAAGAGTTGATTGAAAGATCAAGGAGATGAATGAATTCTAGGGTTATGGTTTGATTAATATCCCTTTTGTTATCCGATTACTCAAAACCAAAGTTATTATATTCTTCCCTATAAGATAATCACGAAAGTATTTTACCCTCTCTCTCGAGATGTATATAAAAACATTGATTGGATTATCTATGCTAGCATCTCTAGTCAACATAAGATAACCAACTCCCAAAAGCACAAAAGATTATAAATCCTCACAAATATTAATGAGACTTCTCAATCATGTAAATATTCATGTCAATTACTCAAGATCTAGTATTGAAACCCATCTCTTGAATTTTGAATCAATACATCAAAACAAGTTAAACCAATGGCCATTTGATAAAACAAGAAATAAAAAAGCGAGCACTTTCGAATAAGTGCGAAATAATAACGTCAATTTCATTTAAGCATCAAACAAAAGTATCCATTAACCTAATCCCAAACCCCAGGAATCACAAGGTGTTTAGCCGGACATGGGAAATAAACAATTCATAGACAAATTATTCATATTCATGTCTAACTAATCGAAAATAAAAGATACAATGGAATGAGAACGCTCGGGGATGTCGATGATCTCTCGATCTATCTTCAATCCTCAAGCATGTGGTTGCGACCTCGATCAATCTCTCGAATCCTCCAAAGTAAAAGGTTGCTTTTTCTCGCTTTCTAGGCAAATATCGGTGTATCCTTGTTTGGGGCTGCCTCGTCTCTATTTATACTCCGTTGGGTAAAAATCTAAGTTAAAGTTGTCAAAACCTGACTTTCAAGACAGACGCACGCCGCGGGCGTGCGCCCAAGCACGGGCTGCCCGTAAGCGTCAAACCATAGGAAATATCAATTTTCATGGCCCACGCCACGACTCGTGCGTCGATGTACAATCGGTCGTGTGTGATCTTGAACCAAATATCAATATTTCTTTCAAACCATGCGGCCGCACCTTTGCCCATGCGCACACGCACGGGCTTCCCGTGTGGGGTCAAAGTGCTGCCCGATTCGATTCGCCGATTTTTCTCGTGTCAACTCCTTACTTCGTGTACTCATTGTTCCACATATATTTTCACGATTCACAAGGATTCTAATAGTTGCAATGCTCCCAATTGCCACAAAAGTGTTACAAAAATAGTGATTTTCCGCAAAACGAGCAAAGCGTAATATCTTTTCCATAAAGAGAGAATATAACCTATTTTCCCCAAAACGAGCAAAGCGTAATATCTCGAGACAACTTAGAATCACCTCTTGTGGGGGTCCAAGTGATTGTCTTCTTGGACATAGAATTTGTCGAAGTGTTTTTGAGGTTTTTTGTTCCTTCATATTCCGAGAAAGTTAGATGTTTCTACTCCTATAAGAAGTGGCTCGATTAAGATAGTAAGTATGAAAGTGTTTCTCCGCAGTATAGTCTCCCTAGAGTTCCTTGCCTCGCATGCATGGCCTTTAACTCTATCGTGCGGACATAAGTATACTTAGGAGTGTCATTATCTGTCTTGCACGTTTTCTTCCTCCGATAGCTTCTTGTTCTTGTGGGTTGTCACCCCAGTCCAGGGCTTTCATTTCCTCCTTCTTCTCTAGCTATCTTTGGGGTTCTTATTGCTTTGGTGGTGCTTTGGGGGTACCTGTGTTAGATAAATGTTTTTATCAAGATTTTGATGATTTTATTTAAATGAGTTTTTATACCAAAACAATGTTTATAAATGTTGTCCAAATACTCTCAATTGATGTAAAATGTTTTTACTAATTTTTTGGAGTATTTTTTGAAGTTTATTTTTGACAAAAATGGGACAACATTTCAAGTTGGAGGTCGATCGGTCGAGCAAACGGCCGACCGATACCTGGAGAACGCACAAAATGAAGCAGAATGCTCTGTATTGAAAATTTGAGGAGGGCGACCGGTCAAGCGGGCCAACCGGTTGGACCCTAGGGCGCCGGTCGGACCCCCATGACCTGGGTCGCCGCCTCCTCCCGATTGGTACGGATCGCACTAATTTTCTCTAACGTTCAAAATTTTCTATAGCGACGTCCAGGTCATTTGTGTAATCTTTTGTGAGAAAATTTGTACCGTTGAAACTCCATATCGCCAAGATTTGCTTTTCATTTTTGTATAATACTTCTACATTTTGTGATCCTCTTTTTGTAGACAAAAGTGAAGAAGGAGGAGCCTATGTTGGTGAAGACTCTTCTATAAATAGAGGTTGATTTGAAGACACAATATACAACACACAAGCATACAATACAACAAAAATCTGCAAAATTCTCCAAGCTTTCATTTTTACATTCTTGTTGTAATAGCCTAAGTTATTGCACTTACACAATCTTGAGGTCAGGCTTTTTGTTCTTGATTACACTTGCACTCAAAGTTTGTATACTTCATTTATTGAGTTGCAATCTTGAATTTTTCTATCATCCAAAACAAGATATCCTTGTTAATGTTCTTGTGGTAAGAACCCATTTGGGTGATCTTAGGTGTTGAAGAGTGTGGTACTCTTCATAGGTGTTGAAGGAAGATTGTGGTAATCTCCTTGAAGGTGTTGTAAGAAGATTGTGGTAATCTTCAAAGGTGGTGTTGTATTAATTGTGGTAATTAATAAAATCTTTTTTTTCTTTTTGAAATCCATCCCGGAGATACTGGGGTGGTAGAGGATTAGGCCCTAGGTGGGTGATCTTAGGTGTTGAAGAGTGTGGTACTCTTCATAGGTGTTGAAGGAAGATTGTGGTAATCTCCTTGAAGGTGTTGTAAGAAGATTGTGGTAATCTTCAAAGGTGGTGTTGTATTAATTGTGGTAATTAATAAAATCTTTTTCTTTTTGAAATCCATCCAGGAGATACTTGGGTGGTAGAGGATTAGGCCCTAGGTGGGTTGAACCTCTATAAATCGGCGAATGTTGTTTATTTTCCGCACTTACATTCTTGTCATTTATTTTTGCGTACCCGACGATTGAGTGTTGGATGATTTGAAATTTTTCCTCTCCTTGAGATAGACTTCGTAAATGAGGAGGTTCCCGAAGAGCTCATCGAATTTGAGTGTCTCGAGATTTTGTGCTTACGTGATAGCCGTCACCTTTTTTAGGACCATGAGTGGGAAGAGCGTTCAATACCTTGGTCACCTTGTCTTCTTCGGAGATGACCTTTCCAAGAGCCACAAGAGGATTGACAATGTTGTCAAGCCTTTCCACCATTTTTGATATGCTTTCACCATCATGCATATTGAAATTTTCAAAGTCTTTCACAAGTATTGTTTTTTCTTGCTTGCTTCACTTTCTTTGTGCCCTCATAGATGGTTTCTAAATTTTCCCAAACTTCATGTGCCGACCGTAGCGGTAAGAGAGCAATGTAAAATATTTAAGGCATTACCGTTTAGAGAGAAAGCCTTCTTGTCATTCTCATCGAACTCCTTGAAAGTTTTGGGAGCCGAGGTGCCGTTCTCCAATTTCTTGGTTGGTTGATCAACTCCTTCAATGACCACATTCCAAATGTCAAACCCGCACCTTGTAGAAAGCACTCCATATGGTCTTTCCAAAATGCGTAGTTGTTGGCGTCGAATAGTGGTGGCTTGTTGGTGGAGGCGCCGGTGGTGAGATAAGCTTCATTCGTAGCCATGGATCTTTCCTCTTTACTCGGGCGAGCTAGCCAAAGAGTTTGGCTCGATACCACTTATTAGTCCAAGTGGCTATGATAATCTAGAGGGGTGTATAGATTATGTCGATTTTTCGCAAATCGCCCTCTTTTTGAATGAACAAGTATTCCAAAGGTCTAGCATCTTCTTCCGATAATTCATATTATGATAATGATGAGGATGATGAGGAGACGACCGCACTTGTCAGGAAATTTGCAAAATTTTTGAATAAAAATAAGGCGAGAAAAGCGAGAGACAACTCGTGTTTTAAATGCGGAAAATCCGGGCACTTCATAGCCGATTGCCCAAAACTCGAGGAGGAGGAACAAAAAGAAGAAAAGTCTTTTCCCAAAAAGAAGGCTTTAAATGCAGATGTCAAGACTTGGGATGAACTCCTTGCCACAATCGACGAAGAAGGAGAATCCGAACATGGTCTTATGGCCATAGAGGCAGCGAAAACAACGAGGTACACTCTAATGCTTCATCTTCTTCCTTAGTTGATGAATTACAATGTGATTTTGATGAAATACAAAATGAGTTTCAAAATTTGATTGTCAAATACAAGACTTTAAAAAAGGAGCATAAAGAGCTTAAATTAGAAAAAGGATAAACTGTTTAATTCTTATGAATCTCTTGATAAAGCTCATGCTATTACTCCTACTAAAGTCCGTACTCTTAAACCGAAAACAAATGCTCACAAATGATCTTGAATGTTTGAAAAAGGATGTGCATCATTTTAATTTAAGTACGGATAAGGTTACAAAAATTTTAGATGCACAAAGAGGTGAGCATTCTAAATTAGGACTTGGCTATAAACCTTTTCAACCTTTTTCAAAGAAAAATGACCAAGGTCCGACTTTTGTACGTGCTAGTAGTGCCCATAATTTTTATTTGCTTTTATTGTGGTAAAGTTGGTCACTATGTTAGTCATTGTAAATTGAAGAACAATTTTAGCTATGTTTGGAGACCCAAAGGTCTCAAGGCTAACCCACATGGACCCTAAAACTATAGGGTACCTAGAAATAATTCTTTTGTAGGTCATAAGGGCTATAACAACCATGGAGGATTCAAAATGGCTCGTGGACGGCGGATGTTCACGCCATATGACCGGAAATAAAGAAATTTTTACCAACATCAAGCTCCAAGAAGAGAGTATGGTCATGTTCGGCAATGGCAAAGGAAGAATTCTTGGAAATGAAGAAATTGGTAACTCTTTTTTTCTCTCTTAGTAATGTTCTTTTAGTAGAAGGGCTTAAGTTTAATTTGATAAGTGTTAGCCAACTTTGTGATTCAAATTATAATGTTGTTTTCAATAAAGAAAAATGCCTTATTTCCAAAAATGATAAAATTATTTGTGATTCAAATAGAAAAGTCAATCTTTACAAAATTTGTACAACTGATTTGGTTAGTCAAAATGTTTCTTGTCTTGTCGCCAATAATGATTTAACTAGTTTATGGCATAGGCGACTTGGACATATGGATATAAAAATTTGCAAACTATTTACAAAAACCAACATGTAAAAGGACTACCCAAATTGAATTTTGAAAATCTTGGCTTATGTGACACTTGTCAAAAAAAAACAAATTAGTTAAAAGTAGTTTTAAGCCCAAAAATGAAATTTCTACAACCAAGCCTCTACAACTTCTTCATTTAGATTTGTATGGGGATATTGTACGGCTAGTCTAAGTGGAAAACATTACACTTTTGTTATAGTCGATGATTTTTCTAGATATACTTGGGCTCTTTTTCTTGCAAATAAAAGCGATGCCATTAATGAGTTTGTTAAGTTATGTAGACTTATTGAGAATGAAAAGGAAGATACTATTAAGTCTATCGAAGTGATCGAGGTGGAGAATTTGATGGAGAATTTAGAGTCTTTTGTGAAACCAAGGGATATAGTCACAATTTTTTGGCCCCAAGGACACCTCAACAAAATGGAGTAGCCGAAAGAAAAAATCGGACACTTTAAGAAATGAGTCGGTCCATGCTAAATGAATTTTCACTTCCAAAATATTTTTGGGCAAGCCGTAAGTACCGCTTGCTATGTCATTAATCGAGTTTATATTCGTCCTAAAATGAATAAAACTCCATATGAGCTTTGGAAAGGAAGAACTCCAAATATTAGTTATTTCAAAATATTTGGATGTAAGTGTTTTATTTTGAATACTAAAGATCAATTAGACAAACTTGATCCCAAGGCCGATGAAGGAATATTTATGGGGTATTCAACCAAGAGTAACGCATATCGGTTTACAATAAGACTAGTATGGTTGTTGAAGAATCCATCCATGTCAAATTCAATGAAGCCTCGTGTGTTGAAAGGATACCCAATGATGATAGTGATGAAGAGGATGTTATAGAACCAATTGTTCAAGATGATGCTCAAAATGATCAACCTTCAAGCTCAAATGTTCCTCAAGAAGACAAAGGTGATACCGGATCTTCCGTAGCATTGAAATTTAAGGAGATCACCCAAAAGATCTTATTATTGGTGATCCCTTGATAAAGTAATGACTCGAGGAAAATTTGCCAAGAAAGCTCTTATATTTCAAAAAGAGCCTAAAAATGCTAAAGAATCTATTGAAGATGAGGATTAGTTTTTAGAAATGCAAGAGGAGTTGAATCAATTTGAAAGGAATGATGTACGGAGTTAGTACCTTGTCCTCCATCTCAATCAATTATTGGTACAAAATGGGTATTTCGGAACAAGCTCGATGACCAAGGCAATATTGTTGAAACAAAGCAAGGTTAGTAGCTCAAGGTTATTGTCAAGAAGAAGGTATTGATTATGATGAAACATTTGCACTCGTCGCACGTTTAGAAGCTATTCGTATTTTACTTGCCTATTCTTGTTTTAAAAATTTCAAGCTTTACCAAATGGATGTAAAATCCGCATTTTTAAATGGTCTTATTCAAGAAGAAGTCTATGTAAAACAACCTCAGGGGTTTGAAAATTTTTCTAAGCCTAATGATGTTTATAAACTTTAAAAGGCCTTATATGGTTTAAAACAAGCACCCGTGCATGGTATGATAGACTTAGCTCTTTTCTTTTGCAAAATGGTTTTACAAGAGTAAAGTTGATACTACTCTCTTTGTTTTTGAAAAAGGGCAAGATTGCTTATTAGTGCAAATTTATGTTGATGATATTATTTTTGGTGCTACTAATGAATCCTTGTGCAAGAAATTTTCTAAGTTAATGCAAGGTGAATTTGAAATGAGCATGATGGGGAGCTCAACTTCTTCCTTGGACTTCAAATTAAGCAATGCCAAGAAGGAATTTATATTTCACAATCAAAATATACAAAAGAGCTTTTGAAGAAGTTTGGCATTGAAGAAGGAAGAACCGTCTCTACCCCAATGGCAACAAACATCAAGATTGACAAAGATGAAAAAAGCAAGTCATTTGATGAATTTGAATATCGAGGTATGATTGGTAGTTTACTTTATTTAAGCGCAAGTAGACCGGATATTCTTCATGCCGTATGCCTATGTGCTCGTTTTCAAAGCAATCCCAAAAAATCTCATATGAGTGTCGTTAAAAGAATTTTTGATATTTGAAAGGCACTATTCAATATGGTTTATTTTATCAAAGAATGAAAATTTTTCTCTTAAAGGTTATAGTGATTCGGATTATGCGAGAAATATTGATGATCGTAAAAGTACTCCGGATTATGTCAATTTTTAGCGATTGCCTAGTTTCTTGGTTTTCAAAGAAACAAAAATGTGTTTCACTTTCAACGGCCGAAGTCGAATACATTTCCGCGGCCTTTTGTTGTACTCAATTGCTTTGGATGAAACAAACTTTAGCGGATTATAAATGTTCTTTTGAAAGTGTTCCTATCTTTTGTGATAACATATCCACTATAAATATTACTCAAAACCCGGTTCATCATAACATGTAAATGCGAAACATATTGAGATTCGACATCATTTTCTAAGGGATTGTGTTTCAAAAAAAAGCGAGATATCTTTTGTTCCATCTCAAGATCAATTGACGGATATCTTTACAAAACCGCTATCTTCCGAGACTTTTGCCTCAATACGAGCTCGGTTAGGCATAATGCATATTGAATAAGGTCTATGATTGCAATTTTGCGTGTTTTTAAAACTTAGCGGTGAAAAATCGGATTTTTAGTGTAAAATTCGGACGAGAAAACAGAATGGTGTTCGTGCAGTCGTCGACGGCATGGTCGACCAATCGACCAGTATGCGGGGACCGGTCGCCCTACCCGTCGACCGGTCGCCTCAACGCGTTTTCGGGATTAAAAACATTTTTGTCCTACATTTCGTCATTTTGGCTATTTTCTTCCAAAATCAAACCCCTTCGCATTTTTCACACAAAATTCACTCAAAATGATTTTCTTCTTATAAAATCTATATTTTTGAGTTTATGTAACTTCTATTTCATCCATATCATTTGACTTCTCCGATCAATTGGTAAGAATTTCTCCTTTTAATCTCAATTGGGTTAAACCCTGAGAATGTGCTTGTATCTTGCTATTTTGATGAAATTCATGTATTAGTATAATATATATGATGTGTTGATGGATGAATGTTGTTATATTGCATTTGGTGATGATTTTTTTTGGCTTAAATGAATTACAAAGGCGTTATATATCTCTTGTTTTATTCGGACGCCAAGAGTGTTCGACAAAATGTTTCTATGAAAAATTCTTCACCTACATGATTCTCTTGATTTGAAAAGTCTTATAAGTTTGTATATATCATGTTTTATCAATCAAATGAGCTTTTGCAAATCAAATGAGCAATTTTTCCCTTTTTATTTTGAATTTAAGCTTAAATTTTCAAAACGCTCGATAAATCGACTAAGTTGTGCACTTTGATATAATTGTATGATGTTTTTATCGTGCTAATATTCTTTTTGATGATTCCAAAGAGGAGAAACAGAAAAACGCTCATACGTTCAAAAAAAGCAAAAATAAGCTCGCAAGAAAAGCTTAAGCTACGACTCTTAAATGCCAAAAATTTGTGAATAATACTTAGTCCATGTGATGTATTATGGATTTTTATGCTTAACTAATGATGTCTTTGTGGGGGAGCTTCTAAGCTCAAATAATTCAAGCTTATTTTGTAAAAGCTAAGCTTTTAGCTTTTAGTTGGTTGCTTCTATACTTGTTTTTGATGTGCATATTGATAGGGGGAACTTGTGCTAAAATGTCTTTGAAAAATCTTTGCTTCTATCTTTGTGTGTTTCACTTATGATAAATCTTGCTTGTAATGGATTGATGTTCTAGACCGGAAAATTTATTTTGTTTTAAAATCGACTTCCTAAAATTGTTTTGGTTTGTAATCATCAAAAATGGGGAGTTTGTTAGATAAATATTTTTATCAAGATTTTGATGTTTGTTTAAGCGAGTTTTTATACAAAAACAATGTTTATAAATGTTGTCCAAATACTCCCAATTGATTTAAAATATTTTTACTAATTTTTTGGAGTATTTTTGAAGTTTATTTTTGACAAAAATCGGACAACATTTCAAGTTGTAGGTCGACCGGTCGAGCAAACGATCGACGGCAGTACTGGAGAAAGCACAAAATGAAACAGAATGCTCTGTATTGGAAATTTGAGGAGGCGGCCGGCCAAGGGGGCCGACGGTCGGACCCTAGGGCGACGGTCACACCCCTTCTTGATTGGTACTGGATCGCACTAATTTTCTCTAACGTTCAAAATTTTTTTCTATAGAAGCGACGGGTCGCTATTTGTGTAATCTTTTTGAGAAAATTTGTACCATCATTTGAAACTCCATATCAACAAGATTTGCTTTTCATTTTTGTACAATATTTCTACATCTTGTGATCCTCTTTTTGTAGACAAAAGTGAAGAAGGAGGAGCCTATGTTGGTGAAGACTCTTCTATAAATAGAGGTTGATTTGAAGACACAAGATACAACACACAAGCATACAATACAACAAGAAATCGCAAAATTCTCCAAGCTTTCATTTTTACATTCTTGTTGTAATAGCCTAAGTTCTTGCACTTGCACAATCTTGAGGTCTAGGCTTTTTGTTCTTGATTACACTTGCACTTAAAGTTTGTATACTTCATTTATTGAGTTGTAATCTTTAATTTTTCTATCATCCAAAATAAGATATCCTTGTTAGTGTTCTTGTGGTAAGAACCCACTTGGGTGATCTTAGGTTTTGAAGAGTGTGGTACTCTTCATAGGTGTTGAAGGAAGATTGTGGTAATCTCCTTGAAGGTGTTGTAAGAAGATTGTGGTAATCTTCAAAGGTGGTGTTGTATTAATTGTGGTAATTAATAAAATCTTTTCTTTTTGAAATCCATCCCGGAGGTAAGACTTGGGGTGGTAGAGGATTAGGCCCTAGGTGGGTTGAACCTCTATAAATCCGCACTTACATTCTTGTCATTTATTTGTTCATTCGAAAAAGAGGGCGATTTGCGAAAAATCGGCATAATCTATTCACCCCCTCAGATTATCGTAGCCACTTGGACTAATACCCTGGTGGTTGCGACTCACCGCTTTCAAGACGCGTTTCGATAGCTTCTTCCAATAGGGCTGCGGGGAATCCCTTGTCATGTCTTGGATATGCTCCTCCGGAGGAATGGGGATCTTGCTCAAGTCTTCGAGGAGGTCCATCAACTAGCCTTGTGTTGTTACCTCTTTACGTGGTATTCCAGGAGTTGGCACACATTATGTTGGACCTGGTTTGTATCTCGGTGTCTCAACCGATTCCCACAGAGCAGTGCCAAAAATAATCTTAAGAATTGGGCGGCTCACTTGAGTTAGGGCAATCAAGCTAATGTATCCGATCAACTCGATTCAAGTCCAATCACATGTCGGAAGTGGCTTGCAATACACATACAAGGAATTAAGAGGGCCCCAGAGCTCGTGTCTGGAGAATCCCCTCGATGCCTAAGTCGGTAGAGTATAAAAGAATAATTCGGAGCGTAAAAGGAATTCAACAGTTAAATTGTGATTAATGAAAATAATGAGGGATGTACTATTTTAACAAGGATAGTAGACCGCATGGGCGAATATAACGAATTGGGCCTGGTATTATAAGTTGAGTCTCATGAGTTTGATACGATGAGCTAGGTACATCTACTACAACTTCGTCCCAAAGCTTCGATGGAGATGCCGAGTGCCTATTCAAGGCTTTTCCTCTTTCCTTAGGCACTTGCTGGGAGAGAGAAAAGAGATATTCGGCTTTCAAGGTTAGAAGAAAGAATCTTTATCCCGTTCTACCTTACTATAAACAATTCATCCATGCCCGCCAAAGCCGTCTATCCCATTTAACCGTTGTTGACTAGGCCCAATTAGTAATTTTTATTGGCCAATAATTAATTAAAACCGGATGGGATATTCTATTTCAAAATGGTGTTTCATTTCACCGCACGAATGATTGTCAAGTATTTACAAATTACCATATTAAATTTATAGAAATTGTTGATTTTTATAAGACAAGTGATAATCATTATAAAGCACTTAACAATTATCCGTGCCTTTGGAATAAGAGATGAATATCATTTTGGAATAAAATATCCATTTGTATCTTGACATGGATACAATCGACTTTTTATATAGGAAAAAGGACATAAATACCCCATTTTCCATACCCAATACCGCACAATGTCCACCCGGCCCGGATGTTTCACAAAAATACCCGATCGGGCCCAATTGTTCCCAAAATATACCAGCTCAACAAATTAGGACAAAAGTACCATTCTTCAGGATCTTGGCCAGTGCAAGCATTTTCCCTCCAAAATCACGACGCGAGTCAAAACAAGATCTCGATCAAAAATACAATTCTCACATTCCAAATATTAACGAAGAACAATGTAAACGTAGAGATACGAGGAAAAAATAGAGAGAAAAAATCTTTGGACAGTTCGAGATCACAATTCAAGCTCAATATCAAGAGGAGGAAGAAGACCAAAACAGGTAACAACAACGCTTTCTGTTTATCTTGTTCCGAGAATACCTTGTTTCGATCAATTTCATGATTTTCTGAGATACAAATTTAGGATTTTAATGTGTGTTAAATGAAATTGACATTGAATTGAACCAGTAATTTTGCATGCAAATCCAAAACCCTGGCAGTTGTGATCTTCAAAATGCTTATTTAGCTCGAATTATGATCCAAAATTCTACAAAAATTGCTTCTCGTGATTATCTACGAATAAAACGTGTCAATATGGAAAAAATGAAACGCAAAGACATTACGTGATTGTTTCACATATGTTTCTTTCTTGTTTCACATATGTTTCTTTTATGTTTCACAATTGTTTCGTTCGCCTAATACAGAACATTGCTTCTTGACGTACATAAACATTGTTTCATACATGTTTCATTTATGTTTCTTTTATGTTTCACTTAGCCAACTATTCATTGAATTCCACAGTTGAATGGAGCAAATCCCAGCTGTAGTATACCACAATGGACAATGGGGAGAAAATAGAGAGTATAGGAACTTTGAGATAACAGGAATACTCATTCCAATGGACAACACATTCAGACACTAAGGGAAATCTTAGAACAACAAATTCAATACAAAAAAGATGTAGAAGTTATGCAGATTAGATACAAATTGACAGAGACTTTGCCACCATTGAAAATTGAAAGTGATTACAATCTCAAATTCTACCGGAAGTGAAAAGCAAAGAAATGGGTGGATGAAGTTTCCTTTGTGCATAGATATAGTAAGAAACGAACCGAGCTTGGAAATAACAACACAAAGCAAAATGTAACGGAAAACGAGCGACATATCTATAGAGATCTCATTTGAAGGAAAACATGGGCCAAAACGCGATTGACTACATCGACTATGCAAACCTCATTAGCAGAAATGTGGTCGGAGAAGAAGACACGATGGAAATTCAAGAAATTACACATGCTGAAGAACAATTCCAAAAGGGAGATGTCTACAACACCAAGGAGGAATTGATCAAACAGCTCAGTTGTTATGCGTTGAAACATCATTTCCAATATAAGGTGAAGAGGTCGTGCAAGCAGAAATACTACGTAAACTGTATCGATGAAAATTACAATTGGCATTTAAAAGCATCTTCCACATCGGTACAACAACATTCATAGTAAGAGAGCTCGAAAGAACACACACATGTCCGCTCGATAAGAGGATGAGTGACAATAGGCCGCCACGGCAAAAATAGTTGGGGACCTTATCAAATCAAAATACCTCAACAACATCAAAATAGTCTACACGCCAACAAATATAATAAGAGACATGAAAGACGAGCATGGAATAAGTCTCGACTACAAAAAAGGCGTGGAGATCGAAGGAAAAAGTCTTTGGAGGTAATAAGGGGAAGACCGGATGAGTCTTATCGAAACTACCGGCTTACTTGTACATGTTGGAGGAAACAAATCCCGATCGATCATGAAATAGTAAGAAAGGAGGATGTCACGTTCCTCTTCTTGTTCATGGCTATCGGTGCATCGATAAAAGGATGGAGGCACTACAGCTGTTATTGTTGTTGACGATGCGTTCCTCAAAGCAAGCTATGAGGGGACTTTGTTGTCCGCTGCACACAAGATGGCAATGGGAGCATTTTCTCATTGGCTTTTTGATGAGTGGATTCGAGAATGATGGGAGAGCTGGGTGTGGTTTTCACAAAGATAAGACAAACCTTTGGTCTCGGGGAAGGGATGTGCATAGTCTCATGGCCAGGGCGTGCACGTATCATCATCTTGAACAATTTGAAGGCAAACTTCAAAAGGAAAACAGCGAAATACGAGATCCGTTCATAGCAAGACATCAAAAGCATACACGAATGAAGAGTTCCAAAAGCAAATGCGCACTTGACAACGTAAGAAAGCAGAATTAGACCCTATTTGTCTAACATCGCTACGAGAAATGGACACGACTCCTTTGTCGAGCAAACAATACTTTGTCATGACTTCAAACATCGCGAGAATCACTTGAATGCAACAACGGTGGCGGATAGACATCACCGGTAATAGCTTTGCTCGAATACTTGAGATCCTTAGTTCAAGATTGGGACGTGCGGACATCAGATTGAAGCAAGATCAACATTCACAAGGATGACAAAAAGAGCTGAAGAGTATATGGGGAAAAACTACACCATTTCACTAAATTTAAGGGTAATTTAATGCAAACTTTCATCAGTTGGTCCATTGTTTCAAACATGTTTCTTATATGTTTCATTTATGTTTAAGTGAAGCGATCAAATGAATTTATCTTCAAAGTCACAGAAGGTTTGAGAAGATATTTGTCGTGGACTGGAAAAAAGGACTTGCACATGCAACAAGTTTCAAATGGATGAAATTCTTTGCCCACATGCTTTAGCGGTAGTAAAAGATTTGAATGCAGATCCGTACCAATACTGCTCGGCATACTACATGAAGAAAACAATGGAAGCGGCTTATTTGGAAACAGTGTATCCAATACCACATGAAGGCACTGGGTCCCGCGGAAGAAATCAACACAATGATGATTCTACCTCCAGGAAGGCAAGGCAAAAACGGAAGGCCAAAGAAAAGAAGACACAAGGCGACTTGGGAGAAAAGCGCAAGAAACTAAATGTGGTAGATGTGGGGATCCTGGTCATAATAGAAAAACATGAAGGAATAAACCAAAAACAAAATAAGACTCATAGTAGAATATTACTATTACGAATATACGTGTAATTGATACAACTTCCACATATAGAAAATCAAAAGCAAATTGTTTCTATGTTGTTTCAAATATGTTTCTTACAATAAGATGACAAAACAAATGTTTGTTTCAAATGTGTTTGAATATGTTTCTATTGCACAATGAAACCATTTACCGGATGGAGATGATAAGAAACGTAACACAAAGCGCACAATAATTTGAATCCCAAACCAAGCAACATCAATACATTAATAGAAAAACATCTCATAACTCGTCCTGGAAATTGTTCAAAAACGTACAACCAACAAAATCTAATCGATAATCAAAACACCCAATAACGATCCAAATCCTCCAAGGAAAGCTATTATAAATACCAAATATCCCATACTACTAAAAGTACCAAACTTAAGACAAATCATTCGGTGATTACACAATTTATCGGGATTTTCGTAACAACAATTCCCTAGAATCCTTAGGGAGTGGAGGCAAAATTTCAATGTCATTTTTGTCGTCCTCGTCGCCGTTTTGTTGCTTGACTTGGCGTGATTGTAGAGCAAGTGACTAAACTTTGACCGCTCATTCTCTACGTCAAACGCCTCAACATCCATTTCCTTCCGGCAACAAAATACTCAAAGATAACAGTGCAACAAAAACCCCATGTCACTACAAAAAGAAATGTAAAAATGGACGATCGGACATATAAAACAACAAAAACAAAAACAACAAAAAAGAACAAACAAATCAAAAAAATACATAGAAAAAACGTCTTCTTGCAGTGCGCAAAAGGAATGTCTTTTTCACAACGACTTTCATAGCAGCATTGAATCAGGAATACGACGCGCTCGCCAAGTACAACATTGGGATGGACACCATAAAAGGCTACCAAGGACGGGGAACCTAGGAAGGAGAGAGTTGTAAGCTTTCACGGCTTCAACAACGACTTTCGAGAATCACCCGTCTTCAACGAATTGTACGAGATAGATGGTTCTCTCCTTCACGCTCAACCGTCCCATTACCCAATGCTCCATATCAATGCAATGTATGGTGAACAAGATGTGATCAACTTCCAACCATGGCCGTCCGCACGCTATATCATATCCCATGATATAGTCCACAATGGTAGTATTGACATTGATCATGGAGCGGATCAAAATGTTTCTTCTTTCTTTTGTTCACTAGGCAATATTTCTTATAAATGCTTTGGATGCACCGGTCAAATATCAAATCGATCGTTGTAGAATGTCACAGAACTATGCTCGTATAGGAACTTCTTCCTCAAATAGTAGAAAAGCACATCAATATCCGCAAAATGAACACAAAACACAATCGAAAAACAGAAAGGACAATTCAAAAACAACATGAAAGACAATAAAAACTTACGAGAAGAAGCCAAGTACTCATCAACATAATACATTTTTGTGAAACCATGACTTCGACTTTACTTGAGACACCAAGTTTCAAAGAAGGCTCAACTTTGTCATCTTCCTCCGAGTATCGATTTGAAATTTTGAAAAAGAGTATCAAATAAACACAAAACCAAAAACAACAAACTAATCACAAATTTATAAACATTTATGTAATTGTTTCATATATGTTTGAAAATGGTTTCACAATTGTTTCGATAGTTATTAATTATAAATATGAAAATACTAAAGGTGTATGCCCTTGAGAATCAAAGCCTTCCGCAAGCCGGTCGTTCAACCCATCCGACAGGCCCTTATCCCGGACCTTCACCCATATTCTCATCCAAATGGGCACCTTCCCTTAACCAAGGGCTTTGGAACTTTTTCGCCAAAGCATCCACAACGACATCTTTGTCGTTGGTGTCTTCCAATCTAATCACCACGTCCGCGGGTTCACCACCTTCAGCGACAACATCACCGGGAGACTTAAAGTTAGTGGTGAATGGAGTTCTCACCGCAACGGACGGTTTCAAAACCCTCTTCATAGAAGGAGACAGATCGGAGGAGACACCAACCGGACTTTTCAAAGCACCCGAAACAAAAAAAAAAAACAAAATAAAAGGGAATAAAATAACAAAGAACAAAAGAATCCAAAAACAACAAAATAACGAAACTATAATTTAAACACACCTTTCCGGTGCGGCTTGACTTGACTTTGAAATGTTTAATATGTCATCAATTTGAGAAAGGTTGAGATTGTCAAGTTCCCGAGAACTAAGGAATTTCGCTCCTCCCCACCGTCCTTGATCGTCTCATCGCAACCTTCTCAACCTCACCACGGTCCTTGATTGATTCATCAAACATATTCTCCATCTCGCTACCATCCTTCCTTGATTCATCAACCACGTTATCCATGCCCTGTCCGGACTAACCAACCCACTAGCCGCAACTCCCTCGCAAAGACTCAAATCACCTTCACCGGCGTCATCTTTTTTCCGGCTTCCCAACGGAACATCCACATTCCCATCATAAACCTCATCCCATGTTTTTCCTCATCCGCATCTTCCTCGTAACCACGAACTTTATGACATGCCATTAGATTCGGTTTCACTCGTAGACTCCGATTCATCAACCTTCTCAACTTCATCGACAACACCACGAACCTACATAAAAAACAACAACCATGTGATGAACATAAACAACAAATAAACAATATTGAAACAAAAAAAGAAACAACAAGAAAAATCTAGAAAGATAACAAAAAATACTTACAATTAAAAACAACAAAAAAAGTATGAGAACCTCTAGTTTCCTCTTAATATTGGCAAGTTCAGAGAAAACAATAGCAAATTGTTCTTCCAAGAATTTTGAAGTTGAAACCTTAAAAGCCTCAAAATTCTTAGAAAACAAATCCAGTTCCTAGCAATGTCGTCAACGGTATGATTCAAGCCACTACCACCCACAACCTCCTTCCGCTTCAACCTTCCAACAACAAAATCATCGTCAAAGGGCTGAATGTGTACTTTGATTTATCATAGAATGTCGAATGCCTAGCTGCACAAGCTCATCATCGATGAGGTCACAAGTTCTTCAAACCCCAAAAAAAAAAATCAAAAGTCGAAAAACATAAAAAACAATTAAAAACATAAATGAAACAAAACAACAAAAAAAAATAGTAAAATCATATTGCATGTTCAAATTACCGGCCGATTGAATATCTTTATCTCAAGGTCTTCGGCATGAACTTTGTTGTCTTTCTGGACTTTGAACAAGTCCAGTTCAAATTCTTGGGATCTCACAACCAACCCGAGCACAAAACTTACCGTTAACCTCGGGCAAAGACTCATAGAACCATATCCGGAAAGCCAACGAAAATTCTTGAATTCTATAGAATTTCGTATGCTTCCCACCAGGATTCTCCTCACCTTGAAGTTTGTTTCGTACAAGATTTGCTACCTCAACTCATGCATCGTCACATCGAACAACTCACTCTCCCAAGGATATGTGTCAAAAACATCCATATCCTTGTCAACCAACTCAAAAAATGACATCTCGAGGTAACTACCGGTAGAAGTAAAAAGAAAAAAATGGAGAAAATAAAGTAAACCCAATTTGATTGCATCTAAATCCTCATCACCCCAAACACGGAGTAAAAACATTCCTCGATCGATCGCCTATTAAACTTGTTCCTACTAGCAAAATACTTGAAATATAACCGAGCTCGAACATCCCCGGACAACGAAGGCCTAACACCAACGCAATTCAAACCCCACAATAGCAAACTCACCAACCTAAACCGCAACAACTTCCCACCCCGAAACAACAATTTCGTCCTTCTTCGAGTGGACGACTTGACGTTTCAACGAGAGAATGGACAAGCGATTCTGGAAATCAACTTCTTTCATTTCTAGGAAATATCCAAAACAGGTATTTTAAATGCCTCCGGTTGGGTGTCGATTAAAGTGGCCTTTATATTCTTAATAACATCAAACGAGAAGCGATTTACTCGAGCACTCAACCAATCGGCCAGGTCAAGAACATACTTGAAACCCTAGAAACAACAATGAAACAAAACAGAAACATAAAAGAAACACAAAATCAACAAACCACTTCAACTTAAAATACATAAAAGAACAAATGAAACATAACGAGAAATAAATAAGAAACAAATAAGAAACAACATCGAAACAAACAAAAAGAGTACAAATCAAAATACGCAAAACTCATACCTCAAAGAACATCGGTTTCTTCAAAGGAAACCTTCTTCTTTCCTGACTTTAACACCGCATTCGATTTCACACCTTTGGAAGCGATTTAACATCCGAACCGCTTCTTCCTCAAATTTGTTTTCTACTTTCCTCTTCTTAGAATCCATAGAACCAAAGATCAACCTTCCGAACTTTCCTCTTTTTCGGGAAATCTGCTATCTTCGAAGAACTTCTCAAAATTCTCTTATGAAGAGAGTTTTTAGGAGCGTTTTTAGGAGCCATTAAAATAATACGAATACCGGAGGTTTGAAAAACAAATTAACCCTACAAATAAAGTGATGAAGCTCGGACGAATGAAATGAAACCAATAATGGAGAAGTGGCTACGAGCATCAAGAATCGCATAAAAAAAAAACGGGTGCGAAAACAAGTATGGAAAGAAGATGACAAACCGGAAGAATTTGCTTTACCTAGGTTAAGAAACCTGGAGGGTAAAACATTGAATAGAAACGTAAAGTGGGCGGGTATATTTGGGAAGAAAAGGAGCGGATCGGGTAGATTTGGAATAGGGTGGTATTTTTGTTTTTTTTTTTTTTTGAAAAATGAGGGTATTTTGTGTAATTTCTTATTTTATATATCCCATCATTATACATGAAAATGCAAAGCACGATAAATTTAGAATTAGAAGACTCAAAACATTTGGAATTCCCAATTAATCCATGTAAACTTCAGATCCAATATACATTTGTTTTTTTATATGATTCAGCATAATCATTCTTTTGATGATTAAGTATTCCATCATGTATATTTATTTTAATTATTTAATTTAAACATTACATATCTATATATATATATTTCATAAGGGTATTTAATCTAGTGTGTAAAACTTAACACTATACAAATGTCGTGTATACAAAACTCATCTATATAACATATAAAATTTGAATAGCCTCTAATTCTCGGAAATTTCCCACGAAATGTGCTTTCTATTTTGGGAATATTTGACTTTATCCTATAAACTCTTTTGATTAGTAAATATTAGTGTATTTTTTCATTTTAGTAATTATATTCTTGTCCTAGGAAATGTCTAATGCATTAACAATGTTGACCTACATAACATCCTTATTAAATGATAGTGCATTGTACAAATTTATGATTTCATTGGGCTTGGAGACTTTTTTTTTCATTTTTATTATTCTTTGAACTCACGTAGATGACAGATATTTTGCAAGGTTAATATATAATTTTATTTATATAATTTCCAATCGTTTTGCAATTGGGTATATATTCTTAATCTGTTATTTGGTAATATTATTCAATAATTACATTATCTTAATAAAATATAAATGTCACGTAATTGCAAGTATCATGCATTGAGGCGCATTATATGTGATGTAAAAAAATTAAAACAAACAAATATAAATTTGAATTAGTTTACTGACTCTTAATGCCATTAGAAAAAAATAGAAAAGCATTATCATCGATCGAGCCCAACAAATTCATTAAATGTCATACTACACGAGTAAAATAAAGTTGCCATTAACATTTATTGCAATTTTTTTGTAATATAAATACCCCCATGTAGAACTCAAAACTTAATAATTCTCACTGCATAAAGTTAAACAACTTACCGAACATAAACATAGATGTAAGTCAATTTCGATTTGTTTACATAAGTTAATTTTTTCAAATATGACCTACATTACGAAAATATATATATATAGGATCAAGTAAGACCATGTCTCTACAGGTGAGACACAATGGACTAATCTCAACCATACCCTACTATTAATCAATGGGTATGATTTAATGGATAAAAAATATATTAAAATATTAATTTATTCAATGTAAGAGTAGTAGGGTAAAATAACATAACAAGTTAGTTACAAAAATGGAATCAAATCTCTTTCTCTCTCATACATCTCCCAACTTTCCCAATCTCACGTCTCTCTCTCTCTCTCTCTCTCTCATTCCTCCATTAACGCAAATAAAGAAAACGCGTGAAGAACTCGAAAAATTACAGTTCATGAAAATTACAGAGAAAAACAAAACAAAAAATCGGTGCAATATTACAAAGAAATAACGAACACGAGCTCGAAAACTAAATATGCAACAAAACTCAACTAAATATGCATTATCGAAAAACTATCTATGCGTAAAAAAACTAATATGTAGTACAGTATATCCAACTATGCAAGACGTCATAAACTATGCAACAAAATCAACTAACTATGTATTATCTAGAAACTATCTATGCATTGTGGAATAAATAAATATGCAGTACATTATGTAACATCCCATTTTTATAATTTCCAAAAGCAACATCCCATTTTCATAACTAAATATACATTATATTGAACCTATTTATGCGGTGTAGTATACATATGCGAAGACGCTATATTCAATTATGTCTTATTTTCAGTAAAAACAGTGCCAACAAAATAACTAAATATGCATTAATTGGTGTCTAATTATGCGAAAAGACGAACCCTAACTATCTTTGTAAAATAAAAATATTTGGACAGTAAAACAGTTCCTTAAATTCCACCACAAAATCCGAGTGTCAATTTCAGCCCATAAAATCCCGCTAGGACCACTAATTTGAATTACAATATTACAATCTTACCCTTAAAATCGAAAATTAGGAAATAATTAAAAAACGAATTAATCACATCCCTTCATTTTTTAAGATCAATGGGTAAGATAAGTCTACACTGTCTCACCTAGGGAGAGTGGTCTCATTTGAACTAAATCCTATATATATATATATATATATATTAACCACAAATTTTTCTAATGACCTTATTTATGTATAAGATCCAAGATTCATACAACACTCAAAAGTGGAAAGTTGAAAATTTTAAACATATTTTGCAGGAATTAAAGAAATTTCTTGAGGTATAGAATGTCGGGTTATCATTTCGTGTCGGAATGCAACTAATACAAACAAATATTGTATCAATTAAAAGGTATGCAACTAATTCAAGCATGGTATGATGTTCACTTATATATACGATATGAATTATGAAGTATAGAATCTAATCATCATACTAATGCATTATTTAATTCCCATCAATAATTATATAGAAATATGAAAAATCATATGAAATATCAAACAAGCAACAACATGTATATTCGTACTTTTTCCAACGTAATAGCAAATAATACCATGGAAAACAATTCAAACATGTTTTTAAATTTAATTAAATTATCACATCTATTTCAGAATATTACAATGACATTAAAGTATTACATTTAATTCTAATAGAGGTGTATCTTTATGGTAATTTTATCTAGAGGTGACAATTTGGGTTATCGAGTCGTGCTCATATTTATCTTTGTGTCTACTTTGGGTTATGTTCAAAATACATCAAAAATTAAATAAAATTCAAGATATTATATTTTTAGACAAATTGGTAACTTCGTGTAAGATTCGTGTAAGTCGTGCTCGAGTTCGGGTTTTCGTGTTCGTGTTAAGGTTTCTCTCTCAATAACTTGGGCAGGGTTAGGTGTCGAGTTATTGTGTCGTGTCAGAATTTCCACCCCTAATTTTCCCATTCTCCAATATCACACAAGTATACATATATCTATTTTAATTCGAATTTTACAATGCCATTAAAACAAAAAAATTATACTCACAATAGGCTTATAAAAAGGCTAAAATTTCAATTTTATGAAAAAAAAAGCATTTTGATATGATACTTACAAACTCTAAAAGTCGATCTGTCATAAAAATTCCGATCTAAAACAAAAAAGTAAAAGATATGATTTTTTTAATCCACAATTCATCATCAGATAAATCAAATATTTAGGACATATAAATTATTTTGGATTTAATATCGGACATAAATATAGCTGTGTAAACTATAATACAAAAACATATAAAGAAAATCATGAAAAATATTATGAATATTCGATTCAAATAAAATAAACCTAACAAAAGCCATTTATTTAAAAAAGGATTTCTCATACAAATTTTATGCTATATTTCATCATATCCGAAACACAATTTTAGGATCCATAAATATAATAAATATTTAAAATCAAAAAAATTATCCACAAGTATATCTACGGTAATCAATCTAACAAATGACGAATTGTCCTAGTTCTTCCCTTAATGATTTACATAACAATAAAAGTTTGTTAAAGAAAAATTCATTTGTACATCAATATAATATTAAAAAAATATTATTGTTTTTCTGTATGTAGTCCATCTAATCTCTTTAATGATAATTTCTTTTGAAAGAATCTCTTTAATCAATAAATAGTTTTCCAAAATTTATTATAATTTTTCTCTTTTTTACATTGGATTGAAAAAACTACTTTCTCATAGGTGGGGACCTTTGAGATGCATTATGAATTCATTCAATTTGTTTTGTAATGTTGTATTATTATTCAATCATTTATTAATTGGCTTTACAATTAATATCTCTTAAATTTAATTTTTAAAATAACTAAAATCTTAAAATTACTTATACTTAATATATATTCCGTGCATCGCACAGTGGATTTCTAGTCATGTGAAATATTGAATTCCACGTCCACTTATGTACACAAAACATGCATGCATACAATACATTTTAAAACCAATATGAAGTAGGGATGTTGTTTTCTATCAAATACCATAAACATAAGATAATATTGTTGTAAGTTCATTTAGATTTAATTAAAAGCTGGTTGTGCCAAAGTAGGCTAATGTGGACATATAGAGCACAATTGATGAACCTGCATGTGTAGCAACTTCTTGTATATTTATGAGCAGAAAGCTTCATATACTATATAGTCTATACATTTAACGATATAGATAGAGCCATAGAGGTGGGCAATAGCCAATAAGCCAATAACCTGCCTACTGAGGTTGGAACTAATAAGTGTGAACTACTTTTTTTTGCTGTAATGCTGTCTTTATTTTGGTGTACTAAATTCTCATCTGTCCTGTTGGTTACGCATTCTCCAATAGGGGTAAGAGTAGGTCTCTTGTAGGACTCCGGATCCGGATCCAGATCCATACCCACCAGTTAATTTTAAAAAAATCTTCAGCGCACGCTGAATGAGCTAGCCAGAATTTAACCCGGTCTATACCATGACAGCACTATTTTACCACTAGACCATTTTGGGTGCTTATTGTGCAATTTCAAAGATAACCATGAATATAACTCATTCTTTTCAAAAAAAAAAAAAAAAAAAAAAGAATATAACTCATTCATAAATTATTACAAATTCCCAAAGCTCATCATATTTATTTTCCTTCTTCAAATGTACTAAAGAACATGATATTTTATCTCAAAAAACGATATTTTATCTCATAAAAGTGTTATTATTTTAACTCTTGTCAAATATATTTTTCCTTCTTAGATGTACTAAATTCCTAATAAGTTCTTGTATTAAGAACATGATATTTTATCTCAAAAAACAGATACTTTTACTTATAAAAGTGTTACTTTAACTATATCATATTTATTTTTTATTTTTCATTCTTTCCTTCATTCCTAATTTGTGGCTATATTAAAAAACATGATATCTTATCTCAAATAATAGACACTTTAGCGTATAAAAGTATTACTTTAACTCGTTATATATATATTTTTTATTGCAATTATTCATAATTTGTGACTATATTAAAAATATGTTACTTTATCTCAAAAAACAAATATTTTTACTTATAAAAATATTACTTTAACCCAATCATATTTATTATTCATCTTTCTTTTTATTGAATTCATAATATGTGACTATATTAAAAAACGTGATACTTTATTTAAAAAAACAAATATTTTTACTCTTAAAACATGATATTTTGTCTCAAAAAAATATATATATATATATTACTATAAAGGTATTACTTTAACTACGATATATTTATTTTTCTTTTGCAAGGTAATCATAATGTGGCTATATTAAAAAAACATGATATTTTATCAAAAATTGATAATTTTTCTTATAAAACTGTTAGTTTAACTGAGAAAGAAAAACAAAAAAAAAAAAAAAGCGGTGGCTTTGACCGCACACCTAAAAAGCAATATTCGATTTCGCAATTGTGGGAAGACGTATTTAAACTTCCAATCGCAGTAGTCGGTGTCTCATTTGAAGATAAATGAATGTCTCAAAACCTTACACGTTTTGATGGGCCATCAAATTAATACTAACTGTAATCTGATGGTACATGATTCAAAATATCAAATATACATGCACTAGTTTTGGAAGTGGGACTATGTATTGTCTCTGTCGTAGAAATGTACTTTGGGGTGCAATAATTTCGATGTTTTAATGTACTTTTGCGAAGAAAATATTATTATTATATTGTGGAAGGAAATGTACCAAATAATGTGGAACTATGTTTTGATTAGGATGTCAATAAGTCCGAGTATGACTAGACTCGATCTCGGACTCGTGCCACTTGGAGGCGGATTTTAATAAAATAAATAGATCCAAGTCTTGGTATTTCCTTTCATACCTAGACTCAACCTATTTAATCTTGTTAGATAATTTGTTATATGTTTTTTAATGATATTTTTACTTTTGTTTTATATTTTTAAGTTATTAAATCGAGTCTAATGGGTATAACCGAGTGTACCAATTGGGTGTTCGCCTTGGGGTGGATAGATTATTCTCAGAATCGGAGAATACGTATCAAAGTAATCAATGTCTTCTTTTTGTGCAGAACATTTAATTACAAGTCTAGCCTTGTACTTATCAATTGTTCTATCTCGCCTTCATTTTGTTCTTGAAAATCCATTTATAACCTAGTGGTTTACTTAGTCGGGAAGATCCACTAGTTCCCAAGTATGTGGATAAGATTCTAGAGAAATTTAGTGGGGATGACACGTCATTAGCTAGAACTCCTATAGATACGAGTCAACATCTATCCAAGCATAGAGGTGAGGTGTGTCTCAATTGGAATACTCACGAGTCATAGGAAGTCCGATGTACTTAATGAGTTGTACAAGACAAGGCATTGCTTATGCGGTGAGTAAATTGAGCAGAGATACATGAGTAATCCAGGGCATGACCACCGGAAAGGTATAGTAAGACTATTAAGGTATTTAAGATACACTCGTGATTTTGGACTATACTATACAAGATATCCTATTTTGTTATTGAAGGATACACCAACAATCCTCCACATGAATGGAAATTTCGAGGATACAAAGATTTGGTGATAAAGTGTCCTTGCATCTTGCTCTTGTGTTCCCTTGGCTTCCGATTGCATTTTGGTGATATTATCCAGGCATAATCTTGATTTGCGGTTATAAGGTAACCGATTTTCCGTCTTATCCCCGGGAAACAGGCGTCGAGAAATACAACTAATTAAGTACATAAGACTTCATATGACTCGTGAGTATTCCAATTGAGACACAACCTCACCTCTATTCTTCGATAGATGTTGACTCGTGTCTATAGGAGTTTTAGCTAATGACGTGTCATCCTTACTAAATTTCTCTAGAATTTTGGCCACATAACAAAATTTGTATTATCATCAATAAAAGTAATGAAGTACTTGTTGCTACCACGTGTTTGTGTCGATTTTAATCACGTACATCCGTGTGAATTAAATCGGTGGTTCATTATTTATTTCAATATTTTTAAATGATCTCCTTGTTAACTTTGCCTCAACACAAGTTTCACACTTGTGCTTGGAATCAATATGGAATGTTGGTATATAATTTAAGTTAATTAATCTACGAGAGTATCGAATTAACATGTCTTAGTCTACCATGCCACAAACCGGAAGACTCAAGCAAGTAAACAAAAGAGTTATTCATTTGGTGATTTTGGTTTAACAACCATTACATTGAGCTTAAAGACCCATCGGATGCATAACCCTTACCTATAAACATTCTATTTTTCATCAAAGTTACAACCCCGACTCAAAAACAATGCTAAAACCATGCTTATCTAAAAGCAAACCAGACACCTTTGATTTTTTGAATATCGCACGCGTACAACACATTGTTGAGAGTCGGTTCCTTTCTCGAACGTCATCTTCAAAACCACTTTTCCTTTCCTTTTGACCTCGAGAGGTATTTGAATTTCCCATGTCTGACTTCTCGCCATCTTCGCTGGCTCAAAGGAACTAAACATTTTTGATAGAACACACGTGCTTAGTGGCACCGAGTCAATCCACCATTGTTTGGGGTTTGCACCCACCAAGTTCACCTTAGATATCATTGCGGCCCGAGATTCATATCGATACCTCTTGAGAAATTTCTTCAACCATGTTAGCCTTTTCTGTTCTTTTCGGTTTCTTGCTTTGATCGAAGCCTTGTGACCCTTGCCGCCACAATTAAAGCATTTTACTTGAACTTCTTCTTGGAAATGCCTCATTTGGGTCCCAACTTAACCCCTTTTCCGTTGGCCCCATTTATGCTTTCCTTTGGAACTTTGCCCATGTTCAATAACATTGGCTTTAGCCACCTCAGATTGAACCACTTCTTTTTAGAACTTTTGTTGTCTTCTTGAGGTCGAAGTCTAACAACAAGTTCTTCAACGTTAATTTCCTTTCGCTTATGTTTTAAATAGTTATTGAAGTCTCTCCAAACCGGTGGCAATTTCTCAATGATTGTAGCCACTTGGAAAGTCTCAATAAGAACAAGTCATTCGGCATGAATATCATGTATGATCACCGAAGATCTTGCACTTGACGGATGATCGTTTTTGAGTCCACCATTTTATAATCCAAGAAGCGCCAATGATGAATATTTTCGCACCCGCATCCTCGGTCTTATACTTATGGTCCAAAAACTCCCATAGTTCCTTTGCCGTTTTCTTAGAGCTATACACATTGTGAAGCGAATCACGCAAGGCCATTCATGACATAATTTCTACACAAGAAATCAACATGATTCCAAGCATCCAAAGTGTTAATCGCTTGTGCATCAATCTTATCCTCACTAAGCGAGAGGAGGATCTTGATCCAAGAACCGTGTCAAGTTCAACGTGGTCAAGTAGAAGAGCATCTTCCGCTGCCATTGCTTAAAGTTCAAACCGTTAAACTTTTCTAGTTTTACTCCATGATTAACCGCACATTGAGCATGAGGTTGGCTACAAAAGCGAGTTGGTGCCACGGGGTTACCACCACCCCTTTGTTTGAATCGGATGCCATTTAAAACAAATATCAAATGAAGTTTTACACTTCAATCTATCGGAACAAAACCGATAAGAACAAATATATAAAATTTGTTCAAGATTTATTTTTAAGGTCCAAATATCGATTTCCTTCCGCTCCAAATTAGCACGGGTATTTATATCTTAGTACAAAATAAAATTCGAACAAACTTAACAACACAAAACAAAGTGAGTAAATACAAACAGATTTATTTATATATATGCATACATATATAGTAAACTAATTACCGAATCCAGAAAATAATGAAAACCGAAATTGAATTTCAATTGCAAAAATCAACTTCTTTAACCAAATTGATAATGCATATCCAGCGTTGAACTCACTAATTAAAATTAAACTATAGATATCATATGAATTCCATGAGCAATCTCGGCAGCATTACATAGTGCATGTATTTAATCTCACATGCAGAAATACTAAAAGCAAGGTGAAAAATTTGATAATACCAGTGAAAGAATGTGGACTTAAAATAAATGAATATGATAAATGTGTCTATGTTAAAGAGGATCGAAAATGGCTATGTCATTTTGTGTCTTTATGTAGACAAGGCTTATCATTGGAAGTAATGATAAAATAATTAAATCCACAAAAGATATGTTGAACTTGAGGTTTGGCATGAAAGATATGGGTTTAGCGACGTGATCCTCGGAATAAAGATTTTCTAGAACTTCAAATTGATTGACACTTGATCAGTCACATTATGTGGACAAGATTCTAGAAAAACGTAGTAAGGATGACACATCGTTAGCTAGAACTCCTATAGACACGAGTCAACATCAATCAAAGAATAGAGGTGAGGATGTGTCTCAATTGGAATACTCACGAGTCATAAGAAGTCGATGTACTTAATGAGTTGTACAAGACCACACATTGCTTATGCGGTGAGTAAATTGAGCAGATACACGAGTAATCCAGGGCACAACCACGGAAAGGTATAGTAAGAATACTAAGGTATTTAAGATATACTCGTGATTTTAGAGCGCACTATACAAGATCTCCGCATTGTTATTGAAGGATACATCGATGCTAATTGGATATACGATATTAAAGACTCTAAGTCTACAAGTGGATTTATATTCACTTTAGGAGGTGCGACCATATCGTGGAAATCTTCTATGATTGTTATAGCTAGATCCACAATGGAGTCTCGAATTTATAGCTTTAGACAAGTGTGGAGAAGAAGGTTTAATGGCTCGAAACTTTGAAGATATTCCAAAGTGGCCAAAGCCCGTGACAATTTGTATACATTGTGATAGTCAATCGGCAATTGGCGGAGGCATGAGCAATATGTATAATTGTAAGTCTAGACACATACGTCGCAAAACACAATACCATTAGACAAGTACTCTTAACTTGTGTTATCTTTATTGACTATGTGAAGTCAAAGGATAATTTAGTGGATCCGTTAACCAAAGGGTTAAATCGAGAGTTAGTTGCGAAATCATCAAAATGAATGAGACTTAAGCCTCTAGTAAAATGAGTTGATACAATGGAAACCCAACCTAGTTGACTGGAGATCCCAAGATCTAGGTTCAATGGGACAACCTAATTGTAAAAAGACTCTAGGATCACGTGGGGGATTTTTACCATGTCCATTCCTTAACGGTGAAGCCCTTGGAGAAAAGGATAAGCATTTGGCTTTTAATGATTCTTGTGCGTCGATAAGCCGAGTTGGGTAGTGCGAGCTACTATTAAAGAAGAATCACCTATGTGAGAGAGAAGTGTGGCCGCTTCAAGAGAATTGTCGATGCTCAATTCTTAGAACCTCTTGCGAGAACTGGGCGTATGTTCGGGGCCATGAATGAACATAATAATGAGAATCAAGTATGTTAGGAAGAATCTGTGTGAGATGTTTCATCGTTTACAAAAAAGGTAGAACAATTTAAAGACATCGCGACTACTTATCGGCTAGTAAGGTAAATATATTTTTACAAGGGTAGGTTCAAAGGGTAACACCTACCTATCCTATGCGAGGGTTCAACTGTTGGACTTTATCATCAAATATTTGTATCTTGACTTGTAAATGGAATTTCAAGAAGAAAATGAAGGTGGATGGAACAATTGATAAGTACAAGGCTAGACTTGTTATTAAAGGTTACATACAAAAAGAGGGCCTTGATTACCTTGATACGTATTCTCCGAGTTACAAGAATAACCTCCATTAGATTGGTACTTGCAATTGCCGCTTTGCAAAATCTTGAAGTACATCAAATGGATGTAAAAACTGCTTTTCTAAATAGAGATTTAGATGAGAAGATTTACATGGAACAACTTGAGGATTCTTCGCACTGGGCAAGAGAACAAGGTTTTGTAAAGTCGGTCAAGTAATTATATGGCTCAAACAGGCACCAAAACAATGGCATGAAAAATTTGATAATGCTATGAAAGAATGTGGATTTAAAATAAATGAATGTGATAAATTTGTCTATGTTAAAGAGACTGAAAATGGCTATGTCATTTTGTGTCTTTATGTAGACGATATGCTTATCATTGGAAGTAATGATAAAATAATTAAATCCACATGAGATATGTTGAATTCAAGGTTTGGCATGAAAGATACAGTGTAGCGAGATGTGATCCTCGGAATAAAAATCTCTAGAACTTCAAATGGATCGGCACTTGATCAGTCACATTATGTGGATAAGATTCTAGAGAAATTTAGTAAGGATGACACGTCATTAGCTAGAACTCCTATAGACACGAGTCAATATCTATCGAAGAATAGAGGTGAGGTTTGTGTCTCAATTGGAATACTCATGAGTCATATGAAGTATGATGTACTTAATGAGTTGTACAAGACTAGACATTGCTTATGCGGTGAGTAAATTGAGCAGATACACGAGTAATCCAGGCACGACCCTTCGAAAGGTATAGTAAGAATACTAAGGTATTTAAGATATACTCGTGATTTTAGACTACACTATACAAGATCTCCTATTTGTTATTGAAGGATACAATGATGTTAATTGGATATCCGATATTAAAGACTCTAAGTCTACAAATGGATTTGTATTCATTTTAGGAGGTGCAACCATTTCGTGGAAATCGTCTAAGCTGACGGTTATAGCTAGATCCATAATAGAGTTTGAGTTTATAGCTTTAAACAAGTGTGGAGAAGAAAGGTTTAATGGCTTGAAACTTCTTAGAAGATATTCCAAGATGGGGTAATCATGTGCCGAAGAATTTGTATACATTGTAATAGTCAATCGCAATTATCATGGCACGCGAGCAATATGTACAATGGTAAGTCTAGACATATACGTCGAGGCACAATACCATTAGACAACTACTCTCAATGGTGTTATCTCTATTGACTATGTGAAGTCAAAGGATAATTGAGCGGATCCGATTAAACAAATGGTTAAATCGAGAGTTAGTTGCTAAATCATCAAGAGGAATAAGACTTAAGCCTGCGGAAAAATGAGTTGATACAATAGAAACCCAAAGTTGACTCAAGATCCCAAGATCTAGGTTTAATGGGACAACCTAATTGTAAAAGACTCTAGGATCATTTGTGGGGGATTTTTCCTTGTGCATTCCTTAACAAATGAAGCCCATGGAGAAAAAGGATAAGCATTTGGCCTTTAATGATTCTTGTGCGTCGGTAAGCCGATTTGGGTAGTGCGGGCTACTCTTAAAGAAGAATCACCTATGTGAGAGAGGTGGGACCGCTTCGAAGAGAATTGTGTGAGGCTCAATTCTTAGAACCTCTTGAGAACCAGGGCGTATGTTTAGGGCCATGAATGAGTATAACAATGAGAAGCGAGGTATGTTAGGAATAATCTATGTGAGATGTATCATCGTTTACACAAAAGGCATAACGATTTAAAGACATCACGTCTCTCGATCAGCTAGTAAAGTAAATATATTTTTACAAGGGAAGGTTCAAAGGGTAACACCTACCTATCTTATGGGGTTCAAATTTGTTGGATTTTATCATCAAATCATTGTATCCTCGAATTTTCCATTCATGTGGGGGATTGTTGGAAAATTGAATGGAAATTGTATTTTGGCATAATTTCTTGGACACATTTCTTCAATAATGAAGAAAATATTTAACTCTCTAATAGTGTTTAATTTTGTAACACCTAAAACTCCCAACTCATGGAGTAATGGGAGAGTGATGACACTATAAACTCCAAAGTCATGGAGAAATGTGGGAAATGAATGCCCCAAGTCATAGGGTAGTGGGGAGTTAATGTGGCTTGATCTTGAAGCCTATAAAGGAGGTCCACGTTTTTCACAATCTACACCACAAACACTCCTACACTTGCATAAACAAATTTTCTCGCATACGCTTCTTGAGTTCCTTGGCTTCCAATTGCATGTTGGTGGTGATTCCAAGCATAGTTTTTCGGTTCGCGGGGAATTAAGGAAACCGATTTTCCCATCTTATCCTGGGAAACAAACGTCTAGAATATGGGATGAATGTTTTAAGGATAGTGTGTTCAACACATGATTCAGGCCAATTTTAAATTGTGCTTTTGTGATTTAGTTTATTACAAATTTTCAATTGTTGTTCGTAATTTGTAATGTCATCTTGATTGTGTAATTCCAAATCGTATTTGAAATACACTTTTTTTCCTATAAAGTTTGTTAAGAAAATTAAGAAGTATAGTTTAATAAAAACCAAAAAATTCCAAAACTGAATTTAAATGAAATTACAACTTGCAAAGAACTAATTGTATAAATTGAAATCACATAAGCACAATATGAAATTGGCCCGGATAGTGTGTTGCAAATGACTAATTGTATAAATTGAAATCACATAAGCGAGAATATAAAATTGGCCCGGATAATTTTTCGGTTATATAAACTATACTTCTTATTTTTCTTAACAAACTTAAAGCAAATTCGCCCCCTATTCTCGGACGTTAGTTTCCTAGGATAAGACGGGAAAATCGGGTTACCTTATAATCGATTTAATCAAGATTATGCCTGTATAATATCACCAAAATGCAAGCTCGGGAAGCCAAGGTAACACAAGAGCAAGATGCAAGGACTTTTGTTATGCAAGTGTAGGAGTTGTGTTGGGTGTTGATTGTGAAAAATTGAACCACCTTTTATAGGCTTCAAGATCAACCCATATTAACTCCCCACTACCCCATGACTTGGGGCATTCACTTCCCACTCCTCCATCACTTGGGAGTTTCAAGTGCCATCACTCTCCACTCCTCCATGACTAGGAGGTTCAAGTGTCATCACTCTCCCCCGCTCCATGAGTTGGGAGTTTTAGATGTTACAAAATTAAACACCATTGGAGTTAAATATATTCTTCATTATTGAAGAAATAGGTTCAAGAAATTATGCCAAAAGCACAATTTCCATTCAACTTTTCGAACAACCCCCACATGAATGGAAATGTCGAAGATATAAAGATTTGGTGATAAAACCCAAGAGTTGAACCATGCATAGGATAGGTAGGTGTTACCCTTTGAACCTTCCTTGCGAAAAATAAATTTACTTTACTAGCCGATCAAGAGCGCGATGTCTTTGAATCGTTATGCCTTTTGTGTAAACGATGATACATCTCACACATGATTCTTTCTAGCATACTTGAGTTCTCATTGTTATGTTCATTCATGGCCCCGAACATACGCCTGGTTCTCAGTAAGAGGTTCTAAGAATTGAGCCTCACACAATTCTTTCGAAGCGGCCCCACTTCTCTCTCACATAGGTGATTCTTCTTTAAGAGTAGCCCACACTACCCAACTCAGCTTACCAACGTACAATAATCATTAAAAGCCAAATGCTTATCCTTTTCTCCCGGGCTTCTTTGTCAAGGAATGGACAAGGGAAAAATCCTCACAGTGATGATCTTAGAGTCTTTTTACAATTAGGTTGTCCCATTGAACCTAGATCTTGGATCTCAAATCAACTAGGTTGGGTTTTCATTGTATCAAATCATTTTTCGAAGCTTAAGTCCCATTCCGCTTGATGATTTCGCAACTAACTCTCGATTTAACCCTTTGGTTAACAGATCCGCTAAATTATCCTTTGACTTCACATAGTCAATAGAGATAACACCAGTTGAGAGCGATTGTCTAGTGGTATTGTGTCTACGATGTATGTGTCTAGACTTACCATTATACATATTGCTCTATGCCCCGCCAATCGCCGATTGACTATCACAATATATACAAATTGCCTTAGACAGGCTTTGGCCATTTTGGAATATCTTCTAAGAAGTTTTGGAGTCATTAAACTTCTTCTCCACACTTGTCTAAAGCTATAAACTCGAGACTCCATTGTGGATCTAGGTATATAACCGCTCGCTTAGAAGATTTCCACGATATGGTTGGACCTCCTAAAGTGAATACAAATCCACTTGTAGACTTAGAGTCTTTAATATCGATATCCAATTAGCATCGTTGTATCCTTCAATAACAGCAGGATATCTTGTATAGTGCGTCCAAAATCACGAGTGTATCTTAAATACCTTAGTATTCTCACTATACCTTTCAGTGGTCATGCCCTGGATTACTCGTGTATCTGCTCAATTTACTCACTGCATAAGCAATGTCTGGTCTTGTACAACTCATTAAGTATATCAGACTTCCTATGACTCGTGAGTATTCCAATTGAGACACAGCCTCACCTCTATTCTTTGATTGATGTTGACTCGTGTCTATAGGAGTTCTAGCTAACGACGTGTCATCCTTACTACTTTTTTCTAGAATCTTGTCCACATAACGTGACTGATCAAGTGTCAATCCATTTGAAGTTCTAAAAATCTTTATTCCGAGGATCACGTCGGCTAAACTAATATCTTTCATGTCAACCTCGAGTTCAACATATATTTTGTGGATTTAATTATTTTATCATTACTTCCAATGATAAGCATGTCACTACATAAAGACACAAAATGACAGCCATTTTCGATCACTTTAACATAAACACATTTATCACATTCATTTATTTTAAATCCACAATCTTTCTGGCATTATCAAATTTTTCATGCCATTAGTTTGGTGCATGTTTCAAGCCATATAATGACTTGACCGGTTTACAAACCTTGTTCTCTTGCCCAGTGCGAGAGAATCCCTCAGGTTGTTCCATGTAAATCTCTCGTCTAAATCTCCAATTAGAAAAACCATTTTTATATCCATTTGATGTACTTCAAGATTCCGCAGCACAATTGCAAGTACCAATCTAATGGAGGTTATTCTTGTAATCGGAGGATACATATCAAAGTAATCAAGACCCTCTTTTTTCTCAGAACCTTTAATTACAAGACTAGCCTTGTACTTATCTATTGTTCCATCTCGCCTTCATTTTCTTCTCAAAAATCCATTTGAAATATAGTGGTTTACTTCTTTCGGGAAGATCCACTAGTTCCTATGTATGGTTTTGCAAGATGGAATCAATTTCACTTTTTATGGCCTATTTCCATAATGGTCCTTGAGAAGAAATTATAGCTTCACTGTAGCTTTGAGGTTCACTTTGACTTGTAGATTAGAAAAACGGACCAATTTTTTTCTAACCTAGCTCGTTTCTTTGCGTCTAAGCTCCACCTCTTCTTCTTTATTTTCTTGCTCTTGTTCTATTAAATCATGTATCGATTTAGAAGAGCTTGCTACTTCTCTCGATCTACACATAAATACATTTTCAAAGAACGAAGCATTTCTTGATTCAATTATCGCGTTCTTGTGTATATCTTCAACTTTAGATTCATGCGCAAGAAACCGATAAACATTAATGTTATGTGTATATCCAATAAATATGTAGTCAACAGATTTTGGGATCTACCTTCACCTTTTTTGGTGTAGGTATAACAATCTTAGCAAGACACCTCCACACTCGTAAGTATTTGTAAGATGGCATTCTTCCATGCCATAACTCATAAGGGCTTTTGTCTAATTTCTTATAGGGCACCTTATTTAAAAGGTAATTAGATGTCAAGACAACTTCAAACGGTGGTGGGTCTAACCGTGGCACCAACTTCGGCTTTTGTAGCCAACCCCATGGTTAATGTGCGGTTAATCATGGGGAAAAAAAAAAAATTAATGGCTTGAACGTTAAGCGGTGGCGTGAGAAGATGCTCTTCTACTTAACCACCTTGAACTTGGCACGGTTCTTGATCAAGATCCTCCACAACTTAGTGAGGATGAGGTGATACACAAGCGGTTAACGCTTTGGATGCTTGGAATCATCCGATTTCTTATGTAGAAATTATGTTATGAATGACCTTGTAGATTCGCTTTACAACGTGTATAGCTCTAAGAAAAGCGCAAAGGAACCGGGGAGTCTTTGGACCATAAGTATAAGACCGAGGATGCGGGTGCGAAAAAATTCATCATTGGCCGCTTCTTGGATTATAAAATGGTGGACTCAAAAATGGTCATCGATCAAGTGCAAGAGCTTCAGCGATCATACATGATATTCATGCCAAATGAATGGTTCTTAGTGAGACTTTCCAAGTGCCGCAACCATTGAGAAATGGCCACCAGCTTGGAGAGACTTCAAGAACTATTTAAAACATAAGTGAAAGAAAATAAATGTTGAAGAACTTGTTGTTAGACTTCGCATTGAAGAAGACAACAAAAGTTAGAAAAAGAAGTGGTTCAATCTGAGGTGGCTAAAGCCAATGTTATTGAACATAGGCAAAGTTCCAAAGGCAAGAATAAATCCGGGGCCGCGGGAAAAGGGTTAAGTTGGGACCCAAAGGAGGCATTTCCAAGAAGAAGTTCGAAGGAAAATGCTTTAATTGTGGCTGCAAAAGGTCAAGGCTCGACTACAAGAAACCGAAAAAGAATAAAGAGGCTAACATGGTTGAAGAAATTTCTCAAGATGTGTGAGTTATGAATCTGGCTACAATGATCTCGAGGTGAACTTGGTGGGTGCAAACCCCAAACAATGGTGGATTGACTCGGTGCCACTAAGCACGTGTGTTGTCAAAGAAATGTTTAGTTCCTTTGAGGCACCAAGACGGCGAGAAGCTATACATGGGGAATTCAAACTACTCTACGAGGTCAAAGGGAAAGGAAAAGTGGTTTTGAAGATGATGTCCAGGAGAGGAACCGACTCTCAACAATGTGTTTTACGTGCGGAGATTTAAAAAATCCGATTATGCGGTTCATTTTTAGATAAGCATGGTTTTTGCATTGTTTTTGAGTCGGGGGTTGTAACATTGATGAAAAATGGAATGTTTGTAGGCAAGGGTTATGCTTCGATGGGTCATTTTTAAACTCAATGTAATGGTTATTAAACCAAAAATCAATGAAATGAATAACTCTTTGTTTACTTGCTTGAGTCTTCCAATTTATGGCGGTAGACTAGAATATATTAATTATGATACTTTAAGTTAATTAATTAACTTGAATCATATACCAACATTCCATATTGATTCCAAGCACAAGTGTGAAACTTGTGTTGAGACAAAGTTAACAAGGATCATTTAAAAATATTGAAAAAATAATGAACCACTTGATTTAATTCACACCAATGTATGTGATTAAAATCGACACAAACACGTGGGGCAACAAGTACTTTATTACTTTTATAGATGATAACACAAAGTTTTGTTATGTGTATCTTCTTAAAAGTAAAGATGAAGCTATAGAGAAATTTATTCTCTATAAAAATGAAGTTGAGAATTAACTCAACAAGAAAATTAAGGCGCTAAGAAGTGATCGTGGAGGTGAATATGAACTCAATCCAACACACTTATTTGTGAAGGAAAGATTACTTCAACCAGTTGAAGAGGAAAAGTTTCAAGAACAAAAAAAGGGTCTACTCTCCAAGTTGAAGGAGTGTAGAAAGGTTCAAGGTTGAACCATGAGTTTCATGTCTGTTGGAAGTTTGTGTGATCAATTCCAAAGACGTGAAGGGAGTCAAGTAGCAAATGACTATCTTGTGAAGAAGCTAAGTCGCAGGAGACGCCAACTGTGTGATCAAGGCTGTCTCTAGGCGAGAACTTCTCTCGTAACTTGAGATGTTACTTAGTTGATTCCTCCAGGAGTTGGAGAAGAGTGGATTAGAGGAATTACCCCATCCTCGAACCACTATAAATTTGCTTGTGTCATTTACCTTCAAAGACATTTACTTTCTTGCTTATATTTTTCATATATCTTTGATAAGTTATCTTGCTATCCAACCGATAATAACAAGTGCTAAAACAAGTGTTAAAAACAAGCTTTAAATTAACTAGATCTCAATCTTTTTCAAAAGGTTTAACACTTGTGCTTTCAAATTCTTTCATCTTTAAAGCAAATCTAACTCGCATTCTTATGTTTCTTTGTGGAAGAGTTTGATGACTGGAAGATTCGTATGCGAGCTCATCTATCAACTTTACATGATGAAATGTGGCTTGTGATAGAGGATGGGTCATTGCAAATACTAAAAGTCAATAATGCTATCAAGAGCACCTCCGGTGAAAGAGAGGAATTTGCGGTAGCCAAGGCTAGACCATCTATAGTTGAGAAACCTTGTCTTGAATGGACTAATGAACATAGAAAGAGATATAACCTGGACAATGTGGCCAAAGATATTCTCTACAAGACGTTGGACAAAGCAATGTTCAACAAAGTCAAGTCATGCAAATCGGCCAAAGAAATGCGGGATAAGCTAACCCGATTTGTGAAGGATCGAAGCATTAAAGAAAATAAATTAGCTGTTCATTCTTTGTTCAAAAATATGAAAACTTTAAAATACTTGCGGTGAAAGTCCTGGATCATTTGGATGTCGATTCTGAGAGATAAAAAATGAGCTTTCGACTCTTGGGAAAAAGAGTACACTCAAAAGGAGATGTGCATGAAGATACTAAGATCTCTCCTAATTGAATGGGAAATGAAGGTCATGGCCCTGAGACATTCAATGGACCTCTCAAAGACATCGAATGATGAGTTATTCTCGAGACCTCAAAGCCTATAAGTTTGAGTGAGAAGAAAAGATCAGAGGAAACAATTGTACCCAAGACAAGTACGCTGGCGGCGGTGAAGGAAGAAAGGCGAGCCAAAGGAGACCATTGACCAGGAGAAATTGCCCTCATGGTGAAAAGATTCAATAAGTTCGTCAACAAGAACTATAAAAGGAACAAGGTGAAACCTCTAGGAGACATTCAACACCTTCCAAAGCAAGGGAGGACAGACCACCCAAGAGAGCGACTATCGAGAGCTAATAATCGGAGAACAGAGAGAGCGATCGAGAGCTAAAAACATGTGTTGGAATTGCAGACAACCAGGACACTATGTTGTTGATTGTTCCTATCCACCACCAACAAATAGAGAAATGAGGAAGAAAGAAGAGACTTGAGGAAAGAAGACAAGAAAAGAAGAAAGCCATATTGATTTCTTTGAAAGCTAAATGAACGACCAAGGGCAAATAACCAATGCAGACTCGGATAGTAGTGAAGTGACTACTCAAGTGATACAAAAAAAAGAGGCTTTGATCTACCTCATGGCTAAATAACAAGATCAAGAAGATGAGGTACATTCTAACCCATCTCATTGATTCAAGTGATAGTGATCGTGATACACACACTTCATCACCCACAGATCTTTATGATTCATTAGGCAAAATGATGAAAGATTTTGAGCACATTAAACCTCACACACACTTCTAAATGAGGAAAACAACCAGCTTAAAAGCTAAAACTCACGGTGACTAAAGAAGTCGAGTACTCTAAGTCACATTCTTTGATGAGAACACTAAGCTAAATCTTTGAAAATACAAAGATCTTAAGCGAGTTAGTCACTGCGAGAAAAGAGAAAAAGATTATAAAAATGTGATTGCCTCATTTACAAAAGCATCCAAATAATTGGATGAACTTATTATGAGTCAAAAAGAGTGTCGAGACAAGACAGGCATAGGATTCAATTCCTTTGTGCATAGTCAAGCTCAAGAGTGATTTTGGAAAAAGGACCCTCAAGAAATGAGGGAATCCAAAAACCCAAAACACCATATGTTGCACCAACAAATACACCAAAACACAATGACAATCATACTAGCCTTGGTTACAAAGGAAAAGGAAAGAAGCAGTGAGAGTATCTTTGAAAGGGCGGTGAGAAGAAATTGAGACAGTCCCGGCGGACTTCTAACAAAAATACTCTGTAAAAAGCCAAACAGAGCTATCAAAAGCCCCAGAAATTTCATCAAAGAAATACATATGATGGGAATGGTAGAAATTATCCAAACCAAGTGATTGGAATAATCTTGTGAAATATCAAAGAAAGACCTATGGGATACAAGCCAAAATGGCAAAGACCTAAACCTCAACAAAGGTCATTCCCAAGGCAAAAGAGCTTTTATCGAAGCACACATGTGCACCCAAGCACTACACCAGAAATTCCACAACTACCCTAAGAAAGTAGTTGCTAAAAAACAAACACACGGGCATACGGACAAAAGAGACAGGTTGTATGATCCAAAAAACCCCAAGCAATTTGCTAATGTACATTATGATTGTGGTGCTTGATAAATGGAAACTTCTTAGAAGTCGGATCATCCGGCTATAGGTTGGTTGGAGCATCTTATAGCACTAACCCCCAGGACCAGGAAAGTATGGGTACCTAAAAGCGATTTTCTTGATTGCGGGTTCAAGGAGCAGTGAGTGTCGAGGAACCTGGTACATGGATAGTGGCTGTTCTAGACATATGACAGGGAATAAAAGAAATCTGTCAAGATTCAAGGAGATCAAAGGTGCAAAAGTCATATTTGGAGGAAATGAAGCTCCAGGGGAGATCAAAGGCACATGATCCATCAAGAAAAATGGACTAGAGATCACAGATGTTGCATATGTTGAAGGCCTCAACTTCAACCTGTTAAGCATCAGCCAACTCTGTGACAAAGGCTACAATGTGGGATTCAACATGGGGATATGCCAGATCAAGGATGCTGAATCTAATGAAATTGTGCTGCAAGGAACAAGACAAAAGAATATGTATGTAGTGGATTGGTCTACTGCTACACCAAGCACATGTCTGCTAGCAAGGAGTATAGCCAAATCCAGTTGGTTGTGGCATAAGAATGTTGTTTGAGTCACACTGAATTTCAAGACACATCAACAAGCTTGCAATGAGTCATCTTGTGGAAGGATTGCGGACTCAAGAGTATACAAGAAAGAAAGTATATGTGATGCATGCCGGATGGGAAAGCAAATCAAATCATCATTCAAGGATAAGCCAAGTCCCTCTCAACCAGGACATTACATTTGTTGCATATGGATTTATTTGGTCTGTTGAACAAAGCTAGCATCGTGGAAAGAAATACACCTTAGTGGTGATGGATTACTATTCAAGATATACATGGACAATTTTCATGTGTAAAAGAAGGAAGATCGATGGGGAATTGAGTTTTCAATGGGATTATAACTCAAGTATTATGTTGAAAATGGTATTGTAACGCCCTTTCTAGCTTACTTGAATTTTATTGCGGAAAATAAGAAATAAAGAGAATTCCTTAAAAAATATCTAAATTATGAAATAGTAGAACTTTTACTTCATTCGAAACTTTGCAATGAATAAAAACTAATAATTACTAATCCAAAACATTACGTCTTGAAAATACAATGACATTCAACGTTTAATGAACTAAAAAGTCAAACTTTAAAAATATAAAATAATTTCATTGACATGGGTTCCCTGAGTCATCTGCGCCTGACCATCTCCTTCCTTTCGCATTCTCATCCGAAAAATATTCAACATTCGTGGAATGAGCTAAAGGAGCTCAACAAGTAACCTCATGCATGAATGCATGCCTAATGCAATATATTAACTTTTAACTTAAAAAGACTTTACATATCCTTTACTTAAAACTTTCTTTTCATTCCTTAAAACTTTCTTTCGCATAAAACTTTGTCTTTCGTTGCATGAAACATTCTTAGGACGCGAGCTCACTTGGTAACACATTGTTCTAATCAGTGGTCGCAATGGCCTTGTTATTTGGAACCCGATTAACATTTTGCCCGAAGGCACATTTCCATTCGTTTTGCCCGAAGGCCATTTTCCATTCGTTTTGCCCGAAGGCCCTTTTTCTTGAACATTAACATTAGCATAAGCGCACATTGTCGAACGCCGGTCCCCGCGCCCATTTCCCACTCACTCAAAGATCATAGAACAATGTGCACCCATTTATTAAAAACATTATTAATTATAGACCTTAAAACTTGACATTATTTAATCTTTGTGTGCTCGTGAAATGCCATGAACATACATTAGCATGATGCATGAACCTAAGTGATGCGACTTTAATTGAATACGGACATAAACATAAAGGCATAAGCATGATAATTAAATCACATTAATTAGCAAGCATATTAAAAGTAAACATGACTTGAAACATGTAAATAATGATAGACCTACATTAAAGGTACTCAACATTAATTTGGGAAAAATCTTATATTGATTAGTTAGGGAAAAATCATACATTCAATTAGTTAAGGGAAAATCCTATATTCAATTAATCAAGGAAACCCTACATTCAATTAGTCAAGGAAAAACCTACATTCGATTAGTTAAGGGAAAACCCTACATTCATTTAGTCTAGGGAAAACCATACATTCAATTAATCAAGGAATACCCTACATTCAATTAGTTAAGGAAAAACCCTACATTCAATTAGTTAGGGATAAACCCTGTGTTCAATTAATCAAGGAAAGACTTTCAATTAGTTAAGCGAAAACCCTGCATTCATTGTCCCCATTCATAATAGTTTAAAATCCATTACTAATGAAAATACTTAATCCAATATTAATAATGAAAAGACCAAAACAGTGGTAGCCATAATCTAACTTGGCAAAAGGTAAACTAATATATATTATATAATTTAAACTAAACTGAACAACTTTGAATGGATTAAAAACAATCTGATGACTTCCATACATGAATTGAAAAGGCACAAGAACTTTATCCACCCAACACAATATTTCGACGTCGACGGAGGACGTGCTATGCTCAAAAAAAGGAACAATCAATATATACATGCATGGTTTTGATCAATAGCATTCAACTGTACCGGCAATTCACAAAATCGACGACATGATATTTAATCAAACACGTATGGATTTCCAAAACACATAAATTCATATATATTGGGCGACAGACTTTCTATTAGATATCATTATAATTGAATATCAATTCTATGTGAAACTAAAGAGATTACTTGCCTGTTCAACTTAGGGGTAATAAAATCCTTTGCAGGCCTCTTTCGATTGAATCACGTTGGGAAAAATCGCAGATCTTTCTTCTCTTTTCTCTTCCTCTTGGTCGATTTCTCTCCCCTCTCTAATTGCCGTGATTTCTCGTGTTCTGTAAAGTGGGATTTATGTGTCTTATATCTGTGTTTTAACCTACTCCCAATTGGGCTAGGTTTAGGGCACATGGGCCTATAATCAACTTACGAACAATATGGGTCTAATTTAATACTTTATACTAATTGAAAATCCAATTATTTTTTATAAGGCCCAATTTAATAAATTCGCAGTCCAATTAAAAAGACTCTTTTATTATCCGTAATTTAATAAATTAAATATCTAGTAAAACCATTGATAAATTTCTAATTAACCATTATTATTCCATAAAATAAACTAATAATATAATAATAAAATTCTTATTAAGGCATAAAAAATCCGGTCGTTACATTCTCCCCACCTTATAAAAGTTTCGTCCTCGAAACTTGTCAAATATAAAAAAACAATATTCTAAGTCGTAAAACAACTTTCAATTCTTTTTTCTCTTTTTTCCCCACCCAGACATAAATCAGGAAAATAAGCAAACACTAGGAAAAGATTTTTGAACAAATATGAAATTTGCAAGTATAAAACTTAAATTGTTTGAACTTTAAGCACTCAATCATGCAAATATTTGACACTGCACATGTAGATAAAATAAGAAACTCCGCTCACCAACCAACATTTATGATAATCCATTTAGAAACATCGTATCTTAATAAGCAAGTAACTTATCACCATAACCACAAAAAGAAATGTTTGATACCAACAAAAGTTGTGAAATGTGGAAGTTAAAAGATGGTGGATACAAAAGAACCCGCCAACTAAGCATAGAGAATGATAATGAATATTGATTGGGAATGAATAGTGAATTTCAAAGTCACAATATTTTTGAGTCATCAACTCATGAAGAATACAAAACACAATTCCAAGCATATAATGACAAGAGGTCGATGACAGGAGAAATGAGCATGAACAAGTTCAAAAATCCACAGAATGGGAATTGAAACCGGCGAAAATTGGATTAAGAAAATAAATTCTGATGATGAATGACCCAATATTATTGGAAGCACAAATGAGATAGTATTATCTTTGTGAGCCCACGAAAAAACTAGGACAAGAGTTTACTGGTAGCTTTAAAATATTGACCCACTTCAACTTGAGCCACTGTTAAATAGAGAAATAAAGAAAAAAAAAAGACAGATGGAGATAGCAAAATATCGGATCATGAGTTGAATCAAGAAAAGAAAACAAGCATAAGCTAAATCAAAAATCCCAGTGGAAAAATGAGAACAACCAGGGAGAAAAGAAAGAGGAAAAACTAAAATTGAAATAAAAGTAAGAAATGAGGGAGACCTACAAAGTAAAAGAATTGTAGGCACAGGTAGGCTTCACACAATTATTTGAGAAATTCTTTGTCAGATATGGATATAATCCATATGAACATGAGCCCCTTTGTTTTTTTACGATTCAATAGTTTTTAAAGATAAGCAAAAATACAACAATAATTAGCAAGTCCAAGATGTCAAAATTGATGAGAACATGGGTCAAAGTCCAAACGAAAACTCTGATGAAAAATATAGCAAGCCCAAAAATATGGGCAGTGATGATGAGGCTCAAAATCACTCGAAGGAAAATTCATCTAGACTTAGTGATACATTCAATTTGGACAAATTACTCAATTGCAGAGAGAAGAAGAAACTGGAAGTTAGAGACAAAAAGAGTGTAAAGTAGAGAGAAAAATCAAGAAGGGAAAAAGAAAATTGAGAGACAAATTAGAGAAGAGAAAAAAACTGACTCCCGAATATATGAGGAGATAAGGAGCAACAAAGAAATGAAAGAAGACAAAAGAAAGGGTGAAAGGGGAGGAAGAAAGAAAGTAGGGAGGAAAAAAATAATCCCTACTATACCACATGAGAAATTCGTTATCTGATAATAACATAGCAAATTGTAATAGAGTATTTTGCAAGAAAATGATCAAAGAATATGTAGAGGAAATTTAGAACTTTTTGGGTTTGAAAGCGGAAGAAAATGATCCGGAGGTAATCGAAAAAATAAAAGATCTTGAAAGAAGGGAGTGTGGAAAAAACAATATGGAGCAGTGAAGAGCATCCACATAGGCTGAAGGAATACTAGGTAAGAAATGAATCTACTAAGCTTTAATGTTAAAGGATGATACTCACAAGTGGGGACCTAATCCCTTCAGGGTGGTGGATAGTTGGATGCTTGGCCCTATATTTTTAGAGTTTGTAAATTCCGAACGGGATTTGTTCTCAAAGAAAAGCTTAAAAGGCTTAAGGAAAAATCAAACAGTGGAACAGAGGAATTTTGAGGGATCTAAACAAGAACATAAAGGAGGCAAAGGAAGAATTAAATAGTTGGACATGAATTTTTGAAGCTAGGAAAATAAAGAAACAGACATCACGAATTGGAAGGAAATTTGGTTTCACTTGCAAGATTTATTAATGAAAAGGGATGCGTTATTGTTTTAAAAAAAAAAAAAACTCTGTTGAAATGGTTGATAGATGGGGATTTGAATTCTAGATGTTATCATTTAATGTCAATGAGAATGTTAAGAAATGAGGGGTTAAAGAAATATTTAGGAAGGAATTGATGAACTTTGCTTATCTACAGGAAACAAAATGGAGAAAATTGATAGAGAGTTTGGTGTAAAGTTATGGTCAAATAACGATTTTGGGTTAGGATACTTGGGTTCTCAAAGAGCATCATGTGGATTGCTCAACACATGAGATAATAGAATATCTATTGTTTATCAAAGATTGGTTTATCAAAGGAAGATTAGCAATAATAAGGAAATGGGAAAATCATGACGAATTGATAAAATTTGCAATGTCAATTCATCTTGTTCATTTGTTAGGAAGAGAAAACTTTGGGAGGAGATAAATACAAAATTGAGACAATGAAAAAAAAATGTATTGCTGATGACTTTAATGTAGGAAATTTTCAATGGGGAAGAAAATACATTGCAGGTAATGTGAACAATAGATAAATGAAAGAAATGATTTTATTAGAAATTGTGAAGTTATTGATCTCTCTATTAAGAAGAAGATCCACTTGGTATAAATGTGATGACAGTTGTGACAGTTAAATAGAATTGTAATCTCAGATAGGTGGATGGAAACGGCCGAATTACTTTTTAGTGGGGTTGAAAAGAAATATCTATGTCTATTGCTCAATCATTTTGAAGGAGAAGTACAAATAATAATTGGGAGCCAAAACCATTCAGATTTCTAGATTGTTGACATTTACATTCGAATTTTCAAGTTTTCTTTTTTTTTTTTTGCAGAATTAGAAAAGAATAAAATTAAGATTTGAGGATAAGATTCTTTTGCTCTAAAGAAAAATTGAAAATACTAAAGGATAAACTCAAAGTTTGGAACAAGTGTTTTGGGTGATTAATAGAAAAATATAAAGTCATATATTAGAAAAATACATGCAAAATTCAAGTTTTAGGTGTCATTAAAACATATCCAAATTCAAAATACATATATTGGTTTAAAACATTTACTCATGTGGATCAAAACGTTGAAGTAACTAATCATATACAATAAATGAAAACAATACAGTTCACGAAATAATATGATTTCATCAAATAATCTATGTCATTCAAAGTGCATTCTCAACTGCAATCTAAAGCCAGAAACATAAATACGATATTGTACATGCATAATTAAACTGAATTTAAAACTTACCATATAGTGGAGGGAGATGCTCAAAGCGCGACTCAGAACCCATGACTCGTTTACTTTAAACTTATCGTAAATTAAATCATTTTATAGTCTCTGAACCGATTTTAAAAAGCCTGGCTCGATACCACTAAATGTAACGCCCTTTAGCTTACTTGAATTTTATTGCGGAAAATAAGAAATAAAGAGAATTCCTAAAAAATATCTAAATTATGAAATAGTAAAACTTTTACTTCATTGAAACTTTGCAACTGAATAAAAACTAATAATTACTAATCCAAAACATTCGTCTTGAAAATACAATGACATTCAACGTTTAATGAACTAAAAAGTCAAACTTTAAAAATATAAAATAATTTCATTGACATGGGTTCCAAAGTCACAAATGACCATCTCCTTCCCTTCGCATTCTCATCCGAAAAATATTCAACATTTGTGGAATGAGCTAAAGGATCTCAACAAGTAACCTCATGCATGAATGCATGCCTAATGCAATATATTAACTTTTAACTTAAAAAGACATTACATATCCTTTACTTAAAACATTCTTTTCATTCCTTAAAACTTTCTTTCGCATAAAACTTTGTCTTTCGTTGCATGAAACATTCTTAGGGACGCGAGCTCACTTGGTAATACATTGTTCTAATCGGGTCGCAATGGGCCTTGTTATTTGGAACCCGATTAACATTTTGCCCGAAGGCACATTTCCATTCGTTTTGCCCAAAGGCCATTTTCCATTCGTTTTGCCCGAAGGCCCTTTTCCTTGAACATTAACATTAGCCGCAGCGGCACATTGTCGAACGCCGGTCCCCGCGCCCATTCCCACTCACTCCAAAGATCATAGAACAATGTGCACCCATTTATTAAAAACATTATTAATTATAGACCTTAAAACTTGACATTATTTAATCTTTGTGTGCTCGTGAAATGCCATGAACATACATTAGCATGATGCATGAACCTAAGTGATGCGACTTTAATTGAATACGAACATAAGCATAAAGGGCATAAGCATGATAGTTAAATCACATTAATTAGCAAGCATATTAAAAGTAAACATGACTTGAAACATGTAAATAATGATAGACCTACATTAAAGGTACTCAACATTAATTTGGGAAAAATCTTATATTCGATTAGTTAGGGAAAAATCATACATTCAATTAGTTAAGGGAAAATCCTATATTCAATTAATCAAGGGAAACCCTACATTCAATTAGTCAAGGAAAACCTACATTCGATTAGTTAAGGGAAAACCCTACATTCAATTAGTCTAGGAAAACCATACATTCAATTAATCAAGGAATACCCTACATTCAATTAGTTAAGGAAAAACCCTACATTCAATTAGTTAGGGATAAATCCTGTGTTCAATTAATCAAGGGAAGACTTTCAATTAGTATAGCAAAAACCCTGCATTCATTGTGCCCATTCATAATAGTTTAAAATCCATTACTAATGAATACTTAATCCAATATTAATAACGAAAAGGCCAAAGCAGTGGTGGCCATAATCTAACTTGGCAAAAGGTAATCTAATATATATTATATAACTTAAACTAAACTGAACAACTTTGAATGGATTAAAAACAATCTGATGACTTCCATACATGAATTGAAAAGGCACAAGAACTTTATCCACCCAACACAATATTTCGACGTCGACGGAGGACGTGCTATGCTCAAAAAAAAGGAACAATCAATATATACATGCATGGTTTTGATCAAGAGCATTCAACTGTACCGGCAATTCACAAAATCGACGACATGATATTTAATCAAACACGTATGGATTTCGAAACACATAAATTCATATATATTGGGCGACAGACATTCTATTAGATATCATTATAATTGAATATCAATTCTATGTGAAACTAAAAGGATTATTTGCTGTTCAACTTAGGGGTAGTGAAATCTTTTCGAGGCCTCTTTCGATTGAATCACGTTGGGAAAAATCGCAGATCTTTCTTCTCTTTTTCCTCTTGGTCGATTTCTCTCCCTCTCTAATTGCCGTGATTTCTTGTGTTACGTAAAGTGGGATTTATGTGTCTTATATCGTGTTTTAACCTACTTCCAATTGGGCTAGGTTTAGGGTACATGGGCTTATAATCAACTTACTAACAATATGGGTCTAATTTAATACTTTATACTAATTGAAAGTCCAATTATTTATTATAAGGCCCAATTTAATAAATTCATGATCCAATTAAAAAGACTCTTTTATTATCCGTAATTTAATAAATTAAATATCTAGTAAAACCATTAATAAATTTCTAATTAACCATTATTATTCCATAAAATAAACTAATAATATAATAATAAAATTCTTATTAAGGCATAAAAAATCCGGTAAATTACTGTATTGTTCATGAGTTATCGATTAGCAAGGACTCCCAATGTTGAGAATGGAGTAGTGAAAGAAATATGAGAACTCTCAAGAAGCTCCAAGGACAATGTTAGTGTTGGATTGCTAAGAGATTTTTAGTGAAGCCATAAATACATCATGCTATACTAAAAATAGATGCATGATTAACGGACAATTAACCAAGACTCCTATGAGATTTGGATTAGAAAAAGTCAAATGTTGGATATTTAAAGATATTTGGATGTAAATGCTTCATCCTGATAATAATGGCAAGGAAAATTTGAAGGTTTTTGATGCTAAAGTGATGAAGGTATTTTTTTGGGATACTCGGTGAGAGCAAAGCCTATAGAGTGCTAAACAAGAGGACTATGGTCATAGAAGAGTCTATCTATGTGGTATTTGATGATCCAAATGTGAATGGAGAAGACATTGATGAGTTAGGCGATAAGTAGAATCAACCAAGTATGCGAAGAGTCCTTATGTTGAAGCGGATATGAGAGCACTCAACCCCGATGATGATGAGATAGTGAATCTCAAAACGAGTTGGAAGCTCAGAGTGAATGATGATGAAGAAGATGTTCAAGATAACTTATTTTGCAAGACGGAGGAATCTAGCGGACTTACTCAACTTTGATGTGAGATGGCTAAGAGACCATCCCTGAATTAATCATTGGAGATGTTAGAGATGGCATAAGAACCCGGATCTAGAGCACATCATGAAGCAATTTTCACTTGTTTTATTTCCCAAATAGAGCCTAAAGATGTGTCTCAAGCATTGGAAGACACACATTGGATTCATGCCATGCAAGAAGAGCTAAATTAGTTTGAAAGAAACAATGTTTGGGAATTAGTTCAAAGGCCAACCCACCAAAATGTTATTGGTACTGAGTGGGTGTTCGAAACAAGATGAATGAGGAAGGATATGTTGTCGAGAAATAAACCAAGATTGGTAGCCAAAGGGTATTGCCAAGAAGAAGAAGGTATAGATTTTGATGAAACCTTTGCTCTTGTTGCGGATTGGAAGCAATGAGGATGTTTCTTGCTTATGATGCGCATAAGAACTTCATTGTATATCAAATGGATGTGAAAAATGCATTTCTAAATGGATTGTTAGAAGAAGTCATGTTGAATGACCTCCAAGTTTTTGAGCGGAAAAGCTGTTGGAGATAAGGTCTGAGCTCAAGAAGGCTTTGTATGGATTGAAACAAGCACCAAGAGCATGGTATGATACATTGTCTCGATTTCTAATTGACAATGGATTCACCAAAGGCAAGATTGATGAGAACACTCTTCACGATTCAAGATAGAGAGAGCATCTTGCTTGTTCAAATATATGTGGATGATATCATCTTTGGATCCACAAACAAAGAGTTGTGTGACAAGTTCTCAAACTTCATGCAAGGGAAATTTGAGATGAGCATGATGGGGAGAGCGACTTTTCTTCTTAGGACTTCAAGTCAAGCAATTTAAAGATGGAACCTTCATATGCCAAACCAAGTATACTAGAGATTTAATGAAGAAATTTGGTATGGAAAAGAAGTCATCGGTGAAGATTCATACGAATACATCGATCAACATGGACATGGATGCGAGAGGAAAAGTGTTGATCAAACTAGATATAGAGCCCTCATTGGATATACGCTCTATTTAACAAAGCGAGCGGACATCACCTTTACTCAGTAGGTGTATGTGCTAGATTTCAAATATGCACCAAAAAGAGAGTCACATGATCGCAGCTAAGAGAATTCTTAGGTATTTGAAGGGATGCCAAGAAGTTGGCTTATGGTATCAAAAGGAAGGAGGATTTGGTGGTAGGATACTCGGACTCGATTATCTTTGGATGTAGAGTTGACAAGAAGAGTACATCAAGTATATGTCAAATGCTTGGAAACAGATCGATTATTTGGTTGACAAGAAACAAAATTCAATAGCTACATCCATAGTTGAAAAGCAGTACATAGTTGCGGGCATTTGTTGTCTTAGAAGTCTTATGGATGAAAGCGGAGAGACTATGATATTGAAGAAAGAGAAATTCCAATTATGTGTGATAATACTAGTGCTATTGCAATCACTCATAATCGAGTGTTGCACTCAAGAACAAAGCACATTGATGCCAAATATCATTTTATAAGAGATCATGTTGAAAGAAAGACATCACTTTGGAATACATCTCAAGCGATAAGCAATTAGGTGATATATTCACAAAGCCACTTGTGTGAATCAAGATTTGAAGAGCTCAAGAATGAGCTAGGGTTAATTGGTGAGTTAGGATACTTAGAACACTCAAAATAAGAGAGAATGAAAAATGAGCAAGTTTCACAATTCGCAAGTGAAACAAACTAAGACGAGAAATAAAGTTGTATAGAGTTAGGTGACCGGTGAGTGATCCAATGTGAAGTGAGAAGCGAGAGTTAAGTCACGTTTGATGATAGTGAGTTATTTATGAGCTAAGTGACAAATACATAGTCGTTTTATGCAAGCGGGAATATTTTTAGGATAGCGTCAACGTAATTATAAGCTGTCGATTACAAAAGCCGCACGGTAAAACATATGATTGGATATAAATGTCTTTGCATTTAATGCGGGGAAATTAATGCGGTTTTGAAGCTTAAATCATTGTCGATTTTGATCAAGTTTTCAAATTCCAAAAACCGTCCTTTCAAGTCCAATATAAACCGAAACTCATTTTCTCTCTCCTTACAAAAAATCTCTCGTCTTCAACAAGCAATAGAATACTCTCGGCAAAAAGTTCGAAAACCCTACTCTTCAAAATCGAGTTGTTACGTTTCTTTCTTGGTTATCTTCGTTAAAAATGGATTTTACTCATGACTTCGCTAAGCTATCCGAGAAGATCCACTCGGGATCGACAGTGGACTTCAAGGGGATGATTCAACAAGGCGATGAGGCCCTAGTGAAGAAAATCACGGAGAAGCTCGAGAAGTCCGTTCGAAGGACTTTCTCACCATGGAGTTCTCTCATACTTACGGAAGAGGTTGCAATGTTCTATGTCAATGCGGAAGTACATGATGATGAGGTTCGCTCATCTGTTCATGGCAAAGCCATCAAGATCATTGTTGTGGACCTTGGCCGAGCATTGCAAGTTGCCTCTTGATGGGTGAAAGAAATAGTGAAAAAAAGATGTGAACTTGGCTGCGGCTTGGAATGAGATAGTCAAGCCCGAGTCATTGCGAAAAGTCAGTCTATAAAACCAAGAAGGAATTGATCAAGGATGACTACCACAACCGATGGACATCGTGTCCAAGTGCATGGACATGAAATTTGGAAGCTTCAACCAGCTATAACGGACTAAGCTAATGGTGATGGTTGCGATAATAAAAGAAAAGAAAGTCAACTGGGCTGAGTTTGTCTTCATTTGTATTTGCAGAATGTGATTAATAAGTCTTTCAAGGATGATGAGACTTTCGGATGCTCGTTGGTGTATGGCCTAGTGATTGGCCATTTGATGGAAGTAAAGGGATTGTTCTGCGCCATGGAAAGCCATTCTATGCAAACAAGAAAATGTTCAAGGCAAACCTCTCGGAGCTCGGAGAAAGGCGCATGCTTAGGAAGGCCGACACGAGTGAGGGTGAGTCGGGATGACCTGCCGAAGACATTGCGACTACTCCAGCTCTGTCCAAGCCTTTATCTCAAGAAGAGAGGCTGGGCGGACTAAGCCTGCACACGCCCCTACGACCAAGTCCGAAGGTTTACGCCTCTACAGTAGGAGCCATAAGCACTGCCCCTGCGGTAGGAGCCACAAGCATCTACCCCTGCGGCCGAGTCGAAAGGAAGCCCCCGCCCCAGCGGCCGAGATCGAGAAGGATACATCTAAGCATTCTCCGATTGTAAAGAAGAAACGCTGTTGTGCCCTGCAAGCCACTGCGGCGAAAAAGATAAAGATGGTGGAGCAAAAGCCACCTGAGAGGAATTTGAAGAAGACAATATTCCTCTCATCCGTTTCAAGAGAAAAAGAAGACTTTTAAAAGTCCGAGCTTGAAAAAAAGCCGAGTCGGCACTCAGAAGAGAAGCCTCAAGAGCTGCGATGCTCAAGAAGAAGCAGTCTCAAGAGAAGGATGGTGGAGAAGTGGCCACCATAGATGCCCCGAAGACACGATGTCGATCGTGAGTATAGAAGACCCGGTGCTCGTGAGACAACCGTGGAGAAAAAAAATAAGCGAGACAACCGAGACTCTTGAAGAAAGAGTTGTCGCATCCCCTCGACCGATGCTAATGTACGAGGGGAGCAAGCCCCACTTGCAACCAATCCGGAAGATGGAGATGATGATGATGATGTGATTATGTACTCTCGTCCCAGGACATCCAGCAGAGGCTAAGGGACTAGAGAAATCGGAAGTCGAGTTACTTCCAACAACAATTTTGACAGGAGTTCATTGATGAAGAAGAGGAACTCTTAAGTTTCTTAGAAAATGTCTCGATCTACTATGACCTTAACGAGGAATACTTCATGGATGCCCTTCATGCCATTAAGGAAGATGAGAAAGAAAAAGCATTGGAAAAGGCGAGCCATTTGAAAAGTCGAAAATGTGCATGTTCACAAGAAGCCATGAGCATCACATGGAGTCAATCGACAACATTGATCTCGAGGAGTTGGACCGGTGTAGTTGTTGAAAAGGCCGAGTTCCAATAGGCCATCATTTGAATCACGAGCCATGCACGAGCAACAACTTCAAGAAGGTCAAGAGAGTCTTCCCAACACGCTCGTCGATCCTTTGGGTGTGGCGCAAAATATTGCAATCGACATTCTTTGCCACCACATCCCCGTGCTATCTCACAATGGTTCTCGGGAAGCGACAATGAAGGTCGGGAAGGAGATGTAGCGGGTACCCTAGCCAAGCCAACCCCGAAGAAGGTGTTGAGACACTTGCCCAAATGGCCGACTACTCAAAAGGACAAACAACCATGTCTCGGGAGAGCGGAGTAACCCCACACCCGTTAACTTAGGCAAAGTGCGCCCGGTGGGGAAACTCTCTCCACCACGGCTAGGTCGGAGGACGCTATGGGAGACCAACCAATGCGATTAGGATGTGAAGGTGAGAAATCAATGGATAAGCGAGTGAAGTTAACGAAGCTCGGACGATTGAGTCCCAATCGAAACTTCCTCTCGACATGAAGGTCGATGACGCCGATGCGGCTAAAGGCAAAGGATGGGAAAGAGGCCATGGGAGTTGAGACTCCTGGCCATGAAAGTGTAATCGTAGGAGTTGAGACTCCAAAGGATGCCACCGAAGACCCAGGGTAGCCGAGTCTGCCGAAGGAAAAAAAACATGGCCCAAGGCCCTATATCACTTGAGATCGATAGGGGTAATTAAGGCCCTATAGCAGTTTGAGACTGTTAGGGTTAATGAAGGCCTAAAGGAGGTTGAGACTTCCTTAGGTAAAAAAAGAGCAAGAGAACATCCCTCGGATGGAGGGAACTGGTGAAGAAGAAGAGATCGTGCCCATCATGATTCCCAGGAAAATATTGATACAACATTTCCGGAATCGAGAAAATGGCCGAGTCCACACATGTTGAAGATTCTACCTTGACGAGGCCGAGGATGATCACGACTCATAGAAATCTTGTCGTGACAAAACAGCTCCGATGAGATTCGTCTTTGATGATGAACCAACCCCTATGGTTACATCACACTCGATGCTGATAAAAAACTAAGGACAAGTCAACTTAAAAGGAAACACTTATCGATGCCCAACGGTTGTTAACATAGTTGAGGCTCATCGGTTGAAGCGGTGATCGACACAACTACTCCAGTTGGAACTTAGTTAGTGAGCTTGGCTACCACAAATGCCTTCAGAGAGACAATCGGCTCAACAACGAGGCTCCCCAGATGTGTTAGCTGCCGATGAAGCTGGCTCACCGAGGCAAATAAAGGCGATGCACTAAGATAGGAGAAGGAAAGGCTCCACAACATGGACCACGGGAATCCCTCTCATTCCGGATGATATGTTTACGTAAATCTTCCACTTTGGCCAAATTGCCACCTCAGATGCCGAGTCTGCTAGAGAACAAGCAAAGTACATCTGTGCAAGAAGAGCCGATAATTCTAGTTGATTCCATTGTGATGATAGGTTTTGACTTGATGTCATACGGCTGAAGAAGAGTCGCTTCTACAAATGGAGTTCAAACATGTTCAAGGATATATGTGCGAGAAATTGAGAAGATGGAATGCCACCTCGCATCGTTAGACCTAAATTTGTCGGACAATCGTGATGCAACTATCGAAGATATTTGAGGTGTTGTCCTCAGATTAGGGAATAGGCTACCACAGACAATCGCTATGCGCTTAGAGCAAGTCCGCTATTTCAAATCACTTTTTGCAGAGTCTGCTAGTATGGAGTGCGGATAATGCACAAAGACAGAAAAAGAGTTTATGGTGAGAATTGAAGATTCCCACAAGTCGGTTATGGAGTTACTTAGCCGCAACACAGGAGCGAAATTGCACGCCTGGAGGACAACATGAACCGAAGTTTAGTCTTCAGAGTAAATGAAATTAATGGCGGTGAGTCAAAAGCTCGCAGCTACGGTCCGAGTTCAACAACCTACTCCAAAGCGAGAATTTGATGAATAGCCAACTTGACTTCATTCTCGTAGTTTGTTCCTTGGCACGACCCTTTCTTTTGGTGATGATGCCAAAAAGGGGGAAGATGAGGCCTTGAAGGAATGAAGGAAGAGAAAGGGAGTCATAAGGTGTAGATGAAGGGATAAACAACTAAGGGGAAGGAAGCTTGAAAAACCCCCTTGAAGCTTATGTTTTGAAACCCCATAACAAGGAGAAATCATGACTTCAATTCTTAGCAATTTTGCCGAATGAAGTCACAGAGATCAAAAAGCTGAGTTGGCAATGAAAGAATAAAAAAAAGCCATCGGGCTGAATTTGAGAAGGTATCCGAGAAGCATTCATGCGTATTGAGTATCGGAAAAGCGATATGATGGTCGTCGATCGGAAAGGATTACCCGCAATCAAACCCCGAGAGACATTGCTATGCACGATCTTTGGGTCTCAACCAGATCCCTAGAGGAGCTTCAAACTCTAGAGGCGGAAGGCTACTTCCCGGATATGACTCTATCGTAATCATGTGATGCATCTTTGGGAGAAAGGTCTTGAAGTATGCAAATCGGTGATAAGCGGCCAAGTTCAATGATCGCTCACTTTGAAAGGCAAAAGCTCTCGACAAAGACACTCCCGGAGGAAGAGGAGCCGAGTTAGGAAGAGGAGGGGTAAATATGGTGGTAGTGGAAGAGGAAGAAGTTCTCAACCGTGGCTAAGACCATAAGACACTAAGTATGTTGATTTGCGGAAGAAAGGGATCACATACTAGTTGGATTTGATCATCTTGCTAACCTGGAAGTTGCACGCAAGAATCTTTCAAGCTTGATGAGAGAAGCGAGAAACTAAAAATGAGCGGACAACGCGTGAATGGGAGGAAAGGCAAAGGGATGACCTCTTTGCAAAGCGGCGTATGAGAAGAAAAAGATGGATGAAGAGGAAAAAGAAAGAGAAAGAAGAGTCAAGGACGGGAGCGAGAGAGCGTGACGAAGAGAGAAGAAGGAAGCGACCCAAGGCGTTGAAGGCGGCCGCAACCCTTCATGTATTTTAATTAGTTGTAAATACATAGCTATAAGTTTTCCTGTGATATAGCTCGATACTTTCTTTGTAATATTTGCTACGATACAAGTTGTAACTTAGCTTAGATACATGTTGTAATGCAAATCTCGTATAAGCTATGATACTTGTTGTAAATGACTTTGCAAAGGACAAGAATGTAATGATCAATAAAATTGATTATTCAAAGCATACGTTCTTTGTTATTGCACTCCTTGTGTTTGCTATTTACTCTATTTAAGTTTTGGCATCATCAAAAAGGGGAAATTGTTAGGAAATTATTTGTTAGATTTTGATGATACCATGTAAAACTTAGACTAGGAAGTTGACACCCCATTTTCCTTCTAATTCTATGTTGTTATAGATAGGATCGAAAGAGTGAGTGAAGTCACTATGTCAAAGAATCAAGTCAATTGCGGACTAGAGTGAAGACTCCACCTTTGTGTGTCGGTGAGTATGGCCAAGAAGGAAGACATGGACTTGACTAAAGGAGAGCCGGTGAGGAACAACTATGTGAAGTATGAGGAAGTGTCGTCAAGTCAAAAAGGAGCCAAGTCTAGTTGAGTTGAAGTGACGGTTGAGTCATTCCCATATATTTGGAGCGAGACTCAAGTCAAGGGTAAAAGCGGCGAGAAAGTCAAGACAACCGACATTGATCCATTGGAAGGAAGCCAATGATATTACTCGATATAGTAATAAGTCCAAGTTGCCATGTCTTAAAGTGTTTGGCCCAAAAACATGCAAAAGGAATAAGTCAATGGGAAACTCTTTGGAGCATGTGTTAGACCTGTAAAGGTGAAGAACCATTTAATACGAGGAAGGGTCAACATCACATCTCTCTGAGGCCAAGAAAAGACAAGCCAACGAACAAGAAGTGTCTTTTGGAAATAGCTTATCTCTTCAACGGGCAAATTTTCAAATGTGCACTATAAAAGGCTGAGTAAACATTTGAGAAAAGGTTACAATTTACAAGAACGAATCAAGCAATTATCAAGAAAGCATAAAGCGCAATATTCTCAAGCTTATCAAGAAAATTCCTCAAGCAAAACTCGAAGGAACTCTATCCAACACACGATGTGAAGGAAAGATTACTTCAACCAATTGAAGAGGAAAAATTTCAAGAACGAAAAAGGGTCTACTCTCCAAGTTGAAGGAGTCAGAGAAAGGTTTAAGGTCGAACCATGAGTTTCAAGTCTATTGGAAGGTGTGTGATCAATTCCAAAGACGTGAAGGGAGTGAAGTAGCAAAGCGCAAATTGTCTGTGAAGAAGCCGAGTCGCAAGAGAAGCCATTTGTGTGATCAAGGATGTCTCTAGATCGAGAACTTCTTTGTAACTTGATGTTACTTAGTGGATTTCTCCTGGAGTTGGAGAAGAGTGGATTAGAGGAATTACCCCATCCTCGAACCACTATAAATTTTCTTGTGTCATTTACCTTGACATTTACTTTCTTGCTTATATTTTTCATATCTCTTGATAAGTTATCTTGCTATCCAACCGATAATAACAAGTGCTAAAACAAGTGTTAAAAACAAGCTTTAAATTAACAAAGGGTGTTAAGTCTTCCGTTGTTAAAAACCAAATCAACTAAAAAGTTAAGTGTTAGCCGACGATCCGGGTTATACTATCAACCGCTCGGTCAGTGTTGAGTGGGTAACTTAGCTAAAATAAGCCAACCTAGCTATCCCCAAGGACTTAGCCGATTTGAGTTAACTCTGTTGAAATTCTTAAAAAAGACTAAAAGTAAAAAAACCTTAAACCACACCCTTTGGGACCTACAAGTGCAATACCCGATTTCGAGTAATTTCAATAGCACTTGTGTTATCACATATAATTGGAATTTCTTTTTCTTCAATATCATAATCTCTCACCTATTGCCTCATCCATAAGACTTGGGCACAATAGGCGCCCTGCAAAGAATATATTCTGCCTCAATCATTTGTAGATGTAGTTATTGAGTTTTGTTTTTCTTTGTACCAAGAAACTAATCTATTTCTAAACATTTGACAAGTACGGATGTACTCTTCATGTACACTCTATATCCAAGATAGTCCGAGCTCGAGTATCCAATCAACTTGAATCCACCTTCTTTGGCATACCATAAGCTAACTACTTGGCTACCCTTTAAGTATCTTAGAATCGTCTTAGCTACATTCGTATGACATTCTTTGGGAGCATCTTGAAATCTTGCACATACACCTACTACAAAGGTGATGCCTGGTCTCGTGAGTTAGATAGAACAATAATCCAATGAGTGCTCTATATCTTGTCGATCCATTTTGGCTTGCCTTCAACATCCAAATTCATCTTGATAGAAGTATTCATAGGAATCTTCATAGATGAATTTTCTTCCATACCAAATTTCTTCATTAAATCTCCGGTATACTTGGTTTGACTTATGAAGGTTATATCCTTCATTTGCTTGACTTTAAGACCTACGAAGAAAGTCATCTCTTCCATCATACTCATCTAAAACTTCCCTTGTATAAAGTTTGAGAATTTGTCACACAACTCTTTTTTTTTGTGGATCAAAGATGATGTCATACACATCTATTTGAACAAGCAAAACTCTCTCCATCTTGAATTAAGAAGAGTGTTCTCATCAACTTTTCCTTTGGTAAATCCATTGTCTATTAGGAATTGAGACAATGTATCATACCATGCTCTTGGTGCTTGTTTCAAACCATATAATGCTTTCTTGAGTTTGTAGACTTAATATCCAATAGTTTTTGCTCAAAACCTGGAGGTTGTTCCACATAGACTTCTTCTTCTAGAAATCCATTCGTAAATGCACTCTTCACATCCATTTGATAGATGTGAAGTTCTTGTGTGCAAAGCATTAGCAAGAAACATCTTTATTGCTTCAAATCTAGCAACAGTGCAAAGGTTTCATCAAAATATATTCCTTCCTCTTGGCAATACCCTTTGGCTACCAATCTTACTTTGTTTCACAATGCAGATCTTTCCTCATTCATCTTGTTCTGAATACCCACTTTGTACCAATGAAATTTTGGTGAGTAGGCCTTTGAAGCAATTCCCAAACTTTAATCCTTTCAAAGCGATTGACTCTTCTGCATAGCTAGAATCCAGTGTGTGTCATCCAATGCTTGTGACACATCATTTGGCTCAATTTGAGAAATGAAACAAGTGAACATAACTTCATGTTGAGTCATGGGTGTTTTCCTTACCCCTTCTCTTACATTTCCAATGACGAACTCGGGTGGATGATCTCTCGGCCATCTCACATCCTGGTTGGAGTAAGTCTGTTGGGTTGGTCTTTCTTGCAACTAAGTTGTTTTGAACAACTTCTTCTTGATCATCTTCATTCGATTTGCAAACCTTCCGCTGTCTTTGAGATTCAACTAACTCATCCTCATCAGGATCAAGTCTTCGAGATTTGATTACGCATAAGGACTCTTACGGATAGTTGCCGATTCATCTTCTTAGCTAACTCTTCAATGTCTTCTCCATTCACATTAGGTTCATCAAAAACCATATGGATAGACTCATCATTACCATAGTTATTTTGTTCAACACACACGAAATCTTTACTCTCGGATGAATATCATCAAAAGCTTTCAAATTGTCTTTGCCATTATTATGAATAAAACACTTGCTTCCGAAAATCGAAAAATATCCCACATTAGGCTTACTTCATGTCCAAATTTTATAAGGGCTTGGACAACTGCCTATTAATCATACACCTATTCTAAGTATGGCTAGCAATGTTAATGGCTTCATCCCAAAATCTCTTAGACAATGCGCTTCAAACTAACATGGTCCTGCAGCCTTCCTTAAGGATTATGTTCCTTCTTTCAGCCACTCCATTATCTTTGTGGAGTTCTTGTAGTGATAACTCGAGCAATACCATTTTCCATGTGATACCGAGTTATAATCCCATTGACAAAATGAGTTCCTCTATCCGACCTTATCTTGATAATGGTTTGACTCATCTCATTTTGAACTCTCTTCATCGGTGAGAAATTTCGCAAAGTTTTCTTTTTTTTTTTACACATAAAAATGGTTCATATGTATCTTGAGAAACATCCACCACCACTAGGGTGTATTTCTTTCCACTTATGATAGCCATCTCAATCTGGTCCAAATAGATCCATGTGCAATAAATGTAAGATCCTTGTTGAAGGACTTGACTTATCCTGAAACATAACTTGATCACGGTATCCTTTCGGCATGCATCACAAATGCTTTCCTTCTTGTAGACCGAGTCTGTCAATCCTTCAACAAAATGACTCCTTGCAAGTTTGTTGATGGTCAAGTGAGATGACTCGACTTCTTGTGCCGTAGTCATCTTGATCCAACGTGCTCTTTGTCAATAGACTGTGCTTGGTGTAGCAAAGATACCAATCTACTACATACATATTCTTCTTTCTCATCCCAAATAGCACTACTTCATTGGTTTTGGCATCCTTGATTTGGCAAACACCCATGTTGAATCCATCATTATAGTCTTTATCACAAAGTTGGTGATACTCAGATTGAGATTGACCCTTCAACATAGGCAACATATGTGATCTCTAGTCCATTCTTCTTGATGGATCCAATGTCTTTGATTTCCCTAGAACTTTATTTCCTCCAAATATGACTTTGGCTCCTCTTGATTCCTTGAAATTTGATAGAAACTTTTTGTTTCTTGTCATATGTCTGGAACAACCACTACCATGTACCAGGTTCCTTGGCACTCTGTTGTTCCCTAAACCCGCAATCAAGGAAATCAAGTTTTAGGTACCCAAATCTTTTCGGGTCTTGACGGGTTAGCATTGTAAGGTGTTCCAACTAACCTATAACCAAACGATCGGCTCTAAGAGGTTTCCACTTATTAGTTCCATAATCATAAATAATCTTGGCAAATTACTTTGGAGCTTTAGGAACAAACATATGTCTCTTTTGTCGGTATGCCTATGTATGTGCTTGTGCATTTGTTTTTCTAAGATAATATGGAAACTTTTGTGCATGATAGGCATTGTGCTAAGGTTCATATGTGTGCTAATTTATTTGCCTTGGAAATGACCTATGACGAGTTTGAGGTCTCTCCCACTTGGGCTTGTATCCCATGGGACTTGTCTTATATTTCATTTGATGGTTCCAATCAACATGTGTTGGGTAATTTCTACCATTCCCTTCATATGGTTTCTTTTGGTGAAACCTGCGGGTAGTTTGACTCTCTCAACAAATTCAGTTGGTTTCTTTCCTTTACCTTTATAACCAAGGCCAACATGTGAGTGTTTGTGATTGTGTGTGGGTACAACATATGGTACTTTGGCTTTTGGATTTTACCATTGCTTGAGGATCCTTTTTCCATACCACTCTTGGAGTTTATGGATTGACAAAGGAATTGAAACATAAGTCCGCTTTGTCTCCAATCTCTTTTTGTATCATCATCAATTCATCCAATATTTTAGATGACTTATTGAGTTATGCAATCACATTTTTCAGATTCTTTTCCCCTCTTTTCTTTTTCATTTAGGTCCTTTTTAACCTTAGATATCTCAGTTGTTAACTCTTTATTCTCATCTTCAATGTGACCAAGAGTACTCGGCTCTTGATCATTGTGAGTTTTGGCATTTTAGTTGGTTGTTTTCCTCGTTTAAAAGTGTGTGAGGATTTTATGTGCTCCAAATATTTTATCATTTTGCCTAATTACTCATAAAGATCTATGGGTGATAAAGTGTGTGTATCATGATCACTATCATCGAATTTGAGCTAGATAAGTTAGAATTTACCTCATCTTCCTGTTCTTAACCATGAGACATATCAATGCCTCTTCTTCAAGATTAATACGAGGAGTAGTCGACTTCATTGTTGTTTGATTCACCGCCTCCTTATACTTGGTTAAATGCTGTTTTTACGGCCATTATGGCTTTCTTTATTTCTGTCTTCTTTCCTTGAAGACCTTCTTATCCTCTCCATTTGTGTACTTTTTGATTGGTGGATAAAGGCGTCAAGCGCAAAGTGACTTGGTATCTACAATTCTAATGAGATCTTGACTTTCTTGTTTTCGGCTCTCTTAATGGTTCTCTTCCTTTCCTTTGGAAGGAGCTGAGTGCCTTATAGAGGATTCACCCTTATTCCTCTTGCGAGTTCTTATTAAAGAACTTGTTAAACCGTTTAACCATTAGGGCAACCTCCTCTTTATCTATGATGTTCTTAGATTCAAAGACTTTTTGATTCTCCAACCACGAGAGCAGCTATTTTTAGTACATCTATCTCATCTTGCTTTTTCCTTTTGAGCTCGAATTCATAAGCTTCAAGATCGAGAATAGCTCATGGTTGGAAATCTTGCTCAAATCCATTGAATGTCCGAGTGCCATCACTTTTATTTCCCACTCATCCGGGAAAGATATGAGAATCTTCATGCACATTTCCTTACGTGTATATTCCTTTTCTAAAGGCTGATAGCTCGTTTGTAATCTCTATGAATCTAGCATCCAACCGATCGAGTGATTCACAGCCATCATCTTGGAGTTTTCGGACTTACGACTTTGCAGAATCGTCAATTTATTCTCTTTAATCTTCTCCGAGCCTTCGCAGATGAGAGTCGATTTTCCCATATTTCTTTCCCGATCTGCAAGACTTAACCTTGTTAAATATTGCTTTATCAAGAGTTTTATTTAAAATTTCCTTGGCCGCATTGTCCAAGTTGTATCTTTTTCGTCTTCGTTGGTCCATTCGCTTGAGGCTTCTCCACCTGAGCTGGTCTTTCCCGACAGATCTCCAGCAGACTCTTAAAGTTGTATTCACCTTGGTGATCTTAATGGGTCCATCTTCGATGACAAACCACATTTCATCGTGCAAAGCCGAAAGATGTGCCTCGCATACAAATCTTGAATAATCAAACTCTTCAATAGTAAACATGGGGATACGAGATAGATTTTCTTCCATGATAATAACTTTAGAAGAATTTTGAAAGAACTTCAAGTGTTGATCTTTTTGAAAAGATTGAGATCTGTGTCAAGAACTAGTGCGGAAGGTTCTTTGAACCAACCTAGTTCCGATATCATTTGTAGGTCCCAAGGGGTATGAGTTAAGTCTAGAAGGGGAATGGGGGGTTGAATAGACTTAAATAATTTTTGATTCTAAATCAAATAAGAGTTTTCTCAAGAAAACAACTAGGTCTCTTGGGAGATAGTTGGGTCAAACCCCAACAGCGGGAGAGTTAACCACTCAGCAGACTCAGTGGTGTTGATAGAGTACCTCATTTGGGTGAAGTTAGCTTTTTATAAAAACAATTTTCATGGTTTTAATAGCGGAATTCTTAACACTCTTTTTATGATTTGTTTTCAACACTTGGTTTTTTTAATCTTAATTATTATCGGTTGGTTAAGCAAATATATCATCAAGTAATAAATATGTAGAAAGTAAATTCTTTGAAAGTAAATGACACGAGATAAATTTATAGTGGTTCAAGGATTGGATAATTCCTCTACTCTTCTCCAACTCTTGGAGGAATATACTAATGCAACTACATTTACAAAAGTACAAAATACAATCCAAGCAAGCCTTGATCACACGGTGGCTTCACTCGGGACACAACTCTTCGTAAGGCAACCGCCTCACTACTTGACTCTCCAAACCCTTCGTACTTGATCACGTACGTCTCCAATGGATTCAAACCAGGTTCTAACTTGAATCTCACCACACTTCCTTCACTTCGTGGATGTGCGAGACCTCTTGTTCTTTTTCAAACAGTTTTCTCTTCAACTTTTGAAGTTGGCTTCCTTCCTTCACTTGGTTGTGTTGGATAGAATCACTTCGAATGTTTAGGCTCGAGGATATTAGAATTTTAGCTTGATAGAGAGAGAGAGAGAGAGAGTTGCAGATTTACTTGATTGCTCATATTTCTCTTGCATCTGTCACATACGTTTCTCATAAAATTCCTCGGCCTTTTGTAGTGAGAGTTTGAAAATAAGCCCGTTGAAGAGATAGACAATTTTCAAACTTCACTTCTTGTTCATTAGTTTATACTATTGTGCAGCTTTTGATGTTGACCTAACCTTAATATTAATGCTCTGCAGTGCAGCCTCGAATCGTACCAGGTTTTCGCAAACATCCCATTGGCTCGCTACTTGCACTCTTGAAAGAAGACAACTTTTAAGGTTGCAGTCCGTCTCTTACCATTTTGCGTAAGTCTTGACTTTTCTTTGGAATGAACTTCTTCATCTTTCTCTAAGTCCTTCACCGCTTTGCTTTACTCCTTTACTTGAGTTTTATACTTGATTCTTGGGACGACTCTCTTTGTAAGTCTACTAAAAGACACAAATGTTTGACTTGACTTAAGATCTTGTTCAATACTCGATTACGACACAACTAAATCTTCTCCGCACTTCTCTAGTAAGTATTCTCGCATCTTCAACTTGGTCCGCTCGATAACTCACTATATTTCTAACTATTACAAAGTTTAAGTACATACGAGAAAATGGGGTGCTAACTTTCTAATCTAAGTTTTCTATGCATCACAAAAATCTATACAAATAAATTTCCTAACAAAAGGCATGTCATTTCTGGGGTGGAGTTGGAGCATCATGCATATTGAGCCATAACAAAGCTGAATTTTGACTTAAAGGCATCCGGTGAGAAGCGGCTTTTGCGGCTTGATGAGATGGAGAATATGAGGCCTATGAGAATGCCAATATATACAAGGAAAACACCAAGAAGTGGCATGACCAAATGATTCTAAGGGATGAATTTCTCTCGGAATGCAAGTATTATTATTCAACTCATGGCTAAAAGTATTTCGGGCAAACAAGTCGATGTGGTCTGGTCCGTTTACTATTGAGTGTGTATATCCATTGGTGCTATAGAGTCGGAGCAAAGATGGAAGCACATTTCAAGTCAATGGGTAGAGGTTGAAACACTATTTTGAAAATGAAGCCTAGAAGATCTTTAATCTCCCACTAGGGGAGACGGATTCTTGAAGTTCGACAAAGTATGGCGAAGACTATAAACTTAGCGCTTCTTGGGAGACAACCTAAGCACTTTTCCGCTTTCTTAGTTGTTGGTTTTATATTTTATTTGCTTTCATAGTAATCACTCAACATGGTTAATTATGCGTTATTAGCACGAGACATATTGCACCATACCCGACCCCTCCATTCATGCTCATAAGGTGATCGTAGAGTTAATCCGAGTGAACAAGGCATGTCACAATACCCCTCGAGTCTTCACCGCAAAGTCGCTGAAGAATTGAGACTTCTAATCAGCAGCGCCCATCCAGGCGCTGACTGCAAAATGAGGGGCAAAGTCGACCCAGGGGATCTTGCCTTAACTGCGGGGCGCCCTTTTCGTCAACTAAAAGGTAGCCACCCTTCAATTTTTTAATACATAATCATACCACCACACTCGTCTCTCTCGACCTTTCCCAGTTCCTACACAAAAACACACAACATACTCACTCCATCTCACATTTGGGAGCTACCACGCATCACGCACCTTCCTCATTTCTTGCACACCACATTTGGTAAGATGGCTTATCTCAAAAACCCTTCCTCATGGTTTCCCCCTTTCTCTATCTTGTGTTATTTGGAATGTTGTGATGTTTGCTTCATAGTTGTTAAGGCATTGGTTTATGGATTGGTTTCTTATGCTAGAACTAGGATTGGTGTTGAATTTTCGGGATTAAAATGAATATCCAATGCACCTAGAATCCTCTTCTAATTTCATGCCCATAAAGTGTTTGACAAAATGCTCAACGAAGTTTTCACATTGTATGTTTGTCATCTTGAGCATCAATGCTTGCTTTCTATATGTTGACACTAATTCTTCTACTTTGGTGCATTTTTACGTGATTGAATGCAAAAATCTTACCCGTAACCAAATTCCTTGTTTGCACGTGCCTTGTTTTCTTTTTAATCTTTCTAGGTTACGACGATGAAGACTAAAAAAGGGCACGGGTAAGGGCAAAAGAAAAGAAAAAGCCACTACCTATGAAGATTATGATAGCCTCCGGTTTGTAAGTTTGGAGGCACAAACGCTCTTCTACGAGAAATTGAGTACACGGAGTATCACCGCCAAGTGGGGTTTTAGCCGGGCCCGCAAGATGGGCTCCTCAAACGTATCATCCAAGAGTGATCTTTGGAAGAAGCTCATCGCCCAACCTTGCCTTATGCACTTACTTTTGTTCGAAAATTCTATGCCAATGCACGCTTCCCACTCGGCACGCCCAAAGATGTCCATATGTGTGGTCAAGTAATCTCGTATGAACCCAAATTTATCCAGGATCATTACGCATTACCGAGGTTGCTCACAAGTCGCACCGAATTTGTCTTCTTTGCTTGATTTGGACATGATTGTTAAAGCTTTATGTCGCCGGGCATTGAATGGCATCCTACTTGAGCCATTGGCGATTTCTCGCCTTCTCCCACACCACACTGTATGGTGGTGCTTGGTACTATTTCATATTCCACAATTTGATGCCAACCAAGCATGTGAGTGATGTCACGAAAAGCCATGCATATCTTCTATATGCTATCATTCATGGCATCCAATATAACCCAATCGTGGTTATTTTTCGAGTCCATCCACCATGTCGTTCGCCATTGCACAAAGGGGGACTCATTATGTCGACATTGATCTATGGCCTTTGCAAAACGATGACATCACATGGAGCATAAACGAGCCTGGAGCGCTCTAAGGGGCCAATTGATTCCACCATCATCGCCTCTTGTGATGAGTGGGCCGGGGCGTGCGAACCCAAGGGTGCGAGTTATATCATTGATCCCGCTCACGTCTCTCTAGCTGTTGAGCCCGATGCATCGACCCCAACACACAGTCGATGCCCCGTCTACTTCAGCTGGCCACCCGTCTCATTCTTCGGCCTCCATGGCGAACCAATACATGATCTATATCGGAGATGAGGGAGTTGAGGAGGGCCCATCTTCACTTAGCCGTTTCTTTCGAGGTAGAGCAACACCATCGAGCCCAACATGAGGATTATGAAAACGCGCACAACAGGTCCTTGCGAGATATAGGCGATGTACCCTCGTTCCCATTTTCATTTTGCGCCACGCGCCATGACCCATTGCCTTCCCTTCGCCACCCAATTCGGATGAGGAGTAATAGCTCATAGGTTATCAAGAAATTTTTTTTTCCTCACATCTCCATTTGGGAAAATATTTGTTATAAGTTTGGGGGGTGTAGCAAATGTGTTGGTTCATTAGTTGAGTCATCTATTGTTAAAAAAATGAGTCTTGAGTCGTGTCCTCTGTGTGATTGTAAAAGCATGCCTAAGGGAATTTGTTGAATATGAGTTGAGTCATCAAAAGAGAATTTGTTTGAGTTGTGATCGATTTACCATTCTTATGCACCATTTATTTGAATGACTCTATTGATTTGTTTGGAGACAGTTTATGTGATTAATTGTTGATGAATGATTCCACCGGATTCTAGAACTTGTCCGAACACTAGTCGAGGCGAAATCCTAGGTGAAGTAACATTAAGAAAGTGATTTAGGTCATCTTTGAACAAGCTAGAGCCTATAAATGCCTACCTTTATGTTTATGTATTACCCATGGTGTCCATTTTTAGCCTTTTAAACACGTTTCTTTGGTAATTAATCCATTACCCGAAACCTACATGAAAAGATCCAAAACACTCCTCACTCATACACACAACTTCTAGAAATACGTCTTGAAAGTTGCGGATGGGTACAAAAAAAAGGTGAATGAAATTTGTGAAGATTCCCGATATTGAAAAATGTTAAAACCCCATGTATACTGATTAGGCAAAATATTAAGTTGGGGGTTCTTAACTTCTTATGCTAAAAATTGCGAATGAGAAAGCTCATAAAGCGTGAGCAAGGGAATGTTAGAAAGTGATGTTTGGGCATTGACATGCGAGTGACAAGTATTTATATTGTGTGTTTAGGTGATCCGAGCCACTTGGTCCATATTTTCCTACCTAACCTTAAACCCACATTACAAGCCTTGAAAGTCCATATTGATCCTTGTGTTGCATTTGCGTACATTTGTGGAGATTAGTGTGAAAGACAAACCTATGGAATCCCGGAAATATTTCACTTCTATACTCAAAATTGGATCATTTAGAAACACTTGATTGCGTGGATTTATATGGATAATGACAATGGAGTTAACAAAGTAACAATACACACTCGCGAGATCACATTATTGAATTGGAAATATACATGTTTGATTGATAGTGAAGAGAACGTAAGGCAAATTAACTTGGCCGTGAAGTTTTTGCAGATTAGTCGATAGAAGTTAGTAATCGATGTGATTGTTCAAGTTGTGTCGTTTATTTTTCAAGAGTCAGTCATTTGCTTGAGGACAAGCAATAGTCTAAGTTTAGGAGTATTCGTTAAGTTTGTTTTATACCAACAAACCAAGTGTTCTAGACTAGGATATTCCGTTGTTTTTGGGTGTTTTAGGGTAGTTTAAGTCAAATTTCTAACATTAGGTGTCGTTAGGGAGTCAATACAGGTGATGGTGTTAGATCAATAATTTTATTTTTATTTTGAAGAATTTCATATAAATGAGTTTTATACCAAAATAATGTTTCCAAAAGTTGTCCAATTACTTCAAAACATTTTAATTGATTTTTACTAAGATTTTGAAGTACTTCTTGAACTTTACTTTTGACAATAATCGGACAACTCTCGTGAAAAGATCGACCGGTCGCCCTATAAGGAGACCCATACCGAATGTTGCAAAATAAAAAATAAAATAGAGAGATGGAAGCAAGTAGGGAAACCGGTTCCTGAAATTTTGAGTTTTGTTTGAAAAACTCTCTTTTTCTCGGGCAAAAAGTCACTATCCACAAAGGTTGCCCTAGATAGTGATCGGTTGCCCTCTATGCCATACTTTATTCAACGGCTTTAAAATTTGAAATTTTCTATATAGCGGCGGTCGCTATATTCTTTAACAAACAAAATCTATCCATTGCAGAAACACTTCTTAGGATTTTAAGGCTTTATCATTTCTTAACCATTTCTTGGAGTTGTTTTGATCTTTCTTTTGCGAGAAAAATTTGAATTAGGAGGAGCCTATGTTGGGGATTACATCTTGGAGCTCTTCTATAAATACATGAAGCATTGGAGGATCAAAACACAACACATTACTCAATAACACAACAAGAAAGTTCACAAAATCTATTATTCTTCACTTTCAACATTCTTGTTGTAATAGCTTTAAGTAAATTACTTTCACGTCTTGCTTATTAGGTTTTCCTTCTTGATTACACTTGCACTTTTGAGTTGTAATATTTATTCAAAGTGTAATCTTGATTGTACTAGTAAAATCATCCAAAACAAGACATACTTGTTGAGTGTTCTTTCGGCAAAAACACACTTGGTTGATTCTTAGGTGTTGAAGATATTGGTGCTCTTCATAGGTGGTGTTGTACGAAAAGTGTGGTGCTCTTCAAGGTGAAGGTTGTAATTATTTGGTATCAATTAATATAAAAAATTCTTTGAAATCCATTCGGACATATTGGGTGGTAGTGCCGTAGGCCCTAGGTGGGTTGAAGCACTATATATCATCTTGTGTTAATTATTTTTACGCATACATTTTCCTCTTCTTCATATTCGAAAAAGAGAGCATAAATCAAAAAAATTGGGTATATCTATTGTTAAGCTAGTTTTATACCGATGAATCGGGTATTCTAGACTAGGATTTTGAGTTTTTTTGGTGTTTTAGATTAGTTTGAGTCCATTTTGTTTCATTAGGTGTCGTTAGGGAGTCAATACAGTAATGGTAGCCGAGGGCGGTGCAAAACGATGAAAAACGTGTTTGGGAGGAAGAAATCGTATTTAAAGAAGAGAAAAACGTAAAATCGTTGAAGCAAGAAGTGGCATTGCGGCGCTCCTAACCCTACGGTGCGGCGTGGGGAATATTAGCTTATAGATTAATAACATGTAATTAATAAATTGGATTGATAACATAAGGGAAAACTAGGTGAATCAAACCTCAATAATTCATATTCACCAAGTGTTTGATAAATTGTCGAACGAATTTGTTAATTTAATTTTAGGTTTTTTTAGTTTAATCAAAACCATTTCTTTTCGATTATCTAGGTAGATTTAAGATATCATAATTACAATACTTAGTTTAAAATTTGATATCATCCTTGTGGAGACGATAACCCTAGTTTTTAATCTATACTAAAACTTGACACCGTACACTTGCGGTAATAAATTCTCGAACAAGTTTTGGCGCCTTTAGGGGATTGATTTATCTTATTTCGTGCTAATACTATTACCAAGATGTCTTAATCCTAATATAGATTAGTGTAGGTAAAATTTAAATCGTTATTGTTCATTGAGTTGTCTGCATTTATGCGAAAATATAAAGAAACTAACTTGCTTCCTTTTGATCCGGAGATTGAAAGTACACTTCTAGCGATCAAAGCAACAAGACGAAAGCGTGGTAAAAACCAAGCAATGGCAGCAACGGAGGAAATGAGAATAACAAGCACCTTTGTTCCAATTGTGTCACCGCAGCCAAAGGTTCACGAAAGGGCAATCCGGGATTATTTCTGGCCGACTATGAATTAGAACTATTCTGGAATTGTTCGCGGCCTATCAATGCAAACAATTTCGAATTGAAGTCGGCCTTTATAAGCGCGGTTGTGAGAATCGGTTTAGAATGAGTCCTGTGGATGATCCTAATGCCCACTTGGCTACATTCTTGAAATATGCAACACCATCAAGATGAATGGTGTATCCGATGAGGCTATCCAACTTAAGCTATTTATGTTCTCACTCCTTGATAAACGCGGGCGGTGGCTACAAACATTGACACCGGGGAGTATCACAAGGTAGGATGATCGACTCAAAAGTTCATGACGAAATTCTTCCCTCCCAGTAAGACGTTCCAACTAAAAGGTGAGATAACTAAGTTCCAACAAATTGATTTTGAGCCGTTATATGAAGCTTGGGAGCGATTTAAGGATCTATTGAGGAGATGCCCATAGCACGGTTATGTAGAATGGCAGAGGGTTCAGTACTTTTATAATGGTCTGAATAGGCATACGAGGACGATACCCGATGCTGCAGCAGGGGGCACATTGATAGCTAAAACTCTGACTGAGGCATTACGTTTACTTGAAGAAATGGCCACAAACAAGATTTATCAATTTCCCTCTCGAGAGATCGAGTGCCAAAGAAAGTTTTTCGGTGTTCTTGAGTTACATATTATATCGCCTTTAGTAGCTTAAATCTCGAGCGACTAAGCAATTAGTGATCATGAATTCGGTGGAACATGCAACAAGTTGAGAACCCACCCGCGGATGTTCATGGAGCTGCTATGACGAGGCCGAGCAAGTAAATTATGTGAATAACAGGGATTATAACAATATGGGTAATTCATACCAACTCACTATCACTCGGGGCTTCGCAATCATGAGAATCTCTTATAGTAACAACATAAATGTGTTGAATCCACCTCTGGGTTATCCCAACCCATCCAATTATAATGCACCCGGAGGTGAAAAGAAGCAATCACTAGAAGAGATACTCAACTCATTCGTAGGAGAGATCAAAAATTGTTTGAGCAGTGATGATGCAGATTGATAATTTGGGTACAAAGATGAGTACGATGGAGACGCATCTTAGATCGCCGGAGACACAAATGGGTCGATTAGAGACATCGGTGAATTCATTGCAACAAAAAGGGAAGTTTCCAAGTGATTCAGAGGTTAATCCTAGAGTGCACTGTAATATAATATGTGAAGAATGACTTAGAAATTCAGCATATGCCCGAACATTTGCCAATTTGTACGAAGAGAGTGGAATCAAAGAAAATGATGTTGGAGGAGTTTGAGACTGTCCATCTCAAAGAGGAATGCAAAGTGCGATAGTGCGAGAGAAAATTACCTTAGAAAATGAAGGATCCGGGAAGTTTACTATTCCCTGTACTATTGGAGGTATATGCTTTGAAAAACAACTTTCGATCTTAGTTCTTGCGTTAATATTATATCCTTATCTTATTTCACGAAGCTTGGGCTTGGGGAGGTGAAATCGTACAATATCACTTTACAATTTGCGGATCGATCCATCCCTTATCCTTGGGGAGTTATTGAGGACGTGTTAGTGAGAATTGAAAAATTCATATTCCTATGGATTTTGTAGTGTTGGACATGAAAGAGGATCATAATCTTTAGGCGGTCGTTTTTAGCTACCGCAAGGGAATTGATTGATGTAGAATTGGGGGAACCGACTCGTGGGTTAACAAAGAGGAAGTCGTGTTCACAATCCATCCAACCAAGAGGCTTCTATTTGAACCTAATAATTGTCATCAAATGGATGGGCATCAAGCTAAGGATGTTGGCGGTTAGGGAGTGTCTAAGGGAAACATGGACAACGTTCCCATTGGAGATCCACCTTGATAATTCCGACAAAGTCCGGTGAAGAGTGTAAACTTAGCGCTTTTTGGGAGGCAACCCAAGCTTTTTCCTGTTTTCTTAGTTGTTAGTTTTGTATAATATTTTATTTCGTAGTCAATTCGTCATCATAGTTTGATTTGCATTCTTAGGATTAGTTGAGTTGCATCAAGCCCCGACCCCACCATAGCATGTTCATGAAGTACTTTTGTCAAAGAATCGGGCGAAAGAGGCTTGCGAGAATTTCGAGTTCCCGGATCGAAGACTAAGAAGACCCGTGCGGGTGCGGCGTCATCACGGCCCCTAAATTGTGACTAGGGGCATATTTTTAAGAGCGTGGCAATGCCCCATTTGGGAGCAATCGTAGCGCGCGTCCACTTTTGGTTATTAAAAATAGGCGGACTCGGTTAGTGTTTAAAACATAACCTTTTCATCTCCTACATAACTCTCTCGTCCCCCACCCTCTAATATGCACACACCACACAATCTACTAGGTTCTTCTCACATTTGGTAGCTCTCACTCGCGTCACACACCTCTATCATCTTATCAACACCCCATTTGGTAAGATGGCTTCACTCAAACCCTTTCCCCATGGTTTCCCCATTTTCTCTATTTTGTGTCATTGCACGTGGTGGTGTTGGCTTAATAGTTGTTGAATATTAGTTTGTGCGTTGAATTGCCGTGCTTAGAACTAGGTTTAGTATTAAATTTTGGGATTACAATAAATTATCCAATGCATTTACAATCTCTTCCCAAATTCATGCCCACAAGGTGTTCGACCAAATGCCACATTGATGTTTTCACATTGTATGGTTGTCACCTTGCATATTCACGCTTGCATTCTATATGTGACACTAATTATTTCACTTTAGTGCATTTATACATACGTTGGTTGCCGATTTCTCAACCATAACCGAATTCCGTGTTTCTACGAGTTTTGGTTTCGTGTTTATCTTGCTAGGTTGCAAAGATGCAAAACCAAAAAGGGCACGGGCAAAGCCAAAAGGAAAGAAAAGGCCACTACCTCGGAGGAATATGACACCCACCCGTTTGTGCGTTTGGAAACACAAATGATCCTATACGTTAAGCTTAGTATACGTAGTATCACCACACGATTCGATGAGGAGCCTTAGCTCCTCGGCTACCAGGAAAGTTCTCTTTCTCACCTCTCCATTGGTCACAATGTTCATTATGAGTTTGGGGGGTTGTAGTCTTTATTCGTTCATTGAGTCGAGTCTTGTATTGGAAAAAAATGGAAAAAATTTCTTGAGTTGAGTTGTCTGTGTAATTGTAGAACTGCATGCCTAAGTAAATTTGTTAACTATGAGTTGAACTATTAAAAGGGTATGTGTTTGAGTTGTGATATGTTTTACTTCACATTTATTCCATCCATTCGATTGATTCTGTTGATTTATTTGGAGATGATTTATGTGATTAATTGTTGATGAATGATCCCACCGGATTCTAGAACTTGTCCGAACACTAGTCGAGGTGAAATCTAGGTGAAGTAACATTGAGGAAGTGATTTAGGCCATCTTTGAACAACTAGAGCCTATAAATGCTTACCTTTATGTTTATGTATTGCCCTTAGTGTCCCCTTTTGAGCCTTTTAAACCCGTTTCTTTGGCAACCAATCCAATATCCGAAGCCTACATGAGAAAAATCTCAATTACCCCTCACTCAAAACACAATTTATGGAAAGAAGTTAAAGGTTGAGGATGGGTATGATGAAAAGGGTGAATGAATTGCATGAAGTTGCCCGAGAGTGGAAAATCTTAAAACCACATGTAGAAAATATGCAAAAATTAAGTTTGGGGTTTAAAAAAAAAAAAGAAGAAGAAAAATATGCGGGAACGAAGCTTATAAAGTGTGAACAAGGAAATGTCGAGAAAGTTATGGTTGGGTATTGACATGTGATTTACTATATTTAATAATTGTGTGTTTGGTGATTTGGGCCACATAATCCCATATTTTCCTATCTTACCCTAAGCCCACATTACAATCTTTGAAAGTTCTATTGATCCTTGTGTTGCATTCGCCTACATTAGTGGAATTGGTGTGAAAAATAAGCATATGGAGTCCCATAAATATTGCCACTTCTATACTCAAAAGTGGATCATTTTGAAAATATTTGATTGCGTGAATTTATCCAGATGATGAAGATAGAGTTAAAATACATGGTTGATTGATAGTGAAACAAATATGAAGCAAATTAGCTTGGTTGTGATGTTTTGCAGTTGGTTTGTTTAAGTTAGTAGTTAATATTTTTGTTTGATTAGTGTCTTTTGTTTTTCAAGAGTCAAGTAAAATTTCTCGAGGACAAGCAATAGTCTAAGTTTGGGGATAATTGTTAAGTTGGTTTTAAACCAATGAATCGGGTATTCTAGAATAGGATTTTGCATTGTTTTTCGGGTATTTTAGATTAGTTTGAGTCCATTTTATTCCATTAGGTGTCGTTAGGAGTCATACAGGTAATGGCAAATGAGTGGCGATCGTAAAACGATGAAAAACATGTTTGGGAGGAAGAAATTGCATTTGAAGAGAAAAACGTAAAAACGCTAAAGCAAGCGGGGGCACTGCAGGTGTTCCTAATCCCGTGCTACAAACAAGCAGGTGTAAACATTGGTTAGCGAGCACTTCGATGTGCACTACAAAACAAGACGATCAATAGCGCTACGGCGTGCGTGTCCGAACAGGTTTTGGAAACTTATGTTTTAAGGGCTTTGGAAGGATTTTTGGGTATAAATACAACAAGGGCATTTAATTAAGGGTTGAACATTTTATCAAGCACAATGAAGGCAAGAAACACGAAGGAAGGGTTCAGACGACGATTGAAGGCATCCCTTATCCGGACACAGAGAGGATTTCTTCTCTTCTCTTTTCAATTCCTTCTTTGTTTTCTTTGTATGCCTTTAATATGCATACTTATTTTTTCATGAGTTCTTGTACATCCATCATGAGCAAAACTTATTTTTCTTGGGGTTGATGTAACCAACGTTTGAACCTATATTTTGGTGTTTTGATTTATTGATTCACATGTTCTTAAATCTATTTATGCTATTTGGATTGATTTCATCTAAATTATCCGATCAATAGTTTAGATTATTTGGCGTGTTTGATTTCACACTCGAGAGAGTTAGCTGAATGCTTGGCCATAGAATAGCATAACTTAGGGTTTCATAGAATCGGGAAGTTTATGAATCTTTCAAGTTCACGAAAGAACATTCATTGAGCACATTAGGGTTTAATTTATGATTTTCATAGAGATATTGAAATCGTGGATTGAACCCTAGAATTACTTGGCACTCGAGAGAGTAAGTGATGAACAATAGGAATATTGGGCTTATAGATTAATAATGTGTGATTAATAAACTAGATTGATAACATAGGGGAAAATTAGGTGAATCAACACTCTAGAACTCATATTCACTAAGTGTTTGATAAATTGTCCGAACGAATTTGTTAGTTTAATTTCAGGTTTATTTTTAATTTAATCAAAACCATTTCTTTTCGATTATCTAAATAGATTTAAGCTATTACGATTAAAGACTTAGTTTAAAATTTGATATCAATCCCTGTGGAGACGATACCCTACTTCTTAATCTATACTAAAACTTGACACATACGCTTGCGATAAGAAATTCTCGAACAATCAATCGGGTATTCTAGACTAGGATTTTGTGTTGTTTTCGGGATTTTTAGATTAGTTTGAGTCCATTTTATTCCATTAGGTGTCGTTAGGGAGTCAATACAGGTAATGGTAGCGGAGGGCGATGCAAAACGATGAAAAATGTGTATGGGAGAAAGAAATCGCATTTGAAGAGGAAGAAAAAGAAAAAGGCTGAAACAGGCATGAGCGTTGCAGCGCTCCTACCCCGCGCTGCAATGTCGGGATCTAATAAAGCCAACGAAGGCAGTGGAGAGCATTGCAGCGCCTCTGTTGGAGAGCCGCAATGCGCGACGTATGGGTAGATTTGGAAACTTAAATTTTCAGGGTTTTGGACGGATTTTTGGATATAAATGCAACAAGGGTCGTACGAATTAAGGTTGGACATTATATCAAGCACAAGGCACGACTTGGAACACGGAGAAAGAGTTAGGGATGGGATTCGAAGGTATCTATCTTCTGGAAAAAGAGAGGATTCTTCCCTTGATCTTCTAAATTTATTTTTCCACTATCTTTGTTGAACCTTTGAGATTTACAACTACTTGTTCATGAGCTTTTGTACATCCATCATGAGCTAAACTTTATTTTCTAGGGATTGATGTAACCAACGTTTGAACCTATGTTTTAATATTTGGTTTATCGATTCGCACGTTATTAAATCTATTTGTGTTGTATGGATTGATTGCATCCTCAATTATCTCGATCAATATTTTAGATTGTGTGGCGTGTTTGATTTCATACTCTAGAGAGGTAATTGAACGTTTGGCCATAGAATAGCATAACTCGAGGGTTTTATAGAATCGATAAGTTTATGAATCTTTCAAAGTCCATGATGAGAATATTCATTGAGCACATTAGGGTTTAATTTATGATTTTTATAGAGATATTAAAATCATGATTGAAACCTAGAATCACTTGGCCTCCGAGAGAGAGGAAGTGATAAACGGTAGGAATATTGGGTTTAGAGATTAATAATGTGTGATTAATAAATTGGATTGATAACATAGGGGAAAACTAGGTGAATCAACCCTCCGAATTCATATCCGCTTAGTGTTTGAGAAATTATCTAAACGAATTTGTTAGCTTAATTTTAAAATTATTTTTAGTTTAATTAAAACAATTTCTTTTTTGATTATCTAGATAGAGTTAAGCTATTATAATTACAAAGATTTAGTTTAAAATTTTAATCTATACTAAAACTTGACACCGTACGTTTGCGGTGAGAATTTCTTGAACAAGTTTTTGGCGCCATTGCTAGGGATTGATTGATCTTATTTTGTGCTAATATTGTTACTAAGTAGTCTTAATCCTAACGGAATAGTTTAGGTAAAACTAATTCTTTATTGTTCATTGAGTTGTCTGTTTCTTCGACGATCTAAAGATACTAACTTGTTTTCTTTTGTTCTAGAGATCGAAAGGACACTTCGAGTAATCGAGCAACAAGATGAGCAGTAAAATCCCGCAATGGAAGGCAATAGAGAAATGAGAATAATGAGCACCTTGTTCCAATTGTGCCACCGCACCAAAGGGACACGAAAGGGCAATTTGGGATTATTTCGGCCAACTATGAATCGTAACTATTCCGGAATTGTGCGCTGACCCTATTAATGCAAACAATTTCCAATTCAAGCCGCCCTTATAAGCATGGTTCGTTGAGAATCGGTTTGGGGAAGTCCCGTGGATGATCCTAATGCGCACTTAGCTACATTCTTGGAAATACGCAACACCATCAAGATGAATGTTGTATTTGTTGAGGTTATCCGACCGAGGCTATTCCGTTCTCACTCCGGGATAAATCCATACAGTGGCTACAAACGTTTACACATGGGAGTATCACAAGTCGTGGGATGATCGACTCAAAAGTCCGTGGAGAAATTTTTCCCTCCTAGTAAGACACTCCAACCGAAAAATGATATAGTCAGCCCAAAGATTGATTTTGAGCCATTGTATGAAGCTTGGGAGCAATTTAAGGATCTATTGAGGAGATGTCCACAACACGGTTATGCATAATGGCAGAGGGTTCAATACTTTTACAATGGTCTGAATGGGCATACATGAATGATACTCGATGCTGTAGCGGGGGCACATTGAGGAGATGTCACCACACGATTCGATGAGGAGTCCTAGCTCTCGCCTACCAGGAAAGTCATCTTTCTCACATCTCCTTTGGGGGACAATATTCGTTATAAGTTTTGGGGGCGTAGTTTGTATTAGTTCGTTAGAGTCATGTATTGTTAAAAAAATAAACGAAAAAAGAGTTTTGAGTCGAGTCATATGTGTATTTGTAGAAATGCATGCCTAAGTGAATTTATTGAATATGAGTTAAACTGACAAAATCTGTGATCTGTTTTACTTCACTTTTATTCCATCCATTTGATTGACTCACGATTTATTTGAAGATGGTTTATGTGATTAATTGTTGACCGAGTGATCCCACTGGATTCTAGAACTTGTTTGAACACTAGTCGAGACGAAATCCTAGGTGAAGTACCATTAAATAAGTGATTTAAGCAATCTTTGAACAACTAGAGTCTATAAATGCCTACCTTTATATTTATGTATTACCCTATGTCCCCTTTTGAGACTTTGAAACCCGTTTCTTTGGCAACCAATCCAATTCCCGAAGCTTACATGAGAAAGATCCAAACTACCCCTCACTCATACACACAATTTATAAAAAGAAGTTGAAGGTTGAGGATGGGTATGATAAAAAGGGTGAATGAATTGCGTGAAGTTGCCCGAGAGTTGAAAATATTAAAACCCCATGTCGAAAAGTATGTAAAAGATTAACTTCGAGGGTTTCTATAAAAATATGAAGAAAAAGAAACATTTGCGGGTACGAAAGCTCATAAAGCGTGAACAAGAGAAATGTCAAAAAGTTATGGTTGGGTATTGACATGTGATTTACTAGATTTAATAATTGTGTTTTGGGTGACTTGAGCCACATAATCCCATATTTTCCAACCGTACCATAAGCCCATATTACATGCTTTGAAAGTCCTATTGATCTGTGTAGCATTCGCTACATTAGTGGAGATTAGTGTGAAAGATAATCATATGGAGTCCGGTGAATATTGCACTTTTATACTCAAAATCGATCATTTTAAAAACATTTGATTGCATGAATTTATCCGGATGATGAAAATGCACTTAGGAATAACATGCCACACTCATGAGATCACATTGTTAAAATACATGCTTGATTGATAGTGAAACGAATTATGAAGTAAATTCACTTGGTTGTGAAGTTTTGCAGTTGGTTTGTTTAAGTTAGTAGTTCATATTTTTGTTTGATTAGTGTCTTTTGTTTTTCAAGAGTCAGTAAAATTTCTTGAGGACAAGCAATAGTCTAAGTTTGGGGGTATTTATTAAGTTAGTTTTATACCAATGAATCGATATTTTATCAGGACTTTGCATTGTTTTTGGGTGTTTAGATTAGTTTGAGTCCATTTTATTCCATTAGGTGTCGTTAGGGAGTCAATACAGGTAATGGTAGCCGAGGGTCATGCAAAACGATGAAAAACATGTTTGGGACGAAGAAATCGCATTTGAAGAGGAGAAAAGCAGAAAAAAGCTGAAACAGGAAGGAGCGTTGCAGCGCTCCTATCCCTACGCAGCAGCGCGGGGGGTCAAATCAAGGCAAAATGAATGCAGGTGGAGAGGGCTGCATAGCCTCACTTATTGGAGCGTCGCAATGCGTGGCTACGGGCAAATTCTCGAAACTTATTTTTTTAGGGTTTTGGACGGATATTTGGATATAAATACAACAATGGCCGCACGAAATAAGGTTGGACATTCTATCGAGCATAAGGGACAACTTGGAACACAGAGAAAGAGTTCGGGACTAAATTCGAAAGTATATATCTTCCGAAACAGAAAGGATTCTTTCCTTGATCTTCCGAATTTATTTTTCCACTATCTTTGTTGAACCTTTGAGATGTATAACTACTTGTTCATGAGTTTTTGTACATCTATCATGAGCGAAACTTTATTTTAGGGGGTTGATGTAACCAACGTTTGAACCTATGTTTTGATATTTGATTTATTGATTCGCATGTTATTAAATCTATTTATGCTATTTGGATTGATTACATCCGAATTGTCTAATCAATAGTTTAGATTATTTGGTCTGTTTGATTTCACACTCGAGAGAGCTAATTGAACGCTTGACCATTGAATAACATAACTTAGAGTTTCATAGAAGTGAGAAGCTATAAATCTTTCAAGTCAGGGAGAATATTCATTGAAAGCGATTAAGGTTTAATTTACAATTTTTATAGAGATATTGAAATCGGATTGAAACCAGAATCACTTGGCACTCGAGAGAGAAGTGATAAATAATAGGAATATTGGGCTTATAGATTAATAATGTGTGATTAATAAACTCGATTGATAACATAGTGAAAAACTAGGTGAATCAACTCTCCGGAATTTATATCGCTAAGTGTTTAAGAAATTATCCGAACGAATTTGTTAGCTTAATTTTAGGATTATTTTTAATTTAGTCAAAACCATTTCTTTTTGATTATCTAGATAGAGTTAAGTTATTATAATTACAAGACTTAGTTTAAAAATTAATATCAATCCTGTGGAGACGATAATCCCACTTCTTAATCTATACTAAAACTTGACATTGTACGCTTGTGAGAATTTCTTGAATAATTCAACCCTCCCTCTAGAATTTCGTAGCCACCACTACAACAAATTAAGGAATTTGAGATGTTTTGTTTTTGGGGCGCACTTCAAATTGTCTCAAAATAGAGTCCTTTTAGTGACGTTATTTTAATATCGTCTCAAATAAAGTATACATTTTCCCACATCCACGTCCACCTTCCTAGCAGTTATTATGTAACGAAATATTGATAATTAGAGAAGATTTTTATGTCTCAAAAAGGTTATTGATTAAGGACAAATAAAATTTGTCTGTAAAAAGTCTAAATATGCTTTTTTTTTTTTTTTTTTGTTAATGTTTGAAGTCAACTTAGCATTTTATTTTCTTGTGATATTTTAGAAAAGCTTCAAAGTGTACTTTTTAAAACAAATATAAAAATTTTCTCAAAAAATAAATAAAATATATATATATAAATATATATATAATAATTACCTTTCTTAAATTTAACAATTTCTTTAATACAAAACAAATATGTCCAAAAATTAAAAATTACTTTATATGATATCTGCAAAATTTAATAAATTAAAACTATTAAACTATCGCTGACGTTTAAGTTAAATCATCACAATATATCTCAATTAGGGAGTGTTTGCAAAAACTCTCATTTTTTTTAGAAGAAGTGATTTATTAAAGAAAAGTATAAGTAGTTGAGAATGAGAAGTTGGTAGTGTTTGAAAATAAAATCAAAAGTTGAGAATGAGAAGTTGAGAGTGTTTGGTAAAAAAGTAGTAGAAGTCTTATTTATTTGTAAAATTCAAACTTGAAGCAGACGAGAATCTAAAGACTCTCTCCTTCGCTTTTAGATTTCGATTAAAATATAATTAAAAGCAGAGTTGATACTTGCAAACACTAAAATGTTTTTTAAGCAAAAAAATAAAAAATACTTATTTTTAGTGTTTGCAAACACTGCATTAGAGACGTTTATGTGCACGTCACTGAAGATTTCCATAACCAGCGCGCTTTTTTTTTTTTTTTTTTTCATCATTCGCGCCCCTAGATCTTCTTTTTTTTTTTTTTTTTTTCTCCTTCCCTCCTCACAAAACCCTGCCTCCGTATAATCACGCACTCTCAACTCCTCAACTCTTTCCTCAAAAAAAAAAAAAAAAAACTCCTCAACTCACGATTTTTCTCTCTCCCTGGCCGTCCTGGAAGCAAAGGATAGCACATCACAAATTGAAGGAGAAATTTCCACGCTGAAAATTCTCTAATCCGCTGGCGACTCGCTCTCGACATATCTAAGGTTTGTCTCTCTGCTTCGAATTTTATTTGGGGCTTTAATTTTTCCAGTTTCTGAACAAGTTCTGCCCAAGCACCCAGCTCATAAGCGAAAGAAGTGAAGCAAGATCGCAAGGCTACAACCTTCGACTTTTGTTGTTTGACCAGCTTCTGCAACACCTCTCTCGGATACCTTACAATCGCTTACATGTCTTGCTAATTTCTAGTTGTTTTGAAAATTGGGAATGAAAATTGATGGATATAATAGTTAGTATAAAATAATTTTTGGTTTATGCCAAAGGAGAGATGATGAGTTTTCTGACTTGGAGTTTGTGGAATTTATGTGCTCTGATAATCTACTTAAAATTCAAGAATCTTGTTCCTGTTTCGAGTTTTGCTGGCAGATTTAGGTCAAACTGGTTCTAATGTTCTCATAGGGAGTATTTGATTTGTGAGAAATAGTTATCAAGTGTAGTAATTTATATTCTTTTCTGAATTGACCCCATGATTTTGTAATTTATTATCTTTCTCCTTCATATGCTTATTTTGTATTTTACAAGATTGATTGGCTTGTAATCTGCAAATATTCAAACATTGTACATCAATCACTAACCCAATTATTGAAATTGTTGATTTTGTTACATCAAAATAAATTGTAGGAGTACATAAAACATGAATTGCAAACCAAAATCGGTATAAATCAAACTTTTCCTAAAGTAAATTACAAGATTTATTTTGATTTTTTTTTTAAATGTGGACTCAATAAGAACAACCCAATTTTCTATGTGGGGGCCTTCACCTCCACTAACTACATTGCAACCCTTAATGGTGTGTTGAACAAGACCCTAATGATGAGGCATATCAAGAGGTGGAATCGACATACATGATTCTCGTTATTCATATGAAGAACAAGAAGTAGAACAATTGCGGAGGGATGATCCAAATCCTAATATTATTGATGGAGATATAGTGGAAAACTTGAGGCATGAACAAGTAGATTTGATAGTGGATGATGATCATGATGAAGATGAGACTTTAGATGAATATTTTACCGATCTTGATGATGCTCTTGAGGATGATGTTGATCTAGATAAGGACTATGATGATGATTGAAGTGTGTGAATGCTCCGTGGACCTTGGAATGAGTTATAATAGCATTCCTTTTGACTCTAAATAAAGACAATTTATACGCTATTATTTGGTTTTAGGTTTGATAGTTGAACTTTTGGCGGGTAAAAGATTTTGTTAGGTATCGACCCATTTTTGCCGAGCCCGTGACGCCATAGCCATTCAGATTATCAAAGCTAATGATTTAACTATTACAATAATTGACTATGGGATTAGGGATTGGGGATTACAATCTTTCTAAACAAAAGCGATAAATTACAGATTAAGGCTTTTGAACACAAAGGCAACCAGGGAAGGCACTTTCCCATTCAAGCCACAAGAAAAGCCCCAACACTAAGATCAGAACAAAAAGTGAAATATAAAACTACGAATACCAAAAACGCAAAGACGGCTTCGGGATATGGAAAAACGAGCCGAGGTTGGACTCTTTAGTCCGAGTACCGCCAATCACAAAAACAAAACCAGGAATCGGTAAAAAGAACTAAAAATAGAACTAAAACTCGAAAATAAAGAAAAGGAGAGAAAGCATAGGGTTTAAGCTTCTTTCTTCAACACCGAGTCGAACATAGGATGGGCGAACGGCACACCTTCGGCCATAATCGATTATATACCCCAACCAATGTTTAAGAAAACCAGGGCTTGGACCAAGCAAGCAGGCCCACAAAGAGATACCCAAGCCCCACGCTCCAAAACCCACCACCCTGGGACGCCACTCCGGTAAGAACAGTAAGAGGAGAACACCGCACACAACGGGGGAATCGAACAACACACAATCGCGCGCCCTTTCTCTCACACCTCACAAAAAAAATGCTCACAGAAATCACGAAGAGAACCGGAGCGAAGTGATCGAAGGAGAAGAAAGAGAGAGAGATTCGACCACCACCAAGATTCGAGAGAATTAGATTTGCTACACCCCACCGGCTGGTTAGGGTTTCATAAGGGGCTTTTTATTTGGGATATGAAAGGCCAAGATTAAAACCTCAAATGAACGGCCCAGATGGATTATAGAGGATCCGCGGTTTCTCAAAGTCGGGTGGAACATAACCCGGTCCGAAGTGGTGGGTCGGTTGCAATGGGGTGGCCTTTCTTTTGGGTTATGAAAATGAGTTTTAATGGGCCGTAACTAAACATCGTGATTGGGCCACAAAAACAACATTCTCCACTCGCCCAATGCCTTAGGTTTAACAAAAAACAGGGGTCACAAAAATACGATTATCATCATCGCCGATTTTTCTCACTACACACACAATGCGGCAAAAGAATACGATTATAGTAAGCACACAAAGAAACTATAACATAGAAGGACAGTGGTAAATCACCATATTGCACACACAAGATAATAAGACCGAAATAACAAGCACACGAGCAAGTCATTTCCCAAAAACCAACAAGTATAGGACTGTTCAATCACCCGTATCAAAATTCGCAATTTTTAAGCATGTTAGAAATTTACTCTGTGTAAACACTTAGTTCCCATATCGCCAGGATTAAGTTCGAAGGTATTTTTTCAAGATTAACTAAGCCTTTAGCAACAATATCACGAATGTAATGAAACCTCACATCAATATGCTTAGTTCTATCATGAAAAACAGGATTCTTACACAATGAATACCGATTGGCTATCGAAAAACACAACAACATTACCATCAAGAAAACCAAGTTCGTAAATCAAGCTTTAAGCCAAATTGCTTCTTTAAACGCTCTTGATTAAAGAATATACTTTATTGGCCGTAGACAAGCGAGTGCAACAACATCTTTGTAATTGTGATTTCCAACTAACACATGAACACACAAAGTGAACACATAAGATGTTGTTGATTTTTGTTATCCCTATCATTCGCATAATTAGAATCCACATAACCTTTCAATTTAACCCCGTCTTCGCACTTAGCAAATTTCAAACTATAATTCAAAGAATGTTTCAAATATCGCAAAAGCCATTTAACAAAGATTCCAATGTATAATTCCAGGATTAGACATGTATCTACTCAAGCAACTAACAGAATCACGCGATATCGGGTCTAGTCTTAACCATAAGATACATCACAGAACCATAGCATTGGAATATGGCACATTCTTCATAGAATTAACATCATAATCGAGTTTTAGGACATTGTTCTTTACTCAAAAGAAAATGACCAAACCAAAGGAACATTCACAAAGTTTAGAATCCAACATAGAAAATTTACTCAAAATCTTTTCAACATAAGAAAACTGATTTAGAAAAATCACGAGTTTTTTCTATCTCTAAAAATATTCATTCCTAAAATCCTTTTAGCATCTCCCAAGTATTTCATGTCAAACTTAAGACTTTACGTTTTTTAACATGCTCAGCAGTTTTAACACAAGCGGCTAATTAACAAGATGTCATCAACATAAATCAACAAGAAAACAGAACTTAAAGATCTTCTTTAAAATACAAACAATGATCATAAGAACTTCGTTTAAATTTCAAAGACAAAGATGCAATCATCAAATTTTTATTCCAACATCTAGGAGATTGTTTCAAGCCATACAAGGATTTTTAAGTAAACAAACAAAATCGGGATTCTTTTTGTCAACAAAACCAATAAAGTCCGCCGCATATAGATTTTTTCATCTAGATCACCATGCAAAAACGCAGTTTTGACATCCATTTGTTTTAATTCCCAATTAAATCGAGCACATAATGCAAGATAATTCGGACAAAAGTAGTAAACTTCACAACAGAGCAAAGATTTCTGTATAATCTATCCCTCTTTTTGAGTAAATCCTTTTTAGCCACTAACCTAGCTTTAAATCTAACAGATTCACATTCATTCTTAACCTTAAAATGACCATTTACAAACCCACAATGTAACAATTAGCAGGTTTAGGCACAAGAATCCATGTATTGTTAACATGCAAAGAATTCATTTCCTCATTCATAGCATTTAACCACTCAACCGAATTTTTAGATTTTAAAGCTTCTTCATAAGATTTAGGCTCAGAATTATCAATCGAGTCAAACACACTCGAAAACAAATGAAGTCATATGAAAATCATCAAACCTAGCAGGCTGCCTAATGTTTCGTCTTGCCCTATCTCTAACAAGTTGATAATCATGCAGATTTTCATTTTCTGGTTCATTTTCATCAAGTATTTCATCATGCACAAAGCATCATCATGATTTTCAGGCAAAAACAGGTTCAAAATCATGCAAATCAGGTTCAGTTTCAGGCATAACAGGTTCAGTTTCAGGCATATTTTCATGATTTTCATGCACAACAAAGATCGGAAAAATATCCACGCTAGAACATGCTCCACCTTATTAGGTGTATCATTTTCAGAATCGACAAAGGCATAGTCAAGCAAGGCATTTCAGATTCATTAAATGTCACGCCCCTACTAATTAAAACTTTAAAACCAGGTTGAGATTTTAACCACAGCCTATAACCTTTAACACCTTCGGGATAACCAAGAAAAACACATTTGACAGCCCCTAGTTCAAGTTTATCAAGTTTTTGATGTGCAAACGCAGAACATCCAAACACTTTCAAGTTAGAAAAATCGATTTCTTTACCCGTAAACACAGATTCGGAGTATTTTACCACTTAAAGGCACGAAGGAGATCGATTAATCACATAGGCAGCAAAGATTAAAACAGTTTTCACCCTTAAAACTTTTTTGAAAGACCGAACAAGCAAGCATACTTCTCACCCTTTCAAGTAAAGTTCTATTCATACGCTCCGCTACACCGTTTTGTTGCGGTGTATACGGATCTGCTTTTATGCCTTTTAATACCAGATTCAACACACAAATTATCAAACAAAGTGATTACAAAATTCAAGTCCATTATCGGTTCTTAGGATTTTAATTTTCTTTCTGTTTGATTTTCAATTAAAGTTTTCATTGTTAAAAACACATCAAACACATCGATTTGTTTTTCAACAAAAACACCCAAACTTTTCTTGAAAAATCATCAATAATAGAAAGAAAATACCTAGAACCACCATGCGTAGTAACACTCGCAGGACCCCACACATCGGCATGCAAATACTCAAGAATTTGTAACATGCATTTATTCGGAGAAGAGGAAACAGAAATTTAACTTTAGAATGTTTGCAAGAACACAAGTTAATCACAAAATGGCATGCAAGACAATTTATCTTTTCCAAAATAACTATTTTTCCGCAAAATTTCAAGACCTTTAAAGACTATATGACCCAAACGTTTATGCCATAAATCGTTTTGTCATTTTCGTGAGCCACACACAAAGATTCAGAATTTTGCGTGCTAGATTCAAGTTCAAAGAAGACAAACATACAAATTTCTCCTTTTCACAATGACTTTGAAAATTACCAAGTTACCCTTTAAAATTTTCATTACGCTTTTCCCATTTTCCTCTAAACCATCATCCTCAAGAGAAGCACACGAAATCAGATTTACATAAATCGAGGCACATACGCCTCACATTTTTCAAAGTCAAAACATAGCCTTAATCAAATTTTAAACAGACATCACCAATTCCAACAATATTACACTGCTTTTGATTAGCCAATGACACGTAACCATGCAACACTTCTTTATAATTAGAAAACAGCCTTTTAAATGGTGTCATATGAAAAGTGCAACCCGAATCAACAAGCCATTCGGTTTCACACACGTAATTTGAACGCACGTAATTCACATCAAAGACAATTTTCATAAACCATAAATACATCGGCACATTTTCACTCGTAGGCCATATTAGCATGCTCATTCTGTTTAAAATTCCGATTTCCTCTTTTATTAGGGCATTCCCTAACATAATGACCACTTTGGCCACATTCATAGCACTTCCGATTTTTAAGGAGATTTAGACTGACTTACTCTTTCCCTTTTTCTTAGCAAATTTCGGTTGTTATTATTACCAGGTTTATTAAACCGGTTTTGAGAACGCCCTCTCACATGCATAACCTCACCGAGAATTTTGCTAGAACTTCTATTGACTTTTAAATCCGATTCTTTGCTTTTAAGGCCATTCACAACAAATGTCGAGTGTGATCGTGTCCCTACCATACTTAATAAGCGATTTAACATCACTATAAGACTCGGGAATAGCATTCAAAAGCACAATCGGAGTATAATCATCAATATTCTTATCACCCGTCAACTTAATATCTTGAATTAATTTGGTAAACACATCCAAATTTTCATCAATCTCTTTGTTTAAGTCAAGTTTAAATCAAAAAATTTTCAAGCAAAAACAACTTACTGTGCAAAGAAGTTTCCGATACAATTCTTCTAATTTTTCCCACAAAGCTTTTGCCGAAGCAAGTTTACCAACTTTTCTAAGCACTGAGTCGAAAGGTTTAAAATGATAGAAGAATATGCATACTCATCAATTTCACTTTCTTTTCGGCGGTATCTTTTTCACCATAAACACCACTAATATTTTTATAAACCTTTTTTTGAATTAAAATCCCTTTCATTTTTTGTTGCCAAATCGAAAAATCAGTTTTTCCATTAAACGGTTCAAGATTATAACTAGCACACCATTTTCACAAAAAACAAAAGGTTTTTTTAAAAACAAGGCACACAAGAGCAAGTTATAGTCACGTAACAAACAACAAACACACGTAAAAATCGAATGAAAAGAAACACAAATAAGGGCCACGGATAGAAACCCTCGCACCACAGATTCCACTACACTCGCGGTGTAGGTCAAGCGGCTTTTACGCTCGGAGTTCCTTTAATACGAAATAAAAACCGAAAAGACGATCAACCACGTAATGACGATCAACCACGTAAGAGCAAATAAAGGGATCACACAGAATCCCGGCAAATAAAGACTCACAAATAAACCGCGGCAAGCGGTATTTACACTACTAAAGCGATAAACCGCGGCAAGAAGCGGCTACACTACTAAAAGCAAGTAAAAGGTGAGTTAAAGCCTCTTTACCGGAGCGAAACCCTGGGTAAGGGTTTCAGACCGCCACAATGGGGATGCTCGATACCACTTTGTTAGGTATCGACCCCATTGCCGAGCCCGTACGCCATAGCCATTCTGATTATCAAAGCTAATGATTTAACTATTACAATAATTCAGCCTATGGGATTAGGGATTGGGGATTACAATCTTTCTAAACAAAAGCGATAAATTACAGATTAAGGCTTTCGAACACAAAGGCAACCGGGAAGGCACTTTCCCCATTCAAGCCACAAGAAAAGCCCCAACACTAAGACTGTAACAAAAAGTGAAATATAAAACTACGAATACCAAAAACGCAGCACGAAGCCGGATATGGAAAAACGAGCTGAGGTTGGACTCTTTAGTCCGAGCCGCTGCCAATCACAAAAACAAAACCAGGAATCAGTAAAAGAACTAAAAATAGAACTAAAACTGAAAATAAAGAAAAGGAGAGAAAGCACCGGGTTTAAGCTTCTTTCTTCAACACCGAGTCGAACATAGGATGGGCGAACGGCACCTTCGGCTCAGACACTGATTATATACCCCAACCAATGTTTAAGAAAACCAGGGCTTGGACCAAGCAACGGGCAGCCCACAAAGAGATACCCAAGCCCCACGCCTCCAAAAAACCCACCACCTCGGACGCCACTCGGTAAGAACCAGAAGACCGGAGAACACCGCACACAACGGGAATCGAACAACACACAGTCGCGCGCCCTTTCTCTCACACCTCACAGCGAAAAAATGCTCACAGGAAATCACGAAGAGAACCAGAGCGAAGTGATCGAAGGAGAAGAAACAGAGAGAGCTCGAATTCAGCCGCTGAAGATTCGAGAGAATTAGATTTGCTACAGTCCCACTGGTTAGGGTTTCATTAGGGGCTTTTTATTTGGGATATGAAAGGCCAAGATTAAAACCCTCAAATGAACGGTCCAGATGGATTATAGAGGATCCGCGGTTTCTCAAAGTCGGGTGGAACATAACCCGGGTCCGAGTGGTGGGTCGGTTGCAATGGGGCTGGCCTTCTCTTTTGGGTTATGAAAATGAGTTTTAATGGGCCAGAACTAAACATCAGTATTGGGCCACAAAAAACAACAGATTTGATAGTTGAATTTGTGGTAGGTAAAAGGTTTCATACCTTTCTTGTGCATGCAATGAAAAACTATTGATTTATTTTCTAACTGTTTGAAATTTTTATGACAAGTAATAATTTATATGTTTAGTAATTGATTCCAGTGGTAAAACCTTAGAAATATAAGAACATCAATTCTTTTAAGCAATGCCTTTTAAGGGTTTTAATTCCAAAAATTTGATTTATGTGTCTTTCAAGTTTGAATGCAACATATAGTAGACAATAGATGAATGTATATATTTTGATCAGTTGAACCTCCAATTATAATTCTACTGATTTGATGTACTTTTTATTCTCATGTGCGATTTATTCATTTTCAGCCATTTGCATTTTATACTTTTGTTTATCAGATGAATGTACAAAACAATTGGTTATCCTTTCATGCAGTTCTTTTTTCCTATTTGACAGCTTGCAGGGAGAAGAACAATATATAAATCTGTGAGTAGCAAACGATATATATGATATATAAGAATGGCTCCAGGATTGAGAAAGAAATTACCATCTGTACGAGTTCAACAGTTAAATACTGTGCAAACCTCTACATCATCAGAGCAGCCTGACAGATTTTTACCAAATCATGGAGATGCATCCTCGAATCAAAATTCTTCACAGGTTAACAATGACAGTGAGTCAGGTGGGATGTTTCAGTTCAAGTTTTTGCTATGTATTATTTTTTTGTTTATGTATTAGGATATTATGTGTGCAGGATCAACTTCAAAGAAAAGAGGAAGAGGTCCGACAAGAGGCAAGGAGTTGCAAAGAATGAATGATGCAAGTAAGAAAAACTAGAAGTTTGCATTGATCCTATTCAAGGTAGGCCTCTAGACAAAGTTCAGTCATCAAAACTTTCTAGTGAAATTGGGATAGTTGCTCGGGAGTTTATGATTTGCCCAGTATCATTTCCAAAATTCAAACAAGATGACAGAAATGTTGCATATGACCAAATTAATGTAAGTTTTAAATTGCTAAAATTAAAGCAATTAAAATCTTCTTAGATATTTATTGATGTTATGTTACCATTTCAGATGAGACTGGATATTCCGGGCTTGGGTGATGTACCAAGAGTTACTAAAACAGTAAATACTCTTCTAAGTACTCGGTTCAGAAATTTTAGATACTTGTTGCATAAGCAGTATAATAAATTTGCATCAGATGAGCAAGCTCGTCTCAATAAGCCCGATAAAGTGACAGAACAACAATGGAATGACTTGTGTGATTATTGGTCGCAACAAAGTGTTAAAGTATGAATTTTTTCATTCCCCCCTTAACTATCTTCATTTCATAGTTGCATACATGTGTAAATAATAAGATTTTACAACTTATGTAGGAGAAATGCAAGAAAGTTGCTGAAAGCAGGAAACAAATGAAAACCCCTCACAACCAAGGGACAAAGTCATTTGTTGTTGTTCGACATGAACTGGTATGAATTCTAATTACTTAAATGGTGTAATTTTTTTTTATCCAAAGTCATAATTATTGAATATACAACATGTATAACAGAATCAAAAACTAGGAAATGATGAAGGTTGTGATAGAATCACTTTTTATAAGCACACTCATTTCAGTGAAGCTACTGGAAAATGGACATCTCCCGAGGCAGATGAAAACTATGTAAGATGAAAATCACTTATTAGATAGCTTATAACTTATTTCATTATTCTTGATCTACATGATGACTTGTTTCTTAACTTTGTAGAAACGTATGATAGAATTGTCGGCTAAATCAATTGAGGAGGGTAATTCACTAACTCCTGATGAAGTATGTGACATTGTATTGGGCACTAGATCAGGTTGTATTAAAGGATTGGGGTATGGTCCTAAACCTGCTCGGTCAATGCCAACTAGTAGTTCATTAATCAAAGAACTCCAAGAACAACTAAAGTAATCGAAAGCTGAAAATGACAAATTGAAGGCGAAACTAGAATGAGATTAAGAATGGACATAGAAGGGAGAAAACTTTGTCCAAGCATGAGCAACTATTTCGCCAGCTTCTTGGTTCTAAATATGATGATGAGATAGCGAGTGAGGAAGAAGAGTAAGTTTAAGGAGAAGTCGCACTATTCTGATTTCTTGTTATTTTAGTATCAAGTTTTATATATAAGTTTCTTGTCTTGAAGGGATGGTATGGATGCTTGAACATTTGCCTCACAAAATCAGTGATTGGTGACATCTTGCCTTGGTATTAGGTGAGTTACACTTTGTTGAATTTTTGTTTCTGGGCCTTTACATTTTGTTGGAAGGAGGATTAGTTTTTGCTTGTTGGTTAATTTTCTAGCCTGTTGATATTGATATCTTACATTAGTTAAAGAATTAATTACTATTATGTGATCTTTTGAATGAAAAAAATAGGTGAGTTACACTTTTTTATTTCACAAACACCATTTGTTATGCTTTTTCTAATTAACTCACATCTAGAAAGCTTCTAAAATATTATTTGTTTAATGAACTAAAAAAGGCATATAGATTATTCAATATGCTTAAACCCAAGCTCAAGTGGGCTTATAATCCCAATTCAGGCTGCCTTTGCTCATTGTAAAAGTCATAGATTGCTAATGAACATGCATTATACGCGATTTACGATGACCAAGAAAGATCACCACTTTGCAGGGGTTGAAAAACTTTTCAACTTCTATTTCCAGTGTCCTAATGGACACCTCTAATTGAGAACAATTTTAAATGAATGCTTAGATTGCAAATAGTTTTGTAATTAATAACTTGTCCTGCGCTTCCTTTTGAAGTTTAAATTAACTATGATCTGCCTTACAAGTATAGTTTCTTAGTATTTAGTTTATTACAGAAAATGTGATTTTTGTGTTGATCTACCTGGGACTATTGAATGTTATTTTGTTACCTGTTATGTGTAGTGTTGTTCACATAGGATTGGTTGTGTGGCAAGCTGGAAGGCCTTTTGTTTCATATTTTTTTAGCAATTACATGCAGCATAAGTACCGTAAATAATTAAATGAGTAGAATAGTTAAGTTGTTGCCGCTCTTGTGCTAATTGTTGTTGTCAGATTGGATCTGATTAAGGAGAGAAGCTTTAATTAATTAAGGATAAGTCCATGAGAAACTAAATGAGAGAATTTATAGATTTGATCTGATGCTTGGTTTTTTTTTGTGAGCTGATCTGATGCTTGTTTTCTTTTTGTGATAAATCTGTGAATTTTGTGAGTAGAATAGTCAATGCTTGTTTTAATTAATTAATCTTGTGTTAATTCTTGCTTTTTAGGTCATGGTAATATTTCCCAGAATGATTTTTGTGTATAAATAGTGATTTAGTCTTTGTTAGTTCTTTATTTGGATCTTTAATTTCATTGTGGAAAAGTAATTAATTATAAGTGTTCGTCTTTGATAACAATTTGTTGGATTTGTTGTAACTTGTGCAGATTACTGGCCACCATAAACAAGTCCATCAGCAAGGGAAATTAATCAATTGTTGGTATTATCGGGTCCTCAAAGAAAAAGAATTTAGACTCTTTTTTTGTCTTCTAGGTGACAAGTATGAATGTGTTTTGACAAGCATGAGCCTTGATAGACTCTTTTTAGTTGTCTTATATTTTGCTTTGTAGAAACAATGTTATTTTATTTTGAAGTACAATTACAAGTAAGATGCTATTAATTTGAATGAATGAAACTTTATTTTTGAATGAATGAACTTATATTGATGTTTATGTCTTATTCTTAGGGGTATTTTATTTCGCACTTTGTTACAAAGTTTATGTACAACTATAGGACACGGTGGGTCAAAAAAAAAGTTCTTTAGGGACAAAATAAACGTCCTTGAACCAACGCCAAATATATGGACAAATATGAAATGTCACTAAAGAATGATTTTAGAGACGAAAATAACGGTCTCTATACCGGTTAAATGTAAAGAAAATAAAAATGTCGCTAAAACGTTATTTAGGATCGAAAAACAATGTCTCGGAAAGTTATTCAGCTTATGAATATTATCTTTTGAGACAAATGACAAGACATTCCTAATTATCTATTTAGAGACGAAAACTTTGGCCGCAAAATGTAAGATAGGCCAATCGGATAATAATACGTGATGTTTTTATTTCATCTCAAAAGCCAAACCTTTAGAGACGTTATTCTTATTCCGTCTCTAATGACTTTTAGCGATCAGGATATTGCGACGTATCTTGTGACGTATTATATTCGCCTCAAATATATATTTGCGACGTTTTTGGGATTTTTAGTGATGATTTCATTTCGTCCCCAAATTCCCAATTTTCTTGTAGTGCACTTGACTATGAGATGGTAGCCGAGGGCGATACAAAACGATCAAAAATGTGTTTGGAAAGAATAAATCACATTTGGACGAAGGAAAAGCGTGAGAAGACTTAAAGCAATGATGGGCGGTCGCTTACCGCTACCCGCGCCAAAGGATCTTTGGGGTCTCAAATGGCAAAGACGCTGAGCGATGTGCAAATTTGTGGGCTCGATGCGATGGTAGCGTTGCAACACGCGATGAAGGTCAATATGGGAACCGATTTTTGACCAGGTTTTCGACAAATTTTGGTCTATAAATAGGAGAAGGGACATACGATTTAAGGGTTGGACATTTTATCAAGCACAAGGGACGACTAGAACACGGAGAAAGAGTTCGGGACGTGAATCGAAGGCATCTATCATCCGGAAAACAGAGGATTCTTTCCTTGATCTTTTGAATTTATTTTCCGTTATCTTTGTTGAACCATCGATATGCATAATTACTTTTTCATGAGTTTTTGTATATCCATCATGAGCTAAAACTTATTTTCTAGGGATTGATGTAACCGACGTTTAAACCTATGTTTTGATATTTCGGTTTATTGATTTGCTTGTTATAATTAAATATATTTATGCCATTTGGATTGATTGTATCTCAATTATATGATCAATAGTTTAGATGGTTTGGTGCATTTGATTTCACACTCGAAAGAGGTAATTGAATACTTGGTCATAGAATAACATATCTTAGGGTTTCAAACAATCGAGAAGCTTATGAATTTTTCAAGTCCATGAACGAATATTCATTGATCATAATAGGGTTTAATTTATGATTTTTATAGAGGTTGAAATCAAGATTAAGACCTAGAATCACTTGGCACTCGAGACAAGAAGTGATAATCGTACGTAGGAATATTGGGCTTATAGATTGGCAACGTGTGATTAATAAACTGGATTGATAACATAGGAAAAAATTAGGTGAATCAACCTCTAGAATTCACATGCACCAAGCGTTTAATTTTAGGATTAATTTTTAGTTTAATCAAAACCATCTTCATTTAATTATCTAGATAGAATTAAGCTACTATAATTATAGTACTAAGTCTAAATTTGATATAAATATATGTGGAGACGATAACCCCACTCTTTATTCTATACTAAAACTTGACACCATACTCCCTCAAAAAAAAAAAAAAAAAACTTGACACCATACACCTACAATTAGAAAGGAGGTCTCTTGGATTTGGCTTGAAAGGAATAGCAGTCAAGTTCCAACCTTGTTCTATTGCAGTGGATCTGGGGATGGAACAATGTTTGGTCAGAAAATTTGAACAAAGATATATGTTGGTCTTTTTTCACAGCGGCGCGGGTAGTATAATTAGAAGGATTTAGGTTGGGTGGTATTTTTAAAATAATTGCTCTTAAAGTGGGATTTTTCCAAATTTTCCGATGGTAGGGGATGAAAAAGAGGAAAAGAAAGGAGAGGGAAAGAAAATGAGCGCTTGGGCCCATAAATCTAACATCGTTAAATTGCAATTTTAATTTCAATTTTAGTTTTTTTTTTAAAACGAATTATTTACCAACGAATATATGTATCACCGATAATAATAAATAATTTCAAAAATTGTAAAAAAGATTATTCCGTGAAGATCAAAATCTGCGTCATTTTGAGATTTATTACCGACGGACTATGATCCGTTGGTAAGTGTAATTTTAAATTTTTATTTTTTTGAAAGGTGTTATATACCGATGGATAAATATCCATCGATAATTTTATAAAAAAGAATTAAAAATTTTAATTTTTATTTATTTCATGAAGAGCAACATTTTTTCCGATTTAATAGTGACCCATCGGTAAATGTAATTTTAATTTGTTTAAAAGGTAATATTTACGAACGGATAAATATTAAAGTAATTTTGGAAATTTTCAAAAATTATTAAATTATTTTTATTATGTGAAGAGCAAAACAATGTTGTTTTTTGATGGTTTTACGGACGTAATGATGTGTTAAAATTTTTGAAAAATTTCAACTTACCAATGGATTATTCCGCCGATTACTAAATTATAATTATAAAAAAATATATACCGATGGACTTTGAATCCTTCATTGTCGTGAATATTTTTATATTTAGTGATGGAAATTTTATATTCAGAACTATCCAGCATTAATATTTGAGCGCAAAAACGTATTGACCATTTTTCGACGTACTAAGTATAAGTAAAAATACAATGTTTCAAGTATAAAAACTAAAATTTTATAAGTACTCAAATCAAAAATTTGATAACTCACATGACACACAAAAAATGCTAAAAATAAGAGTAATTGATTAAATTCGATCTCTTTCCATATGTAGATGTATCCATAGAGTATTCATGAAGTATTGGATAAAATATCGTATTAGAGACACGATCAGGGTATAGGTATGTCATCCTCGCAGGATGTCCGTGCTTCCAAAGATATTAGTGGACCAATTTTATATAAAGTCCAAGTTTTAGGACCAATTTGTATCATTCTCCTTGAAAATTTTAAGATACAATCAATAATTAAAAGAATAAAATAGAGTGATTAATAATTTTCTAATTAAACCAAGATAATAATAAAGTAGATGGTGAAAGATAGCATTAAATATTGATGATAAAGATCCTAAAGTAAATACTTCGTATTTAAGAAGCTCGATTCATTAAAAAGGAAAAGAAATAAAAACAAAAACAAAAACAAAATATAAAGAAGAGAAAATTGCATCGTTAGTCCCATGCGAATTTGCCTATCTATTGACACGTAGTCTCATACTTTGCATTCTCAAAGTCCCACAAGAGTCAACAGATGCAAATGTAGTCCATTGACCGTCAAAAACTAACTGAGTATTACACGTGCATCTCACGTGCTCGTTAGTCGTTAATCAAACCCTCGTATTTCATTTTGAGAAAATTGCATCGTTGGTCCCATGTGAATTGACATGTTGCACCAGTAGTCCATACTTTGTATTCTCCCTTAGTTTATTTTGTTAGCATTCAAAGTCCCACAAGAGTTGAAATTTGAGGAAATTACCGCAATGGCAAAAAGAACAGTTGGGCTTAATTGTTTTTGTGGTGAAAGTAATCATTTATGTGCTTAAAAACGTCTAAAAAATATTTTACAAATACATAAATTAACAATTAAAATCAAAATAATTGAAAATTTATTTGATAATTATTTCAAGAATTTAGAAATTAACAATAATAAATTTAAATATACAAAAATAAGTCCTGGAAAATTAAAATATGGAATTGCAAAGTATATTTAATAAATCTAAAAATAACTAATTAAAATTATTGAATAGATTCTCAAAATTATTTGAGTAAATCCAAATATTACCAAAATAATATCTAAACCTTATTTAGTAATCTAAAATTTATTTTGATTTTTTTTTTAAATTTTATTAAAATGATTTTAAATTTACAAACAAAAATTTGAAACATAGTTAAATAAATAAAAATTTATATATAATTAAATTTAAAAATTTATTCAATAATTTTTAGATATATGAAATAATCTTTTAAATATTATTTCAAATTTTTAGAATTAATTCAGTATTTTTTAAATTTATGTTATTCGTACTTTATTTTTGCATTTCATAGATTGATTTTCGTATATTTATATTTTAATTATTGATTTTTAAATTCTTAAAATATTTTTCAGATTTATGTCCATGTATCCAGATATTAATTTCTAATCTATAAATTTATAAAATATTTTTTAGACTTATTTTTGCCTCATAGATAATTAGAGGTGGAAGAACTCATTTTTATTATCAAGATTTTAGAGCAAAATCAAAAAACAATTTGACCTAATTTTTCCTCTAAATTGACCATTTAACGGAGATAAGAAAGTTGTTGGTGTTAAAAATTATCGGTGAGACTATATGCAAAGATTTTGCTTCATATGGGCAACCATTAAATGTATTAATACTACGCAGCAACAACCAATTCGTGTGGACTAAACTCTAGAAAGAAAGAAGCAACAAAAATGTGTAAATTTTTTAATTTGTGTGGACATTAGAACTACAAAGACCAGCCCACCCTATTCTCCATTATCAGCAGATCGAGAAGTTCCATTTCCATGGCGGAAATTCAATCAGCACAAAACAACACGAGCATCGACCCCAGAAATGGCTACTGCTCAGAAACTAAAATTTACAATAGTCTCCGGCCACCCGTCCCTCTCCCTCCGCTCTCCCAGCCCCACTCCATTGTTTCATATGCCCTCTCCCTCCTCCACTCCCCAACTACCCCCACCTCCGCCGCCCTCTCCACCACCAACTTCCTCATCGACGCTGCCACTGGATACCGCCTAACCTACTCCAACTTTCTCCAGCAAGTGAATTCCCTCGCATCCTCACTTAAATCCATCCACTACCCTTGTCTCTCCAAAAACGACGTCGCTTTCATCCTGTCTCCGCCTTCCCTCCATATTCCAGTCCTCTACTTCTCCCTACTCTCCCTCGGCGCCGCTGTCTCTCCGTCAAATCCATTGTCAACTCCATCCGAGTTAGTCCACCAAATCCAACTCAGTAAACCCGCCATCGCCTTTTCCACTTCAGCTTTTGCGCACAAACTCCCGAAAAATCTCCCAGTTGTTCTTCTCGATTCCCCGCAGTTCCTCTCCATGCTTCAATCTAGAGTTCCTAGCAGCACAGACGACGCCGTACTCGTGAATCAATCGGACACCGCCGCGATCCTCTATTCTTCCGGCACCACGGGGAAAGTGAAAGGCGTGGAGCTAACTCACCGCAACTTTATAGCTGTGATTGCAGGGTTTTATCACAGCAAGTACTCGAATGATATTGATAAAGCAGCGGCGGATGTCCACGCAGTATCTCTTTTCACCTTGCCGTTATTTCATGTTTTTGGTTTCTTTATGCTGATAAGGGCGGCGGCTATGGGGGAGAGCTTGGTGTTGATGGGGAAATTTGATTTATTGAAAATGCTCGAGGCTGTGGAGAAGTACAAAGTTACGTATATCCGGTGGCGCCACCACTCGTGGTGGCGATGGAAAAGTCCGATTTGGTGTCCAAGTATGACTTGAGCTCACTACAGTCGCTGGGATCTGGCGGAGCGCCGCTGGGGAAGGAGGTTTCCGAGCGGTTCAGGGTTAAATTCCCTCATGTGGAGATTTATCAGGTACAAAACAATTGGGGCCCCGCGGTATAATCCCACGTGTCATTTTTTTTTTCTTTCTTTCTTTCTTCAAAGGGTAGTTGTGCAATTTATTTTGCTGTTTTACTTTGTAGTCAAAGTTTTTTACTATTTTTTTATTTAAAGTCAAAGTATTTTGGTTTTCTGGGATCGTGGAATGTGACCGGACATTTCTTGCTTTGTTATCATTTAATTTAGGGAGGATGAGACGGCAGTACTGTAGGAGCCTACTACCCATTCAGCATAATCACAAATTTTCCTTTAATCACTAAATATTTATAGAGAATCAAACTGTCATGGAATTTTTATCTTTTAAAATTTGATTGAATCTGATTTCAGATTAGGTAGGTATAAAAGAAACGGTTTTTTAATTTATTAATATCCTCTGGACAAGAATATTGTATTAAATTTCTGCATTATCGTTCAAAAAGTAAAACTATATAAATATACACTATTTTGGATGGAAACAAATGCTATGTACCCTGAAATAATGACCCTCTATCCCTCTGCTGTGACATAATGTGCACTATAATGCTATTTGATTGTGAATGTTCTTACAACATAAGTGTAACTGCATATTTTGCAGATAATTGTAATGAACGAGTTTGAAAGTGGACCCATATATTATTAAATAATTGAAATAATGTCCATGTCATGAACCTAAGTATATATTTTTATGAATTATGAGGAGAAAAAAAGAGTTCCATTAATAAGTTTGTGTTCTAATGCTTGAAAGGACTGTTTTTGTTCTTTTCCTTACATGAAAATGCAATTTACTATTGTGTGTGTAATACTAATTTAGTGATTTTGTTAGGGGTATGGTTTGACTGAGAGTGCAGGAGGGTGGCGACAGCAGTAGGCCCTGAGGAGGTCAAGCGATATGGATCTGTTGGCCGCCTGTGTGAGAACATGGAAGCCAAGATAGTCGATCCCGAGAGTGGAGAGTCCTTACCTCCCGGAAAACGTGGAGAACTATGGTTACGGGGGCCTGCAATTATGAAAGGTGATCCAACTAATGGAATTGATTTGTTAATCAGTGGTTGCAAGTCATAGTAGTTGTATGCATCTCGTGAAACCTCGGCATGTTGGGCCGTCACAGCCGCAAATCGACATCGAATCCCTTAAGGAGATTGCTGGACCTAGCTCATAATACAACAATTTCCATTCATATATTCATCTTTAACTGTCATTACACTTGGCCTTCCAAATTACCTCTGTGATATCTTAGTTTGACGAGTAAATAATTGTGCGACTGTGACAGGTTATGCTGAGATGATGCAGCAACAGCTGCGACATTGGATTCAGAAGGGTGGCTAAAGACGGGAGATCTCTGTTATTTCGACTCAGACGGGTTTCTCTTCATTGTTGATAGGTTGAAAGAATTGATTAAATACAAGGGATATCAGGTGATCTCTGCATTAATAATGGAGTACTGTATTTCATTATCTGTATTGGCATGTTATCTCTAACAGAGAAATGAGAGACATTGCAGGTTCCTCCAGCTGAGCTGGAACATTTACTTCAGTCAATGCCTGAAATTGCTGACGCAGCAGTGATTCCGTAAGCATTCTTCTAATTGGATTCTATGTTACTTGTTTATTGTTTGATATTTTTTGGTAAAAGGATCCCACTCTACACAAATATCGTATGGATATAAAAGACATTGAGTTTTATAATTTGTTTAATGCATCTCATTTAAGCCACTTAGATTATTAGACTAGCTACTTAGTTGTCCAGGGTGCATTTGGATGGGGGATTTGGGAGGGGATTTGGGAGGAGGATTTGAAATCCTTAGCTAAATCCACACCCTTGTTTGGCATATAAATCCAAATCAATGGATTTCAAATCCCTTTTAACTTTTAGTTCATTTTCAAAGGATTTCATATCCCTCCCAAAACCTAGTCATTTGAAATCCATTCTTTTTTCCCTCTTTATGCTCACTTGCATATTCACACACACTTACACACCGCACACATTTACACACATATTTACACACACTCGCACACATTTACATACACTACACACACTCGCACACATTTACACACACTACACACACTGGACACATATTGCATACATTTGCACACACTACACACACTTGACACATTTACACACACAACACACACACACACAAAATAATAAGATTATATCTTTTATTTTTATTTATTAAATATCAATTAAGAAAATAAATTGAGCTTCTAAATTTTTTATCAAAACTTACGATGGATTTAAAATTCTTACACAAACCCACATCATCCAAACAATAGGTGGATTTCAAATCCAATGACTTTGAAATCCATTCATTTGAAATCCTTGGAATTTCAAATTCCTCCATCCAAATGGGCCCTGGTAGAATTTGTTTTACTTCACAAGTTTTGTTGGTTTGTTATCTCTTCTTGGTAAAATTCCTATCTGTATGTGATTTAGTGTTTTGTAACAAAGAGCAGATATCCTGATGAAGAAGCAGGTCAGATTCCCATGGCCTATGTTGTCAGAAAACCTGAATACACCATTTCTGCAACTCAAATAATGGATTCCATTGCAAAACAGGCATGTGAAAAATTATTGCATAAGCTTTTATTTCTCTCAGCAAACATTTCTAGCTTGTTGCTTGTTCACTTTATACTTGTTAATTAATGTGCTTGCTGGGTTTTCATTTTCAACGGTTCTGACATTTAACTTGATTTATAAATGATAAGGACTGATGCATCACTGTGGTGTTAAAAAATATTGTGACACCATAGTACTGTCTTCTGAAATCCCACATTTTCGTTACTTAGGAAACATGAAATTTTCGTACATTGGTATATTTCATTTCTCCAATATACCTTTTTCTTCCAAACAAAAAACTGCATCATAATTGTTTGCTCTGCTAAACCAGCAGTCACATAATTATACGTTGATGCCTTGTTTCATAATAAATTTTTGTCTTCTTAAATTTGTTTTTACTGTTTTTCATTCTTTTTCATGGTTAAAGTGTGTTTGTGTCATATATATTGCAGGTTGGCCCTTATAAAAAGATCCGGCGTGTTGCATTTGTTAACTCAATCCCAAAATCTCCAGCAGGGAAGATCTTGCGGCGGGAGTTGGTTAATCGTGCTCTTTCTAACTCTCCTTCCAAGTTGTGATGAATCAAAAAGATGTTATACCTGTCGTTTCAGGCCGGCACTGACTTTCTCGGGCCATAGCCCAAAGGAAAAAAGGGGCCTATAAATAAAATAGAAATAAATATTTTATATACATGCACTTTAGATGTAATTTAATAAGAACTTACAAATTTTATTAAAAAATTAAGTACTTAATAATAAACATATATTATTTCATATACCTCTTTTTAATTTTAAAAAATAAATTTAGTTTCTGAGTGAAAATGGATTCTGAAAGAAACAGCAATAGAAGTTAGATTAATTTTTCTTAATACAAATTTGAAAGCAAAAGTTCATTGGTATTTTTATTTTTGAGGGACCCTATAAAAATAACTTAGTCAAATATGTGCCCTATATACAAGAGAGAAATCCTCGGAAATATCGGACTTGTACGGTTATGTTTTCATGAACCATTTCGGTTTCTAATGTTAGAAATAGAATTTTGAGAATTTATTGGTTTTCGTGAAAACTGGAATTATATTTGGATGAGAGAATGAAAATGAGTTTTATATAGGTTTGAAAATGAGATTATGTTTGGTTGAGTAGTTTTGAAATAGTATTTTATGTAATAATAATTTGAAAAGTTGATAGTGGTTGTATTTTTAATTGTATATATAATATTATATTTGGAAGATTGTAGGTTGGTGGCCCCATTAAATATATAGAATTAAAAAATAGTACTATTTTAAGTAGATAGAGTTGGTAATGGAGGGTCCCACATGTATAATTAGATGAAAAGGTGATAAAGTGATTGATGAGTGATATATAGTATAGTATAGGGTTGGAAATTGAAAATATAGGTTTGAGATGTTGTTTTATGTGAAAATTGAAAAATGAAAATAATGATTTCCATTGGAAAATTTAGAAACAAACATGATTCTATTTCTATGAATAGTTGGAAATTGAAAATTGGCCCTTGAAACATAAACAAACAAGATCATCTTTCCGGAAGAAAGACATCGTTTTACGATCCTCACTTTTTTGGACAATGGTACTCTTTTACCTATTTTTTCGCTATTTTTGTTCATTTGTTATTTTCTATGTTATTTCTTGTTTGTTTTGACGTTGTATTTTTGTTGTTTCAATGTTTCAATGCAATTTTTACCTATTTTTACATTCTTTTTGTTCTTATGTTGTTTTCTATATTGTTTATATTGTTTTGGGGTTGTTTCTATATTATTTTCAATGTTGTTATGTTGTTTTTGGTTGTTTTTTACGTTTTGTTTCGATGTTTCAATCCATCTTATACCTATTTTTACTCTTTTTTTGATCATGTGTTGTTTTCTATATTGTTTGAGTTGTTTCTCAATTATTTAAATTATATTTGCAATGTTGTTATGTTGTTTTTATTTGGTTTCATTTTTTCCGATGTTTCAACACAATGTTACATATTCTTATACTCTTTTTGATCATGTGTTGTTTTTTCTATATTGTTTTTGTTGTTTCTATATTTGTTTTTAATGTTGTTATGTTGTTTTCTTAGTTAATTTCTATTTTTTTCAATATTTTCAATACATTAGATCAAAAATTAAATTGTGTTGTTTCTATTTATTCGTTGTTTTTATATTATTTTCAATGTGTTTTGATTTAATGTGTTATTTATGTATATATTTTTAGTTGTTTATAGGATTTCGATTATAAAATTTATTATTTTATGGTGACAGAAATTATATTTCTCTGAAATTTTATTACTTATAACATGTTTTAAACAACTTTGAAAACAACGGTGTCGAAAATTCGAAAGAAAAACACGTGTAGGACGTAAAAATGTCCTAAACAAACTGAGAACATAAAAATGTCTTTTTCATAGAATGTAGGACAATTGTCATTATCTCTATATACAAAGGCTTATACAAAATTGTGTCCCCTCAAAATCGAGTGCATAGGCCATCGCCATTGGTGAATACCCTCATGACCGACTCTGACATGTTTTCTCTGACATTAATTTGATCTCTCCCTACCACTTCCCTCTTCAAAGTTCAATCATACAACCACATATCATTATAGTTATGAGCGAATCAAGATGGTCACGTTGGAGTGACTTTCCGCTCATTTTGCTCCTTTTATTTTTTTGTAAGTACTAAAAAATACTTGTGTTGCGCATAATTGATGAGGTTTAATTGAAAAAACCATCAATAAGCCGCAAACTATTTCATTTCAATTTATAAATAAAGAAAAATAATATGACATACAAAGTGTAAAGTGAATAATAACGAAATAAAATATTCTATTAATCAAACTCAACAAAAGTTCAAATCCTTAACAATACACTAATTAAGTTCTGATGTGATGTCATTATCATATTAGTCATTATCTTGATTGATGTTAATGAGTGAAGAATACTTCTTTAGTTAATTCAAGGATTTTTTTAAATATTTCTTTTGAAGATTGTTCTCTTCATCATTGCTTGAATATAGGATATTAATGTCATCTTCTTAATATCTTTTTGTATTCTTTTTTTTTTTTTGCTTCTGTCATCTTCTAGGAATACAATTTTGAGTTGATGTGGAGATTCATTAAATACAACATGAATAGATTCTTCCACAATCATTTTTTCTGTTGAATAATTTAAATGTTTGTTGTATTCTGAATATCCGATAAATATTCTTTCATCATACTTACCGTGAAAAGTTCTCAGATGTTCTTTCCAATTGTTATGAGTGAAACACATGCATCCAAAACTGTGAAAATAAGAAATAGCACGTTTTCTTGCTTCATAGATTTCATAAGGTGTTTTTGTATTATGTTTGTTAGTCATGCATCTATTTGTGTAAAACAAGCAGTATTAATGGCTTCTGCCCAATATCTCTAATTCATATTGGTTTCAGTCAACATGGACTTTGTTGCCTCTTTAAGGGTCTATTCTTCTTCTTTCTATAACTCAATTTTCTTGTGGTTTCCTTGATGCTGAAAGTTCATGCTTGATGTCATTGCTCCTGCAGTATTATTAGAGTTGATAAAGAAAATCTCGAAACTGCCCAAACCAATCGCACCAAATTGCACCACACCATTAATATTTTTTTTATTGAATAGACCGTGATTTGAAATTTTTCAATGCACTGAACCGCGAAAAAAGTAATTACAATTTGAACATAAAATTGCACCAAATTGCACGCCATCAGTCTATGTTCAATATTTTTCTACCAGGGGTATCTTTGTCAATTCATCCTCTTGACAATTCTAAGAGACAAAACCAATACCCTAGATCCCTTTCAGATTGTTGTCTTCTTATCACATTTCACAAAAGACAATACGCTTCTTTATTTTTCTTAACATAGTAAAATTACAAATCTTTACTCTTTGTCCTTCCATTAGAATTGAATAGGGCTTGACAGAGCTTCTAACAGATTGGCCATTTGAAGATATATATCTTAGGGTGGGTCTGACTGCCTCGAATCCCAGAAATGGTATGGAATTTCTTTATAATTTATTTTATAATTGGCAATCAATACCATCATATTTTGTTCCTGCGGGGCGTTTTCTCTATTTCAAGTGCCAAAACTCCCATTTTCCAGCTTGTCCTGAGTTCCAAATGTCAAATATTTGCAACTGATACTTTAAAAAATTGATTGAGTACAACATTAGATGTTTCAAAAATTAAGACTCAAATCTATTCATATGACTTTTAGAAAACATATCAAGGATATATAAACATGAAATTAGAAATATAGATATATATCTGCAATGTTCATTCTGAAATGAAGATAGCTATCAACAAAAATATGTCTAAGGAATTGGGAAGTTGCATTCAAACCTCCTCCAATTGTCATATTTTTTTCGGAAAAAAAAAGGAAAACTTGAAAGTTGTCCGCACTTTAACATGAATATTGCAAAATGAACATGCATTTTACATATGCAACTCTCAATTAAGTGAATAAAAAATTCATTTTTCTTATACTAATTTTTGTGTACTCATACATACTAAACTGCCATTAAATTACATAGTATGATGATATAATAATAATTTATATTCTTTTGTTTTCTATTTTTTTCTGAACATATGACAAGTTTTGAAAAAATTTCTAACATGCAAATTGGAAACAGTAACTCCAAATACAAGATAAGAACAAGCGCACAACAATGAATCAGGTGATGTCCTCAACTGAATGATCCAAAGAAAATGAGTATTTCACATGAAATGAATGAAAAACCACATCAGAAACCTCCCATTAAAGGAAAAAGTCAAACTAGTCGATATAATCACAAATGAAGGTCCAAAGACTCTCTCTGAAATATGGGGTCACTTTATTAAATTGGAAGGTAGTAATCCACCTAGTGCGGCATGTAACTATTATGGCACAAGTTATGTTGCCCATCTAAAATTGAATGGGACTACAAGTATGTAGGTCCCAGGGGTGTTTGTGTTAAGTCTAGAAGGAGGAGAGTTGAATAGACTTAACAAATTCTCGATTTTGATCTTAAATCGAGTTTTAACACAAGCGGCTAAGTCCTTGAGGGACAACTTAGTTCAACCTCAATAGTAGAGTTAACCACTCAACAGACTCATTGAGCAATTGATAGAGTAACTAAGTTCGAGTGAGGTGAGCTTTTTAAAAATATAGCTAACTTGGTTTCAAACAGAAGTCTTACACCTTTTAGTTAAAATATGTTTTCATAACATTTGTTTGAAACAGCTTATTATTATCGATTGACTTAGCAAATTTTTCAATCAAACAGAGTAATAATATGCATGAAATAAATCTTTGAAAGTAAATAGACACGAGAACAATTTTATAGTGGTTCGAGAATGAGGTAATTTCTCTACTCCACTCTTCTCTAACCCCATAAAGGTAATACACTAATGGAACATTGAGTTACAAAAAGATAAACACCGAAAGGTGCCTTGGTCACACACGGTGGCTTCACTCCAGGACTCGGCTCTTCACAAGACAGTTGTCCCGCTACTTCTTGACTCCTTCAAATTCTTGGATTTGATCACTAAGCCCTCCAATGAATCCAAATCCTGGTTCTAACTTGAACCTCACAACACTTTCTTCAATCCTTGGATGTGCGGACCCCTTTGTCTTTAAATAAGTTCATCTTCAATGACTTGAAGCTTTTATTTCCTTCACTGAAAGTGTTGTTTAGATAGACTTGAATTTTGGCTTGAGGATTGAGTGTATTGCTTGAGAGTATTTTTCTTGCTTGTTCTTTGCTCGATTGCTTGAATGCATTAGTGTATGTTCATGCAAGTGCTCTCTCGATCAACTTTCTTTGCTCCTATATAATAGTCCAAGTGGCTACAAAAATCAGAGGGGAGGATGAATAGATTTTCCCAATTTTTCGATTTAAGCGTTCTTTTTGAAGAAGATGATGAAGTAAATAGAAGTACAGAAAAATAAATCAACACACGGTGATTTATAGTGCTTCAACCCACCTAAGTGTCGACATCCACTACCACTTGGTATGTTCGAGTGGATTTCGAAAGGAAAAAGTTTATTAATTGATACTAAACAATCACAACTTCACCTTGAAGAGCACCAAACACTTACAACAACAACCTCAATAACATCAAACTCTTTCATTTCTGTTATAGATATAGATATATATTCATTATAGGAGATTTAATGTTCTAGATATTCTAGACTTCTATTTTAACTAGAATAGGTTTTCTACTTTGATTAGGAATAGGTTGATTTATATTGTCTATATAATCGGCATCGCCTACTTCAATAATACACACAAATTGATTATCACTTTGTACATGGTATTAGAGCACCCATGTTTGGTTTGGAAGCGATGGTGGGAATTGGACCACGGCGCATTTGGATTGGCACGCTCGGCGTGAGGGCGGGTGTTAGAGTTTGTACTTGTGTTCCACATCGCCAATTTGCTGGTTGTTATGTTTAAATGTGGGTTGGGCACCCTTTCCCTTTGAGCTAGCTTTTGGGGATGAGTTCTACCCAATGCCCATTTATCCCATTGAGCTAGCTTTTGGGGTGAAATTTTTTTTCCACTGCACCTAGGGCTTTCTTTTCCCTTCTTCTGCTGCCCAAGTGAGCAGGTTTTTTCCGCTGCCCCAGAGAGCATCTATTAGTGGGTCTCTGTTACCTTTTTTTTTCTCTTCTTTTCGCTGCCCAAGAGAGCAGCGATTCGTGGATCTCTTTTTTCCGAGTTTGGATTTTGTCACCACCAGCCCCGTCGGTGTCGCCTGCCGCCCGATTGGCCGTTTTCAAGTCCCGTCACCGTAGTTCGGCGCGTGTCAGCCTCATGCGCCGCCTCTGTCTTTTCCGCCAGTATCACGCGTCGGGCGCGTGTAGGCGCGTGGCTCGTTGTTTCCAGCTCTGGCTTTCTGCACCAGGTGCGCCGGTTTCTGCCCTTCCTCGGTCTCCGGTGTGTTCACTTGTCCGGCGACTATTTTGCTCTGTTTTAGGTTTCTCCATTAATTTAGGGTTTTTTTTCTGGTTTTACTTTCTTTTCTTTGGGGGTTGGATGATTCTTTGTAACAAGTCTGGGCATGATAGATATCTATGCTCCAGCTTGAGGGGGAGTGTTATAGATATAGATATATATTCATTATAGGAGATTTAATGTTCTAGATATTCTAGACTTCTATTTTAACTAGAATAGGTTTTCTACTTTGATTAGGAATAGGTTGATTTATAATGTCTATATAAGCTGGCATCAGCTACTTCAATAATACACACAAATTCAGATTATCACTTTGTACAAGCTCAAAAAGCACCAAGCTCTTCTATATCTCGAAGAGCACCAAACTCTTCAATACCACGAAGAGTACCAAACTCTTTAACACAAAAAACACCAAGTTTTTTTCAATCAACTATCTCTAATCAACCAAACGTGTTCTTGCCAAAAGAACACTAACAAGGATTTATTGTTTATATGATGTTACAAATACAATCAAGATTACACTTTAAATGAAATATTACAACTCAAAAGTGCAAGTGTAATCAAGAAGGAAAGCCTATCAAGCTAGATGTGAAAGAATAGTGCTTAGGCTATTACAACAAGAATATTAGAAATGAAGAACAATAGATTTGTTGAGTTTTTCTTGTTGTGTTGTAGAATTGTGTATTATTCTTGATCCTTTAACGCTTCATCTATTTTTAGAAGAGCTCCAAAATGTAGTATTCAATATAGGCTCCTCCTAATTTAAATTTATCTGCAAAAGAAGGATCAAAGCAGCTCCAAGAAATGGTTAATAAATGTAAAGCCATAATTTCCTGAGAAGTATTTTCGCAATAGATAGAATTTATTGTCAAAAGACTATAGTGACGATTCTTTATATTGAAAAATTCAATTATTAGACTTTGAATAAAGTTTTGACATAGGATGGCATAGAGGCTACGGTCATCGTTTCATGGTGATCGATCGCTATCTATGGTAAGCGATTGCTATGGATAATGACCGTTTGCTCGAGAAACAAAGAAAAATATAAAACTTCAAACATTCGTTAATCGCCGCCATAGAAGCGATCGGTCACTCTATGCCGTATTTTTCTTTGTTTCTGTTTTTATATTTTAAAATATTCATGTATGGGTCTCCTACTAGGGCGATGAAAGTCAACCTCTTTTTGAGAGAAGTTGTTCGATTTTTGTTAAAAATAAAGTTCAAGAAGTATTTCAAAAAGTAAAAACAATTAAAATATTTTGAAGTATTTGGAGAACATTTGAAAATATTGTTTTGGTATAAAACTCATTTATATGAAATCATCAAAATCAAAATATTGATCTAACAAACTCCCCTTTTTGATGATTACAAACCAAAATATTTTTTAGAGAGCGAATTTAAAAGAAACAAGATTTTCCAGTCAAAATAATCTATCCATTTTAAGCAACACTTCTCAAGACAAAAATCATAAGGATAAGGAGCAAAAGTTTTGCAAAGTGAGTTTTACAAGCTCCCCAATAAACATGCTAAGCAATCAATAGCAAAAAAACTAACAACTTATAAGCTAGAAGTTTAACTTTTCTTTAAAATAGTTTAAAAGCTAAAAATCTTAAAAGCTCCCCTTGTAAAAAAGCTAACAACTTATAAGCTAGAAGCTTAGCTTTTTTTTTAAAAAATAACTTAAAAGCTAAACAACGTAAAAGCCCCCACCCCCGTCAAAATAACTCATTAGTCATAAGTGCTCAATATATTACACATCCTATCGCTCAAAAAGAGGATTATCGAAACAAAGAGCTAAGCTATTTTGGTTAAAGGGCGACTCAAATACAAAATATTTTCACTCAATGGCCTCCATAAATCGGAAGAGAGCTAAGAGATTGAAAGTTCTCTTACCAAATATTATTTGATTCTCAAAGTGCTTTCGTAGCTCATGGACTTATCTATGATAATATTATGGTTGTGTTTGATATTAATCATTTTCTAAAGAGGAAGAGACAAGGGAAGCATGACATTGCGGCACTAAAAATTGATATGATCAAGGCGTATGATCAGATTGTGGTCATGTTCCATGACATACATGTTGATTTTACAATATCAATCATGTAATGGAACATGACTAGAGCAACTATCTCAACTCATCGCCGTCTCATCGTATTTTCCATGCAAGTGGAAAACCTATGATGATGATGATTTTGGAATTTCATCTCATTTCTCCTTCGTATGAAGGTTGCGTCGAGAAGGGCATCCGGCGTAAAACTTTGCCACTTTGCTTTTTGTGTGAATTTGTAGTGTTAACTAATTTAGACAATTAATTGACACTATAAACTTCACACCACCGACCCCACATAGTGGGATAAGGTGCGATTGATGATGATGATGAAGGTGTATGACCGTATTGAATGAGAATTCTTGAGATTAATGATGTTGAAATTGGGTTTCTCTACTCAGTGGGTTAATTTGATGATGTTGTGTGTGTCATCTGTAAGATATAAGGTGATTCACGGGGATTTGAATCAGATTTTATTATCCTATTTTGTGGGCTTAAACAAGGTGATCCACTATCTCCTTATCTTTTTATTTTGTGCGTTGAAGGTCTCTCAGCTATTATTAATCAGTTTGAAAGGATAGGCTTGATTCATGGCTGTCAAGTTGCTTGTGGGGATCCAAGTATTTCAAATTTATTCTTTGCGGATGATAATTTTTTTTTCGAGCAAAAGTGGAGGAATGCAATAGACTAATAAGTTGTCTTGAGAAATATTCAAAGGCCTCGGGGCAACTTATTAATTTTCAGAAATCTTCCATTTCTTTCCGCACAAAAGAGGAGGTTCGACATGCGATATGTCAGTTATTGAATGTTAATCAAATAGAAAATCATGGCCACTATCTTGGATTACCATCTTTGGTTGAGCGGAATAAGAAACAGATTTTTTCTTTCATTAAGGAAAAGGTCTGGTTAAGATTACAAAGATGGAAATTGAAGTTGTTATCCAAATCAGGTAAAGAGGTTTTATTGAAGACAGTTGCTCAGGATGTGCATATTTATGCTATGAGTATATTCCTTTTACCAAATGAGCTATGTAATGATTTGGAGGTTATGATGAATACATTTTGGTGGGGGAATGGCAATGGTTCAAGAGATATTAATCGGTTCTCGTGGAAGAAGATTTGTGCTCCAAAACATCTCGGTGGTTTAAGTTTTAGGAGATTACATGAATTTAACTTGGCATTATTGGGAAAACCAGTGTGGAAATTCATTATTGAACCGAACTCCTGGTGGCAAGAGTGTATAAAGCAAGATATTTCCCTTCTTCCAATTTGTTTGAATCTCAGTTGGGCTACAATCCCAGCTATGTGTGTGTGTCCAGCAAAGGATTTTGTGATATCAAAGTGTAGAAGGCGTGTGGGAAATGGATTGAATATTAAAGTTTTATCCGACCCATGGTTACCCGATGAGTCTATTTCGGAATTATTTAACGAAAGGTATTGACGGTTAATACTCAGTATTCCTCTCAGTGAAAGCAATGGAGAAGATAGATGGATGTGGATTGGAGACAAAAAAAGGGGTTGTATACGGTTAAAGAGGGATATAAAGCTTTATGTTCTAGCTCTGATTCCCAACAGAATATGCTACCAAATTTTGCATAGAAGAAATTGTGGTCTCTTAAAGTTCTTCCTAAAGTCAAAATCTTGGTGTGGCGTGCTTGTCTAAATTGTCTTCCAACAAAAGATAACCTTATTGCGAGACATGTAGACATTTCTCCTCTTTTGTCCAACCAGCAACAATGGTAATGAATTGGTATTGCATTCTTTTACCTCATGTTCTTTGGCTCAACGTTGTTGGAGTTTATTACCATTTAGCCTTAGACACTGTTTTGCTAATTCTTTTATTGAGTGGATCTCTCAACTCTGGTCTTCCATACCTAGAGATTACTTGTGTTTATTTGTAATGGTATTGTGGGTGTTATGGAAGAACAGAACGACATAGTCTGTAATCAGCGTAGTAAGTCAGGCTGTCAGATTCTCAACTCGGCAGGTTACATCCTATTTCAATGGGAATATGCTCAAGGTGCACAGGTTTGTAACTGGAATATGCTTCCTCTGATGGAGTGGTTAGATGGCAGTTCAAAGAAGCAGGTTAGACGTTAAAGTGTAATGTGGACGCGGCAATCTTCTGTCATTGTCAAAAACATGGATTTGTTTGTATGGTGAGGGATGCAAATGGGTTTTCTGTTGCAGCTGTTCAGGGTGCTATGAAGGGTCTAATGGACCCTACCATTGTGGAGGGGCTGAGCATTAAGGAAGCTCTTAGTTGGCCCAAAAAGAATTTTATTTCAACTCCAATTGTTGTGGAGACAGATCCATGGACTGTTATCAAGGCCATTAAGGACGGGTTGGAGGACAATTCGTATTTCTGTGGAATTATTACTGATTATAGATCTTTGTTAGATGAATGGCCCAATATTTCTTGTTTGTTTGTCAAGAGGACGAATTATCTTGCTCATGTTCTAGCTAGAGCAACTAATTCTTTGTCTGGTGTCAAAGAATGGAGGTCTAGTCTTTCCTGTATTTGTACTGCTATACAGATTGATTTGCTTCAGTAATGGATGTTCTCTTTATGTCAAAAAAAAAAAAGATAAATCATGTTTGTTTAACTCAATCAATTGAATATCTCATTTTTAACTTCTCATTTTCTACCAAAAATATTTTTTAGTCATATATTCTTAATTCTCATGCCTATATACTCAGTTTTCAACTCTATACTACTATCATTTAAGTAGTCTCACCACTTACATATCATCTATATAAATTATCAGTTCATTCGGTTTTCTATGAAAAAAATTCAAAAACAAATACTTAATCGAACATATTCTCATTTGGCATCCTATAAATTCTCCATCAAATTTTTTATAACCAAATTAACATATTTTCATTTCTACGCAAATTTCAATATCAAGTTGAAAACTCAACTTATCAATGGGATGAAAATGAGATACTCGATTGAATAAAAAGGATACGATTCATAAGTTCCTAAGTTTTTTTTTTTTTACATTTTAAATTGAAAAATTATATAATAACGATAATGCAGTAGGTTTAAAGTTGTGGTTCTCAAAAATCTCGTCTTATGACATCCTATTGAGAGTCTGAGACCTACCGTACCGAACTCCAAACCCGTATGTACTAACATTATGACCTACGAAAAATAGAAAATCTAACTTTAATAATATATACCATTCGTACTTAATGTTGTGCATGCATCCTATCCAAACCATTTATGGTCACGAATGTATTGTGCCTAAACTCATAGGCTTAACTAATTGCAAAATTGGTCCCATAATTATAAGGCCAGGCTAGCAATTTAGGTCCTATAAAATATGAGTTAGCAAGTTTTATCCCCTAAATTCTGAATTTTCATAATTTTGGTCTCATAAGTTTTATCCTCATGCAATTTTGGCCCCATAAGTCCTAGAATGTTGCATTTATAATCTCCAAGGTTGTTTCAATTTTTCATTTATTTAAAGATGACCTAGAATGCTTGGTTTAATTAACAATTCTACTCCTAGTAACTTTTAGAGATTAACAATTTTAGTCTTATACTTTTGGAAGTGACAATTTTGATTACCGCCTTCTTTTGCCAAAATAATCAATATTTTTCAAATTATTCAAATTATTCTCAGAATAACAATATGTGAAACACATTCATTTTCTATCACGTATTCCTTTCGTGATATTATTACTCATATTTAGACTCAATCTCTATTCGAGATTTTACGTCAAAGTTAGGTTTCCAACCAATAAACATCTCGCATAGAGATTTATTGGTCAAAGTCGTAAACCCGACCTAACTTTAAGTATCTAAAGAGAGATTCGGTCTAAATAGGTGTAATAATGTCATCAACGAAATAAGTAAAATAAAATGAGGACTTTTCACATCTTGTTATTATGGATTGATTAATTTGGCCAATGGGCCAGGATTAAAACTACTACCACTTCCAAAAAGATATAAGACTAAAATCATTAATCTCTCAAATTTACAGGATCGAAATTGCTATTTAAGTAAAGAAAGATAAAATTGTCGAAGACCGAAAATATCACGCCAGGAAGATAAATGACAAAAATTGCCCCTCCAAAAGTTACAGGTAAAATTGTAATTTAGCATAAACTTATAATATAAGAGCAAGTCTCTTGTGAGACGGTCTCATGGATCTAATCCGTGAGACGGACCTCCTAAGTCTCCGTCTTGAGAACGTGAACCATGAAAATAAATTTAAAAATAATAATGAACCATGAAGAAACAAAAATAAACCCTAAAAACATGAACCATGAAGAATAAACGCGAAAAACAAAAATAAACCCAAAAATAAAAAATAAACCCTAAAAATCCTAAAAACCCAAATCAATTAAAAATAAACCCAAGAAACAAAATAAACCCTAAAAAAATAAATATAAACCCTAAGAAAAATAAAATCTGAAAAAAAAAATCTTTAAAACTTTGTTTAAGAACTCCGTCTCACGAATCTAAATCAGAGTGACCGTGCCTCACGCAATTTTTTTGCCATAATATAATAGCTAAAGAAAAACTCACAGAATAGCTGTTTATTAGTAATATATTTGTTCTTTTTAAATTTATCTCGTCTTAAAGTAATTATAGTGGAAGTGGCCCATGTGGTATATAATAGACACGCACACCCGCGAAAAGGGTTGGTCAGAGGCCCAGAAACCGTAGCTACTGCCGAACTCCATGGCCCACTAAGACAAAGACTTATTACCCACTTTTTAATGAGGAAAAGGGCGACATGAATACCCCATTTTCCATACTCAATTCCCGCACAATACTCATTTCCCACTCGATTTTTGACAAAAATACCATTTTCCACTGATTTTTGACAAAAATACCCATTTTCCGCTGATTTTTGACAAAAATACCCATTTTTCTTGATTTTTGCTTTGGTTTCTTTGTTGTTTCAAAATATGTCATTTGTTTCTTTTGTTGTTTCATTGTTTCATTTATATTTCTTATATGTATCACTTAGCCAACTTTTCATTGAATTCCACAGATTGCATGGAGAAAATCTCATTTGTGGTATGCCACAATGGACAATGGGAAGAAAGTAAAAAGTATACTAACTTTGAAATAACAAGAATATCGATTCCAATGGACCGCACATTCAACACCCTAAAAGAAATCTTGGAACAAAAAATTCAATTCAGAAAATTTGAGCTTACTTGTCCACCATCGGCTACGAGAAATGGACACGACTCCACTTTGTCGGACAAAAATACTTTGTATTGACTTCCAACATCGTAGAATTATTGAATGCATCAATCGTAGCGGGAAAGACCTACTAGTAACAACTTTGCTAGAGCACGTGAGATCTTTAGTTCAAGATTAGGCATGCAGACATCGAAATGAAGCAAGATCAACAATTACAAGGATGACAAAAAAAAGTTGAAGAAAGTATATGGGGAAAAACTATACTATTTCTCTAAATTTAAAAGCAATTTACTATAAACTTTTATCACATGATCCCCTGTTTCACAATTGTTTCTTACATATTTCATTATATGTTTCTTACATGTTTCAACCGATTACACCATCATTAAGATCACCATCATTAAGATTTACGTAACAACAATTCTCTAAAATCATTAGAAAGTGGAGGTAGAATCTCAATATCCTTGTCATCGTCATCACCATTTTGCAGCTTCAACTTAGCATGATTGTGAAGCGGATGACCGAGCCTTGCTTGTTCATTCTCTATCTCGAACGCTTCGACGTCCACAACCTTCCAACAAAAAAGTGCTTGGCATAACAAGCAACAAAAAATCCCACATGCATTCACTACAAAAGAAATAAAAAAAGATACACAAATCAGGATAGATAACACAACAAATCAAAAACAATAAAAAAGAACAAAATAAATGAAAAATACATAAAAGAACAAAAGAAACATAAAAGAAACAACTTGAAACAACATCGAAAAACAAACAAAAAACTTCAAACCACAAAATAATAAAAGAACAGAAAAATCATGCATCAAAGAACACAAAATCAACAAATCATTCAAATTTGCATTCAACACAAAAAGAAGAAAACTAGAGTCCAAATCACTGAAGGAAAACATATTCATCCTACGGGACGGGCAAGAGAGAGAGAAAGAAGGAAAACAAGGCGGGTTCGTGAAGCGGGATCCACTCAAAGAACTCGAGGAGATCGGCGATGACGAATTCTCTTGTGCGAATCGGCACGATTGAATGAGATTTGGTGAAGCGAGCATTAGCGACTTTGATTCGCCCTTCGTCGATCGCCGATCTTGATGCCCGAGCCGGCTTCCACCTGCGATCGAGTCGGCTTTCGCTAGTCATGTCCAAAGCCGAGGATCTCGTTATGAAAGAAATGGAAATTTTCGTCCTCACTTCGAATTTTATCCAATTTATTACAAGTTCTCGAACAAGTTTTAACCTAATGTTTTCGTATGAAATAACATTATCAAAGGGTGTCTGGATCTTAAATGACCCTTCGACGCCATCTCAATGTACTATAAAATGGTGGTTTCGGGTTCCGGCCAAATAAATACACATATCCTCAAGTATTTAAGGCCCGCATTTTAGAACGAGCTATTGAAGAAGACATGCAAGTTCACGGCCAAGTTATTAAATGCGAATCCTCGGCGGAGAAGGAGGTGATGAAACCAAAGGTTGGGTATTTTTGTCATGGGATGGAGCGGGTGGGATATTTTTGTGATCGGTAGGTATTTTTGTCTTTTTTTCTAAAAATCGGGGTATTTTGTGTAATTTTCTCTTTTAACAACGTATGCGATTTTTTCAACGCGGGTAGGGTGGTTATATATTTGAAGTTATAAATATTTGAATGTTTGTACTATAATATTAAAAATTTACCTATAATCTAATTGTTAATAATACGTGAGTGAAAGGCATGTCATGAAGTATGAATCGCTTGCAAGAACCATTCCGTCATCATTTTGATATCTGTCACTCTTACAACAAAAATTGGCTAAGGTCCAAAATATGGTATGCATCTACTTTCTTATTAACAGGTATTTGGTCGCGCTTATAAACTCTTCACAATATCTTATAAGATATTTGAAAGTTTATAAGTTGTTTAAATTTGTTTGGTAAATATTTTAAAAAGATCTAATAAGCTCCTAAAAAAGAGCTTATAAGTTGTTTAAAAAAAAAAAAAAAAGTGCATGGGAAATCCCAACTGTTTTTTCAAAATAAATCTTATTTCAACAACCTTCTTTAATTTTGACTATTTTAATTACAAAATTGTCATTAGTAACATCTTAAAAGCTATATCATCTTATTTTATCTAAACACTTCAACAACTTATTCTTAAAATAAATTCTAACATCTTATAAGATATAGTAGCTTATAAGATATTTTAAATAAGTTTTGCTAAACACCCACTAAATTTATTGGTGATCATTGTTAATTAATTGTCAAATAATATATATTTTGATACGATGATGTATATAATTACTTCACGAAAATGAGTATAGTACTCCACGTATATCGTTGATATTTTGAATTTTTCATTGATTATAAATTTTATTTTTCTAAGTGAAAACAATCACATATGTATACCTCGTTGTATTATATATCACTACAACATAAATGATATTAGGTAACACCCAAAAATATTACTTAATGGCCATAAAATGTTACTATAGATAATAGGTAACACTTTTATGGTCGCACTTACCCGTGCTACCTATAGTCTAAGGTATCACTTGATTAGCTTTTAGTGACACTTTTTCTAAGTGTTACATTAAGTTCTCTATTGGTAACACTTTGAAGCAATATTTCTAAAGTGTTACATATGAATCTTATATAACACTTTTGTAACACTTTTTATATTTGTAACACTTTAAAAAATACTTCAAGTGTTAGATATGAATTTTAGGTAACACTTTTTTTTTTTTTGTAGCATTTCGTAGATATACTATTTTTTGCCACCAAGTAGCTATTCGAACCCACGACTGTTATGTGTGGAAGTGACAGTTTGCCACTAAGCTAAGTTGATTCTTATTATAACTTGTGCTTTGTTTTATACACACACACACACACACACACACACACATATATATATATATATATATATATTAAAATTGTACAAAAATATATATTCTATGTATATATAATATATTTTATATAATAAAGATTATATTTTATAATATATGTATTAAATTATATTATACATTGTATATATCAAATTTTATATTATATAATATATAGTTTGAAAATTATATTTTGTTATATATTAAAGGACACAAAAATTAAAAATATCAAAAATATATAAAATGAATTTATCGTGATCAATATTCAATCGGTAAAAATAAAAATATAAAATTAATCTATAAATGAGATAAAAAAGTTCTAACAGTAAAAAAATTAAATAATAAATAAATAATAAAAAATAATTTATCGATGGAAAAAATTCCTAAATAATTTCCGACAACATCAATTTACATTGGTAATTTTTTTTAAAAAAAAAAAAAAAAAAAAAGGTTAACGGTGAAATTAGTCCCCGTTAGTAAAAAATTAAAAATAAATAAATAATAATAATAAGACACATACATGCGCATTTTTTCTTGGTATTACGACGAAATTAATTACCTCCCTAAAAAATAAAAAAAATAAAAGCAAAACTAAAATACTTTATAAAAAGAAAATAAAAATTCAGTAAAAAAAAGTACATATTTTGTCATCACCTATTTTTTGACATCAATTAATTAAATAAATCATTGACATGATTTAATGATAGTTATATAATTTTGTGTTACTAAAATATAGCCTAAAAAGTGTTACAATTAATAAAATATAGTGTTGCCAAGAGTGTTTCTTCAATAAAGTGATACCTATTTGTGTTACAAAAGAAATTAAATAACAAAAAAGTGATACTTAAAAGTGTTACTTATTTAAAAATGATACATATAAGCGTTACATATTGATAAAGTGCTACAAAAGTGTTGCATAAATATTATAATGTAAAAAGTGTTACAAACATGTGTTACATATGTACCTTATGTAAAAAGTCTTGCAAAATTTATGTTACCAAATGTCATTTATGTTGTAGTGTATCAATTAAAACCGAATCAATAATTGCCACAATTTACAAATAACAAACTATCATTAATAACCAACTACTAAAATAAACAAACCCCCAGTCATATTGAATTCAAACGGAAAATTTTATAGTATTAGCCCGTAGGGGTGAGCAAATCGGTGGGTTGGTGCAAAACCGAACCGAACCGCAAAAATCGAAAACCAAATTTCCATTTTTTCATAATCGAAATCGAACAGGAATGCTAGAAAAATCGAACCGAACCAACCGAATATCTTCTAGACCGATATATTTAACAATCTATAAATGAAATAAAATTAAAAATGTAAAATAATAATATAAAAATAGAAATTCATATATTCGGTTCCGTTCGGTGCAAACCAATATCTTCTAAACCAAAACCGAGCCGAATTGAAAATTAATTCGGTTTAATAGATTTAAAATCGAACCAAGCCGTTTAACCAAAAAAAAACCAAATCGAACCGCACGGAATGCATTGGTTCGGTTCGGTTCGGATTCTGGTTTGGTTTTGCTCACCCTAGTATTGAGGCCTCAACATCCAATTTAATTTAGTTTGGGAAAGGGAAAAAAAACACATTTGCCAAAAAAGGCTAAAACCATTCAAGCCAAACCAATCATCATTAGCCTTAACCTTAAGACGTGCGAAACAATGCTTAGACATGAGCATGCAACAAATTTCAAGTGTGATCTCATCTTTTGAATGCGATGACTTTCCATCTGAAAATATCACAATTTAATTACTTTTGTAAATCAACTCCCACACCCGCCCGGGGCCGATCCACTTAGCCAGCCATGCACCTGTCCGACTCAATCACGTGGTCCATTTTAATATAAAACGTTACACCGTCGTGAGACCCCGTCGAACACTGGTCACGCGTGCACATCCCCCGCGGTTTCTTGGCGATGCAGACCATATATGATCTACACATGGTCGTTTAGAACTATCCTCCAGCCAGACTTCGTCGAACACCTGGCCAGCGCGTGCACATCCCGCGGTTTACCTTGGCGACAAAGAATGAGGAGCGGAATCGTTGTCCTCGGCATAGTCGACGTAAGCGCAGGGAAGCTCAGCTTATCAAAAAAAAAAAAAAAAAACGTTACACCTGCCATCCAACTATTAATTATTCTAAGATGATAACTTACGTCGTCAATGATTTATCATATCTTGATTAACGTTGCCTTTTATCTAGAGATTAAATAGGATATTCGGTTGACTTGCACATGTTCTTTAAAATTATATTATAAATCGTTCTCTATAAAAATGTCCTGAAAAAGATTTTACCTTTTTAAAAGTTCATATATATATATTTATCAAAACACTTCAATAATTTATTAGTACCTTTTTAAAAGTTCATACATATTTATCAAAACACTTCAATAATTTATTTTTAAAATAAGATCTGGACATTTCATAAATTTTAAAACTATTTTACTTGTAATTAATGAGCTTAATTATAAGAATTTTGAATAAATTTAACTGAACACTCTAAATCTTATGTGATTGAGGTGCCAATTTGTCAATTATAGGGAAATTCTATGCCACCAAGTGGGTGGCCACCCACTTGAGTGTATGGCCCTTAGATCAAACACACACCCATGTGGGTGTGTATGTGTGTGTGATGATCTAAGGGTTAATACCCCATGTGGGTGGCCACCCACATGGGTGGCATAGAATAAACCCATATTATTCCTGTAATTAGAATAACTCTAGTAGCTTCCTATATCCATTACTATATTACTATATTCCACCATGTATAATAATCATGAAAAAGTACTTAATAAATAAATAAAAATGTATATGTAATGTTACCCAATTATATTGGGTAGTACCCAATTTCCTTTTAATTTTAATGTCGCGTGTCCTATTATGACATATGCACATTTTTTTCCAAAAAAATCAAAATAAAGCATATACGTCAAAAATCAAAAGTGGATCGTGTACCACTCAATTAATTGGTAACATCTAAGTAGCCAGACTCTAGAAGCATTCAAGTCACATGCCATGCACCTTTCTATTTTATCCTAGGAAAAATAGATTTGTAAAAAGAAAAACAAAAACAAACAAACAAAAAAGAAGGAAAGTTTTGATCTAACTGAAGAATAATTAAAATGACAGCATGAATCAAGATTCAAGAAAAGTACAAGCCACATATGGCTGATGGCGCAGATTGATGTAAGGATTCACATATTAAACCTAGATAGTAGATATCATTTCCCTTGTTCACTTGTTCACTTGTTTTTTTCGAGTCCAGCTAAGTAATTAGTACGACAAACTTTGTAAATTTAACGTCTGCAGTCGCGTGTATTTTGACTGTTATGGTACATTTAACACTAATGACAGGAATGTAGAAATTTGAATGTCAAGATTACATGGAATTGGTATTGATGAGTAACTAAAGTGACAAGGTGTACACTGTATAGTAAGATATACAATGTGGTCCAAAATTGAATAAAATAAATTTGTTAATGAGTAGTTAAAGATTATGCCATTCAAAATTATGGTAAAAGTAATACATAATTGGATTATTAATTATTAGATTATTTAAACGAAAAGTCGGTGGAATTTATTTTTCAGGCAAAATTTTAGTTCCATGAGTTTTTCAATATAAATGTTATATTATGAGTTTTTGGTAGTTTTTCTACTTCGACTGCTCCACTAAGTATCCGATTATAGTCAAAATCTTCTATTGCATAATTGTATTTTATCTTGTGTTCCATTTTGAGTACACACCACATCATCAACATATAAATAGTAGATACTTATAAAATAAAACACGAGATATAATATCGTTTTAAAATAAATTTGTGTATTGAGAGGGTAAATAAAAAAAAAAAAGAAATCGATTGAGGTCCCTAAAAGGGATGAGATTTGCTGGGAATGAGACGGAGGACTTGATATTAATTTCTCAATGGAAAAACAAAAAGATAAATGAAACTATTTGATTAGATCTAGCAAAAGTTTCCGTTGATTAGAATTGTATGCGTCACAAAGCAATTTGGACAGTTTGATTTAGATCTATGATTTATTTATTTTTTTGTGTCAGAAAATAAATCTAATTGAAGAGCAAGAGAGATATATTTAGATAGCTGGATTAGATCGAAAAAACCATTGCTTATATGCCATATGAGATCATTAAAAATTTAGTGACTAATAATCGTAGATCTATGATTAACTCCGTTAAGTTTCATAATAATTCCAAGAAATACGTTCAGTTGTATAATATTTCCAAGAAGTGCGGACGTACTTTTTTAGAGAACATGGGAGATTTTTGAACATTTCATGACCGTGCTAGTTTTTTTTTCCCGGGGATACGGTGTGCATTTTATTACCTCAGACAATCAAATTATTACAAAGCCTATGACCAACTGGGCACAATATCCCCTGAACAAGATTAAATCCAGGGAAGAAAATGAGATAGCTATTCATGCGAGACTTCTCCCTCAAAAACAAACAAAGCTTACCTATAACATAGTTGATTTTCCAACTTACAAACAAAATTAACTGAACAAAGATCAAATAGATTATTCAACTCGAAGATATCTTCGTCAATTGTCATATTTGCAACATCTAATTCCAAGTTGTTGTTAAGCTTATACACAATCTCTTTCACATCTAGATTGATCTTTCCTTTTTGCGAGATCACTCAACGTCAGCGGTGTTGGTTAAATATTCTTCTCAAGGAAGAAGTCTTCAAGTCTTTTCCAAAAAGTTGGAAATTCTTCAATTGGGAACTTGCCTTATACACGTCTTAAACGTTAGGGGTCCTGGGGGGTTGCCAAGGAGGCCCCTCCGACGTTCAAGTCAACAGTGATTGAGAAAAAATAAAAGAAACGAATGATGAATTAAATATGTAAGAGAGTTATGAGACAGATCGTCCTTACAAATGAATAGGAGGGACATTTTTATACCAGGAGATGGGCCATGTGGGCGCGTAGGAGAAATCGAAACATGGACCGGTCTCGGACTCCTTTGGGTCGGGTTATTTTATTAAGACCCCATTGGACAATTAATATTATATTAAAATATAAACCAAATTTATATTAAATAATTAAATATCGTTTTTGCCCCCAACATAAGCCCCCAACTCCGGTGTTGCGGAGGTATGAAGTAGTGCGGTAGCTAAACCGGTACCATGTCCGGCTTGTCTTATTGTACATTTTGTCTTGCCTTTGGAAAATCTTGGACCATGTCTTCCAAAGGTAATATTTTCTCTCTATTATGTAACTTTGAGATTTTTGCTTTGTAGAAGACTTAGAAAAATTTCTTTAAAGTTGAGGTGAGAGTTGAGAGTTCGAATGGTGGAGGAGGGATTGCTCGGGGTGCCTCCCGCATTGGGCAAGGGCGCCCCAGAGCCCTTGTGTGGTGCCTTAAAGAGAGCCCCGTGCGCCTCCTATGTGGAGGAGGGCGCCTACGGGGTGACCAAGCCCCTGGTCCTTCATTCCTTGCATTTTCTCCGTCTTTTCTAGAGGTTTTCCTATTGCGAGCCGATTTTGGATTCGGCCTTTCTTTATTTACGTGTTCCCGCGTATACTTTGGGGTTTAGCCTCCGATTCCTGGTCCGTGGGGACTTGTTTATATTTTGTAGAGACAAACCCTTCGCTTATGAAGAAAGCTTTAATTTGTCAGGAGATGATTCGAGGAGCTAATGTCGCTAGGGGAGATGGAGGCCCCCGCTTGAGTAGTGATTGTTATATTTCGCCCCGACGGGTTTTGATTCCCGCCCACCTGTTTAGTGATTGCTTTATGTACTTGGATATCTTTTGCTTTCTTTTTCCATCATGTTTCTTAGCCTCGTGGGTCGATGATATTTTGGTGCATTTATGTTATACTTCTATTTTGATTTATTCATTTTGGATCTCGGAGGGATCACCCTTCTCGGGCTCGGACGGAGCACCCTTCTCGAGCTTGGAGGAGCATCCTTCCGGAGCTCGGAAGGAGCACCCCACCGGAGCTTTCTCCAAGTTCTTAATTTTTCCCTTCCGGAGCTCGGTGGGAGCACCCTTCCCGGAGCTTGGAGGAGCACTCTTCCGGAACTTTCTCCAAGTTTATCTTTTTCCCCACATGTGTTATCATTTTTTCTATATTTTTCTTACACATATTCGTCGAGGAGAAGAAATTTCGGTCATGGGGCGCCCATTCGGAGACCGGGGGTGCCCTTCTAGAGCTTCCTCCGTAATGTTTTGCTTCATCATTTGTATCTCTTTCCCACATGTGTTAGTATTTTCGCCTTCCCTTTCTTGCACATTTTTGTCGTGGAAAAGAATTTAGGGGGACCCTTGTGAGGAGGCCCCTTCCTCTCCGGTCTTAGCCGAAGGCGGGAAAACTTACTAGGACCTCTCTTGTGAGAAGGCCCCTCCTATATGGGGTCTTAGACGGATGAGGTCTTCCCCTCCAGGGTCTTAGTCGGAGGAGGTTATTTACAAGGACTCCCGTGGGGAGCCTCTCCTTTCCAGGAGCACGTAGCATCACTAAATAAGTTTATTTACGAGGACTCTCCCGCAGGGAAGCTTCTCCTCAAGAGAGCGTAACATCACTAGAGAGGATTATTAACGAGGACTCCGCGTAGGCTTATCCATCTAAGAGCATGTAGCATCACCGAGAAAGGATTATTTATGAGGACTCCTCCGTAGGGGTGCCTCTATCTCTAAGAGCGCATAACATCACCAGAGAGGATTATTTTTGAGGACTCCCCAGGGATCCTCTCTCTAAGAGCGTGTAGCATCACTAAAGAGGATTATTTATGAGGATTCTTCCGTAGGGGAGCCTCTCTCTCTCTCTCTCTCTCTCTCTCTCTCTCTAAGAGCGTGTAGCATCACTAAAGAGGTTTATTTACAAGGACTCCTCCGAAAGGAAGCCTCTCACTCTAAGAGAGCGTAGCATCACTAGAAAGGATTATTTGCAAGGACTCCCCATAGGGGAGACCTCTCATCCGAGGTCATAACCGGATGAGGATTGTTGAGGAGAGTGCCTAAATGATTGTAGATATTGTTAGATAAATGTTTTTATCATGATTTTGATGATTTTGTTCAAATGAGTTTTTAAACCAAAACAATGTCCCTAAAAGTTGTCTAAATACTTCCAATCGATTTAAAATGTTTTTACTATTTTTGGAGTATTTCATAGAGTTTATTTTTGATATAAAATTGGACAACACATTTGTTTCAGGCTCGGCCTGGGTCGCCCCTATAGGGCAACCCGCACTGAGTTGAGTTTTGAAACAGAAAATGGGACGCAAGAAAAAATGGAGAAGGCGGCCAGGTCGACCAGGTGGTCGACCGGTGAGGGCGACCGATCGACCCCCGGGCGGCCGTGCACGGGAGCGACCCTCTTGGTTGATCTTCTCTGTTTCAGTAAATCCTTGGCTCCAACCGGTCACGACTAAGGGCGACGGTCGCACCCCCTCCGACCGGTCCCCCCTGTGTTAAAATTCGCAGAATTCAATTTCAATCTTATCTCTGCGTGACCGGTCGAACCCCTGTTTATCAAAGAAACTATCCGTTGCGTTTGCATGGGACGATTTTTCCCTATTTTGTGGGATTGATTTCTAACAGCTATATTGATCATTTTAAATGGTTTCTTTTGCAAGCAAATCACTCCCCAAGGAGGAGCCAATGTCTATAAATGAAAGCCAAGTCCTCTCCTATAAATAGAGGCTTCATTCAAGCAACAAGACACAACACTCTATACAAGCAAAGAGCAATTGAGCAAACACTTTCATAAATCTTGTTGTATTAGCCTAAGCACTTTCACTTGCACAAACTTAAGGTCTATGCTTTCAATTCTTGATTACACTTGTACTCATATTGTTTCAATCATTATTAAGTTGTAATCTTGATTCTTGGTCATCATTCAACACAAGACATCATCCTGTGAGTATTCTTGTGGTAAGAATACACTGGGTGATCTAGGTGATAGGTGTTTGAAGGTTGTGGTAATCTTCAAGGTGTTGTAAGAGGGTTGTGGTAATCCTCAAGGTGGTGAAAGAGGGTTGTGGTAATCCTCAAGGTGTTGTATTAATTTTTGGTAAATTAATAAAATCATTTTTTTTTGAAATCCATCCCGGATGTCTTGGGGTGGTAGTAGATTAGGCCCTAGGTGGGTTGAACTACTATAAATCGCGTGTGCTATTTACTTTCCGCATTTAGCATTTCATCTTTGCTTGAATCTTTCGAAAAAAGAGGGTAAAATCGAAAAAGCGGGATAATCTATTCACCCCCTCTAGATTATTGTAGCCACTTGGACTAACAGAGCGGGAGCTAGCAAGATCCGCGGCTCCTAAGGTAGTGTGGCACTCTCACTTTGTCTAGTCGGGAGGGCTTGCTCATCTTTGATGTGGTAACGTAATATTCCGACCCGTCTTGATATCTTTAATAGTTATGCCACTTCGGACTCATCTTCATGATACGGTGTGGGCGTCCTTCCCTATGTGAGTAGTAGGTTGATCTCGCCAAATGGACTTAATCACCGTGTGTCTAACGGAGAACTTGCATCTCTTTTTAGGGCCTTTAGAGGTTATCTTTGATAAGTCCAATTATATGAGTATTTTTCCATGGATGCACGCGATTCGCGGTAGCGTGGAGTTTTAGTGGAACTTGTTAGTGGATCGATCGGGTGAGCTTCTTCCTCAAGATTTCTTCCGTGTTGTTATGCATCTCCGTAGGGTAGCTGTGGTCGGGCGCCCAAATCGGGTAACGTGTTGTTTTGTGCGGGCCTTTGTGAGCAACTCCTCGATTCTTGCCTTTGTTAAGAACTCAACCTTCAATCGAATCGTGGGTGCGAAAGTGCTTGGTTGGTTTAGACTTGGTCTTCCCGAGTCTTGTTCCAAATATTGCGGCCACCTTATTTTCTCTGTTGAATTTTGGTGTCTTTTGCCCGGGGGGCGCAGTGTTAGCTCCATGGTACTCCTTGCGAGACATTGGAAGAGTACACCATGGTCTCTCGGACTTCGAAATGATATTAATGACTCCATAATACGAGAGTCTTTCTTGATATGAGCTTAGTTGGAGGATTGTGGTCCAAGTATTCACTCGGGAATCTTTTTCTCTATTGCTCTTTAGGAGATGACGTCCCTAGGAGTAATTCACCGATATAGTTGAATGAATTGCGCTTCAACTTTCATGGGCTTGGGGCTTTAGACTATGCATGGCTCTTCCGAGTGTTCTTAGGGTATGTCTCCATTTCTCTTGAGTGGCTTGAGTAGAAACTTGAGAGATCAAAAGAAATTTGAGGGAGTCCTCATCCGGAAAAGATGCCAAGTGACGCTTCTTGTTTCGTGTGTGATGGGTCCTCGGGTTGATTCCTTCATAGTTCGATTTTCTTCATCTATGGAGTCTTCATCTTCTCCAATGAGTTGAGCATTTATTTTTCCTTTACTTTGAGGTGTACCTCTCCAATGAATGGAGATTTTCGAGTTCCCTCCAAGCGAGGATAGTTCATCGGCAGATTATCCGGGAGTTCTATTTTTTTTTTTGTATAGGATTGCTTGTTCGAGGAGATAGTTTGACTAGTCGGATGGCTCTTGAATCTTGACCCAGCCAAAAGGCGTTTGTGCCTATCCTTTCGGACTTCAAGGTTTGTTTGTTCTCCATCAATGTGATGGCTTCTTGATGTGTGATTGCTTTCAGTTCATTATTCCTCTCTTCCATTTTAGTCGAGTGAGGTTATTCTTCATGCGACTCTCTGCTGCGGCTTGTAATGGCGGGGTGCCCTTACGAGGGTCTTTATGCACCGGGTGGAGCTCGGGGATATCCTTATGATGTCTTAGTGCATTAGGGTAGCTTCATTGGGTGGAGAGCTTAGGTGCCTAGCGGACTTATTTGGTGAGCAGAGCTCTTGGAGGAAAAGATTGTGGAAGGGTGCCCTTTTAGCCAAGCAAGGGCGTCCCCTAGAGTGGGCAAGGGTGCTTCCTTTAGCTCTCTCGAGTTGTTGAATGGCGCCCCTTTGGAAGGAGGGGTCTATCCTCGTGTCTTCTCACGGTCTGTCTTCTTGCTTAGTGTTCCGATTTGGAGTCTACGACTTCCACGAATCACTTCATGAAGTCTTGCAAGTAACTCTCCTTCCAGTTGTTTTACTTGAAAAGGTTGAGTCATTGTTCGCAAAAATTGTTTTGGTTTATACAATCGCAAGTGTACAAGTATAGTTTATAAAATAATGGCAAGCAAGGTCGTGTTCCTTAGGGATTGAAGCTCGAAACACTTAGGCTATAATAACATCGTATTCCAATTTTATTGAAGCGAGAAAATCAAGTAATTTAATAACTAAAAATCAAAAATAAAATAAAAATAAATAAAATAAATTTGTGAACCCCACAAGTATTTTCAACATCTTTAGGAGTAACTTAGGCACATAATCTCAACATGCTTCTTCAATATTAAATGTGAATAAAGTCTTAAAAACCAATTCATGCAATTCTATGGGTTCAAATTCCTAATATCATTTACTCCTGCAGTCGGGTGTTGCGTAAAAGTTGATTAATAACAATTATAGTAGTCGGTCGAGGCGTTACAATTCTTATTAACTCCAAAAAGATTTGTGAATTGAATGACTCCCCACAAACACTTTGTCACACATGTTTCATGTCCGATTCGATTTCCGTTTTTGTTAAGACTCATCGTCCGAAATTTTGTAATAACAAATCGACATGCAATTTATTGGCCAAATAAAAAGTAATTATAAATAAGCACTCGAAATCATAAAATAGAAAGCATGAAGCAATTAAGAAAACAAGTAATCATATTTAATATAAATCTACAGTTTCGATTATGCCCCTAAGATTCGAAAAGTATGCCAAACATTGATTACAAACTCATAGACAAATCCGAATCAATATTATGACATCATGTAAGCACAGACAAAAGTTCTTAGACATAGAAAGAAAACTCCTTCTTGTCGGGATGGATTCCTCTTCCAAGTCCTCGAAGCTCTTGTGCTCCCTAGATGCGAAAGCCTTGTGGTGTTCTTCGCGACCTAGCCTTTTGCTCTCGAAGCTCTTCGATTCTTCGGTTCTGTGTTATTTGATGTGTTTTTGCCATATGAAGTGATATTGAATGATGTATTTTCGTGCAAGACTTGGTCCCTTTTATAGATGCTTGGAGAGATCACTCGTAGAGTTGGAACAAGAAGCAAACTCTAAAAAATGCGCCGAAAAGACTCCCACACGGTCCGGTCGTGTGGGTCCACACTGGCGTGTGGTCTTGGGCTTATCCCTTTGTCGCACGGGCGGTGGTCGCACGGGTAGGTGGTGCGGTGATAACCTTGTCCACACGGCCGTGTGAGTTCACACGGTTCGACCATGTGGACTGCTCCGTCCCCTCTGTTTTCTTCCTTTCTTCACACAACCGTGTGATCTTCACACCTGTGATCCCCACGGCCGTGTGAGTCTCACGATCTGGCCGTGTGACTTGATTTTGTTCCCTTTTTCCGTAGTTTTGATCTTCTCTTTGCATTCGACAATCTTATCCAGGCATCCTAACCGACATTTCTTCATTTTAAGATCACTTTCTGTAAGAATTACAAGAATCTGTGATATCATGCCCTTTAAAGGAAACCAAGTAAAAACATAGTAAATATGCGTGCAAATGCATCAATTATATATAAATTTAAGCCCCAAAATGCACGTATATTTTACACACATCGTCATGTTCTTTGAATACTTCCTTTTGATGGAGAATCATCTTGCGAAGGTAGTAGTGACTTTGTCCATCCGGTGATTGATCTAATCGGGAGCTAATCAACCAAGTTAGTGGCGTTTGGTCGGTGTTGTTCGAACACTTTTCAATAGGAAGCGTCCATCATGTCAGAGATTCGCCTTTGCATGAAGTTTGTCTAAGTGTTCTGGTGGACCTCCGGTCTCATCATACTCCGGGAGGTTGGATGTTTTGTATGTTCTTGTGTGCTTTGTGTGACGATTTATGCATATTTTTGGCTTGTCTTATTTGTATATTGCAATTTTTAGTGTTATGTTTTGTTATTTTATTGATTTTCTAGGTTTTGGTGGAAAAAAACAAGTTTTGGAACAAGAAACGTTAAAAAAGCCATTTCGCGCAAGAATGCGGTATCGTCGTATTTTGGAAGTAACATTTGCATCCGAAGTCCAATTGATAGGGTTTATACACCATTGGAAAGCTAAGACAAAGTTTTACAATGGATATTTGGTACTAAAAGCAAATGAAGACGTTTGGATGTGTTAAAATCATGTGCAAGTGGAAATAATGTGTTGAAATTTTGGAAATGACACGGTTTAGTATTTTGGCCATAACTTTCTCTAGAAAATTGATATTAAGGTCATTCAAGTGGATATGGTAAGATAAGAGATAGAGACACAATTCATAAGAAGACATCAAAGCCAAATTCCGAAGTTTGGAGGTGCGCGGGCGCGCACAAGAAGCGCGTGGTTGCACACGATGCTCGTGGGCGAGCGACTGCTTGCGCGCGGTAACTGCGAGAACACGAAATTTTCGATTGTTTTTCCTTTTTTGGCTCTTCCACCTTGTATAGAACTCTAGGCTTATAAATAAGACTTAGGGAGCCCATATTTTCGAATATTTTACTTCTTAGCACTTTTAAACACGAAAATTTTGATTTTTTTCATTTTTTAGTTCTTGCACCTTGTATAGAACTCTAGGCTTATAAAGAAGACTTGGGGAGTCCATATTTTTGAACATTTTACTTCTTAGCACTTTTATACTCTAGTTTTTTCTATTTTTCTCTTTCATTCAACATTGACATTGCTTGGGTTCTTCCCATTGAAGTTATTTTCTTATTTGAATCAAAGCGTAATATTTCATCATCTTTTTTGTCGATTTCAATTGTTGGGTGATTATTATTGTTGCATGATAATGTTTATGATTATTTTTTTTCCTTCAATTGAGATTATGATCCCACCCCAAACATGAACTAATTTCTTCGTTTAGGATTAGGATGATTTAATTCAAACAAACAAGTATGAATATGGACTACTTGATTTACTTTTCTGAATGAATTGCTTTATTTGATAATTGATTGTCCGATCAACTTTTGATTGTTTTGAGAGAATAATTGAGATCGATAGAAGATGTTATTCTGGACTAAATTTATTGAAGGAGTTAGATATGAATCGAGAGATGTATTGTCTCGGTGGCTTAATGAAAATAACAAATTATGTAGGGATAACCCTAATGCGTGAATACGTAAGTTATTAGATCTAGGCCTAGTTTTTACCTATTTGTTATATTTGTTAATCGCATAATCAATCGAGTTGATATTACGCTTGCAAGTTTGATGAGATAATTCCGAAATCTGAGACGGTTTATCCATATCATTTTGTTTCTAGGGTTTAATTGTGTTTAGTTTTAATTTGTCTTTTTACTTGTTTTTCTTTAGTTAATTAAAATCACAAATTTGGTTAGAGTGTTTAAGATTTATTTTTTTCAATCAATTGTGTTGCATAATAATCATTTGTCGGCTAAGTCTTTCGTGAGGGATGACTTTGGTCAACTTGCTACCCTATGATTGATTCCGCTTCCGCGCGGCCGCTAGATTTATTTTAGGTATTTAGCGGTCGAACATTGGAGATCTTGATGTCCGAGGTAATGGCTTAGCCGATTAACTTCCTCCCTATAGCAATGGCCCGCGAGTTGGCTTGGCTCATGTTTTACCGCCGACTCTTTTGCGGGCTTGTGAGTGTGGACTTGGGAGTGTTGTGATTAGTGTGAGTTTTGCATGTAATTTGGGCATAATTGTGGATAGAATAAGTTGATATGTATGCATTAAGCGAGTAAATTGGGCCATATTCTTATAAAGTAGAAAAGATATTACGTTTTGCTCGTTTTGTAGGAATTAATTGATATTTATAGAACTTTGGTGACAAATTGGAGCATTGCGGTCGAGAACCGAGTGAATATGTAAAGTTTGGAGCTAAACCGAGAAGAGATCGCACGAACCGAGCGAAATAAGGCCACGCACGGGCAGCCCGTGCTCATAGGCATGGCCCGTGCATGTATAAGACAACGAGGAATCAACCTACGGCTTGACGCGCGCGGGCTGGTCGTGCTTCAGACGCACGACCCATGTGTCTATTCAATATGAGAATGTTTCTATGGCTTGACGCGTGGGCGGGTCGTGCGTAAGCGCACGGCCTGCTTGGCGTCTGTCTTGCGGAAAGTTAGATTTTGGCGATTTTGACTTAGGTTTCGGCCCAACGGGATTATAAATAGAGATGAGGCGACCCTAAACAAAGGGTGATGGATATTTGCCCTAGAAAGCGAGAGAAAGGAGCAACCTCCTACCGAAGGATTCGAGAGATTGATCGAGGTCGCAACAACACGCTTGAGGAACGCAGATTGATCGAGAGATCATCGACATCTCTCGAGTTTTCTCATTCCATTGTATATTTTATTTTCAATTAGTTAGATATGAACATGAACTATTTGTCTATGAATTATTTATTTCCCATGTCCGGCTAAACACCTTGTGATTAGGGGCTTGGGATTAGGTTAATGGATACTTTTGTTTGATGTTTAATTGAAATTGGAGTTATTATTTCAAACCCTATTCGAAAGTACTGTTTTATTTCTTGTTTTATCAAATTGCCATTGGTTTAACTTGTTTGATGTATTAATTCATAATTCGAGAGATGAGTTTCAATGCTAGATCTTGAGTGCTTGACATGAATATTTTGCATGATTGAGAAGTCTGTGAATATTTGTGAGGATAAATAATCTTTTATGCTTTTGGGAGTTGGTTATCTTATGTTGAGTAGAGATCTTAGCATAGATAATCCAATCAACGTTTTTATTGTGTCTCGAGAGAGAGTAAAATACTTTTGTGATTGTTTTATAGGGAAGAATAATAATAACTTTGGTTTTGATTAATCGGATAACAAAAGGGATAATAATCTGAAACCATAACCTGGAATTCATCCATCTCCTTGATCTTTCAATCAAACTCTTTATTTTGTCTTTTTATGATAAAATCTTGTATTGCTTTTACAAACAACCATCCGATTTCGATCGTCTAAATAAAGATAAGACTATTTCGGTCTCAATACTTAGTACACTAATTTATTAGTCTCTGTGGATACGACTTGCTACCTTATTCTATAAACTACATCGTACATTTGCGGTGAAGCTAAAAATAAAGCGAACATATTGCGCTCTATTTCTAGCTTCTCTTCCGTGAGCGTCTTTGGTCTCGTTGATTTTCTCCAAGTCCTTTATTTTTTTATCTTCTTCCCAAAGGTGGGGTCTTCAATATCGGCGGAGCTTGAGGAGGTCTTCCACGATTCGCAACATCATGATTCCTTGAAGCGGCTCGGGCAACTTCTTTGAGCGGGGTTTTTGCATTAAGTGAACTTCTTCATTAGGCGGAGCCCCCGGAAGGAGGATGAGGGGGCGTCCTTCTTGGTTAGGCGGAGGTGGCGCCCTTCATGGAGGGGCTGGACTCTCATCATCATTGTGGCGATTCTTCTTGGCGATTCATGGCTCCACATCCATGAGCTTGGGATTCTTGACTAGTGGTGGCTCTTCATGATTCTCGCCGCATTCTTCTTTTCTTCTTCCTTGACCTTTCAAGGTCGGGTCTGATGGTGGCGGAGCCGGGCGGCCTCTAGCGAGAACATCTTGTGCCGAGTCGATCCTTATTTTGTCAAAGGCTTCCAAAAATATGACATCCATGTCTTCCAGTATCCACACAAGACCCTTTTTACCACAAAATTGGCAGAATGACGGATATAACAATAGCGTCGGGTGGACTTGGGTTTGAGGATGTAATCTTGAGTTCCAAACGTGATAGACATGCTTTTCTTTGCGATTCTATGACTTTTTTGGACGGGCGTCATTGGGTCGCCCCCTTCTCTCCTTGCTACATTCTAGAGAGCACTCGGGGCATATTTTGCTTATGATCCTCCGGAGATCACATTGATGACTCGGCTACGTGATTGTCACGCCTTTCTTCCCTGCGGTGGTCCGAGCGGTCTTTGGTGTTGTTGAGATTCTTCTTCGTGTGGCCTCGGATCACGGTGAAACTTGCTCTAATCCACGTAGTCTTTAGGGGCCCTTTTGGATGAGTCTATCTATCTCATTCTTTAGAACGAAACAATCTTTAATATTGTGCCCTTGTCTCTATGATCTTCGACATTATATATTGAGCGTGCTCGTGCATGATTGCTTCTTAGCGGTGCGGCGGATTAATGATCCCCTTTTTCCGGGCATCTATCGGTAAGATTGTTATCGGTGCGTTGAGGTGTGTAGCTTGGCATATGATCCTTTCTCGGACCCTTCATAGGTTGATTCTTGTCGTCTTCTAGGGCCTTGCGCTTGGTACTAGGTTCGAGCTTGGTAGACTCCTCTACTCGAATATGCTTCTCTACTCGGCTCAATAGCTCCTCCAAGGTGGAGGGAGGCTTTCGGGCCAAGGATTCATTCGAGACATCCCTGGCGGAGATTCTGCTGCAAGATCCCGGCAAATGTCTCATGATGAAGCGTTGGCCACTTCATCGACTTCCACGAGCCGTTTCGTAAACTCCCGCATGATCTCTCATTCCTTCTCGCTTCATCGAAAAAGGTGGTGATAGTCTTGGGGTACTTCAGATTGATGGAGAGCTGCCGCATAAAGGTTGGTGAGTTTTTCCATCCCGGCGATTGATCCTACCAGAGTGATTAAACCAAGTCGTGTCCGCTTGGTCAAAGTAGTAGGGAACACCTTGCGGTAGGAGGCGTTCGTCATGTCGTAGAGATCCGCTTGACGTAGAATTTGTCCAAGTGCTCCTATGGATCTCTAGTTCCAACGTCTCAGGGAGATTGGTGGTTTTGATTTAGAAGATAGATGTTAAGTCAAAATAGCGAGGAGCCAAAGGGATCATTTTCATCGGGGTAGTAGCCCCCAAGTTAGCTTGGTGGGCTTTATCGCTTGAGATTCTTCAAGCGGCGGACACTCTTCATGGTTTTCATTGCGGCCTTCTCCCCTTTCTCCTTAACCTCCAAGGTCGGGGTCTTGACGAAAGCGGAGCCACGGTGGTCTTCCTATGGCATTAGTCGCGACTGGTGCCTCAAGGCATTTCGGGTAGCTTCGGCCGGCAAAGCTTGTTGGGATTTAGGGATAAACGAATTTCTTGGTGGGCGGAGGCTGCAAGGAGGAGAGAGCGGCGCCCCACTTGTAAGTGGAGGAGATCGGCTCCTGTCTTACGGGCGTTCATTCTTCTTCTTTGGTCTCGGGCCCCATGGCTTGCAATTTGAGATTCGACTTACGTCTTGTGATCTAGTTTGTAACTTTGTGTGCTTTGGTGGTTCCCACAAACAACGCCAAAATGAAGTCGCTTTTAAAGCGGTCACTCCAAGTCAGCAGTCTTTGATAAAATCCTTCTTCCAAAGGGAGAAATCTTCAAGTCTTCTTCTCCGAAAGTGAAAATCATTCGATTGGAAACTTGCTCGCACACACGCGCAAAGCGTTAGAGGGCCCTGGGGTTGTCCCGGGGGAGGACCCTCCGGCGCTCAAGTCAACACGGTGATCGAGAGAATAAAACAAGTAATTAAATATTGAATTAAATGCGTAGGACAATTATGAGATAGATTGTACTTACAAATGAATATGATGGACCTTTTATACGGGAGATGGGTCCTGTGGGCCGTGTAGAAGAAATCGGCCTATGGGCGATCAGTGTAGAAAATGTTGGCCTATGGGCGATCCGGACTCATTTGGGTCGGGTTATTTCATTAAGAGTCCATTGAGCAATTAATAATAAAGTAATATATAAATCGAATTATATATTAAATAATTAAATATTATTTTTACCCCAACAAATACACAAAATTTTTAATAGAATATTTGAATGTCTTATTTATGAATGAAATAATAAATTATATATTTATTGATAAATAAATATCAAAATAATATATTTTCTAGTAAGAATAATATTCATTTGATGGATTTGAAGCTACGGATTTCAAATCCATATTAATTGATGATTGAATTTGTTTTGGAATAAGGACACACTTGCCCTACATTCAGGAAAAAAAGGCAATTTTACGTTCTGGCATTTTTCCGAATATTTTTATGCTCCCGCATTTTTGAATTTTTTTATGCTTGCTTGTTTTTATGTGGACTTTTTGACGTTGTTGTTTGAAAGTTATTTCATACATGTTTCAACTAATAAAATTTCAATGTAATACAATTTATGCCACTATTAAATAATCAATTTATACTCGAAAATCCAATATAAAACCAAGCAAAATACACATAAACAATACATATGAAAACAAAACACATTGAAAATAATGTAGAAACAACACAATTTAATTTTTTGATCAAATTCATTGAAAACAACATGGAAACAACCAAGCAATAACAGAATAACATTGAAAACTATATGTAAAAACAATCCAAAAAATAATATAAATAATAGAGAAAACAATACATGAACAAGAAGAGCGTATAAATTGGTAAAAGGTGCATTGAAACGTCGAAAACAACATGAAAGTAACAAAATAACATTGAAAAGGGCTTTTTAACAGAATATAACAAAAAGAATTCTTCTTACAAAACTAAACCCAAAAAAATACCTTTAAAACTTTAGACAAAATCGGCACGAATGTTACCGACTTTTCAAAAGTCGGAGTCTGAATGCCGTTCTTATTTCATTTTAATTTTGTTTTCTATTTCTTAATTAAAAAATTGTTTATTATTTATATATATTGAATTGTTCTTTAAAATCTATTTTCTAAGCTCCAAATTTAATAGTATTTTTTGTTTTTTTTTATTTAGATAACTTATATCCGTATTGACCTGTACGTACGGATAATTGAACACTACTTTTGTTTTTCCATACAAAATTTAAAGTGTCATTAAATACTTTATAGTCCGTACATTTAAGGTAAAATATTTAGTATATCGAGTAGGGGTGGCCACGGTTGGAGAATCGACGCTAAGGCCTGGTTTTAACCGAACCGTTTGTTTATCTTTTGATAATTTTTTATTTCTTAAAATAGTTTATCAATATCGGTTTAAAAACATTTAGTTCGTATGAGTACTAAACATTTTTCAAAATTATAAAGTATTTAACGTCGCTTCAAAATATGTACAAAAACATTGTTTCAAATATGTACGGAAACATCGCTTCAAAATGCGTGCGGAAATATGGAAGTATTTTAAACTTACTCAAACGTATGGTCATCTTAACTAAAACTCTCTACTATTCCTACCGATAAAATGTATTGAGAAACTACCCATAACATGTATTTTCTTACAAAACCAATTTTAATTTGTAAGTTAAGATATATATATATATATATATATATATATATATATATATATATATATAACCCAATTTGTAATTAGAAAAAAAGAAACAAAATCAAATAAAGTAAGAATCGGCTATGATGACGCCGACTTTTTAAAAGTCGGTGACTATGTGAACGACTTTGTCTAAATTTTTAAAGATTTTTTTCTTGCTTTAGTTTTGTAAGAAGAAAGTTTTTTTTTTTTTTTTGTAATTTTCCGTTAAAAAGGCCCATTGAAAACAATACAGAGACAATCCACAAACAATATACAAAATAATATATGTACAAAAGAGCATAAAAATAGATAATGATTGTATTGAAACATCGAAAAACAATCAGGAAAACAACGGAACAACATTGAAAATAAAATTATGAGTTTTTAGAAGAAAGTTATGAGTTTTATTATGGGTTATTGTGATGAATTTCAATTCTATCTTATATGGAGTGTCATTTGAAATTATTTTTTATTTCAAATCCAAATCTTGCATTCAAATACAACCTTATAGAATTTTTAGCATAAAATAATAAATTTTGTTAATTCATTACAAATTCAAAAATAAATTACCCACCAAAGCAGAGAAGCCGCGTCGCTATAAAATATATGAATTGCCAAATGTGCCCAAGGGCTCTTTGCTGTTGTTCCACTTCTTTGACTTGTAAATCTCCGACCACACTTCTTTTATAACAACACTCTTTCCCTCTCTGTCTACATTTCTCCACCATTTTACTCTTTCTACACACTCTCTTAATCTTCCTACTGCATCGCCACCTTGTACCTCTTGAATCCCCTGCTTGTACTTTCATGGCGTCGCCTCAGCTCCCGCTTGTGCAGGACTCCGACGCGGAGCTCGACCGATCCTTAACCACTCTCGAAAACTTCCTCAGTCTCCTCGGTTTCTGCCAGAACACTTTCCTCCGCGCCACGCTCTCCTGGGTCGCCTTCTTTCTATTCGCCGTCGCTCTGCCACTCTTCACCGTCGAGTTCTCGAGGTGTGCCGGATGCGACAAGTTCGAGATCGAGACTTTCGAGCTTGAAATCCTCGTTTCACGTGCAGTGGTAGCCGCCGTTTCTCTTCTCTGTGTTTCGCGAAATCTGCGCAAGTATGGAATCCGGAAGGCGCTCTTCGTCAATCGATGCCATGGGCACATGACGCAGTTCCGGAAACAATATATTCAGAAGATTCGTGTAAGAATTATAGGATTACATAAACTACAGTTACTTTAATGGAATAGTTATTTGCATCTGTTTTCTTGTTCCACGTGGTAATTACATAAATGACTTACTCTTTTATCGCACAAATTCTCGTCGGTTTTTTCCATACTATATTTGCAAGGAATTCATATTGTATTATTGTGCTTCCTGATGAACTAATTTGTTAACGCATTGCGTCCTCGTTAACGAATGATATGATTTGCCTTTTGAGTTTGTGTTAGAACTTAGAAGCAGGAAAAAGGAAATATTTGTGTTGTCTAATTTTAGACTCTAGAATTAGAACTGCATTTTAGTGTAGTCCAGCCACCATTGAGGCATTAACAGATGATAATCATAACGAAGGGCTTCACTGTTTTGCACTCTGACATCTCCTTGTTGGAAACATGTCTTTGTTGGGGTATTTTACTTACATTTCTGCTTGAATATCAGTTTAATTCGTCCTCAATGTTGTTCAGGTCTTTTACTGCTTGCTGGTTTCATGGTTTGGGGTTTGCTTTTTATTGAAGGCAGCACGTGAGGTTACTCGGTTGATGTATCTGCAACATGGTCCTTTGTGGTTGTCCATCGTCCTGTTTTTTGCTTGTCTTTTCTCTTGGTCATTTTCAACATTAGTCTTTTTATCTGGATGTGCTTTATTCCATTTGGTTGGAAATTTGCAAATAATACACTTTGAAAACTATGGGAAAGTTCTGGAGAAAGATTTGGATGTTTCAGTTTACATCGAGGAGCATATGAGTCTAACCTATGACTTATCAAAAATAAGTCACAGATTCGGATCTTTCTTCTTCTGGAGTTCTTAATTGTCACAGTTAGTCAGTTTGTAACATTATTGCAGACAACAGAGAATCAGGGAATCATCAATTTCATCAATGGAGGTGATTTTGCAGTAAGTATCCCATTACTTTGACAGAATATTACTACAATATCATTTGGTAACTGAGAATTGTGTTAATTAGTTCACTAAACTTAAATTCCCTGGAATTACTGAGGTTTCTGTATAGGTGTTGCAGGCTCTTAGACTCTTACAGAAGTGAAATCTGTTGAATAAATGTGCTCCTAAAGCTTTTATGTCCATGTGAAAGTGTTCAAAAAAAGAAATGTCTTGTATCAGTAGATTACTATTAGTCTGCCAATTCTTCAAACAACTTCGATGAACTTTAATATATCAGATTTCTTGAAGATCACCATTTAGGAGCCTTCCAATTGTCAAGATCTTCTTGCATGTTCTCACTTGGCTAGTCCCGGTTGGTCTGCAACAGTGACAACCTTATATAAATTGACTGTATAAGCACGACAAGGTTCCAGCCATTGTATTTAAATAAGAAGTATGACTCATTGGTTTGCTATTTTACTATCATGTGCAGGTGCTATCTATTGTTCAATTAGTGGGAATAGTTCTCTGTTTAAATGCAGCGTCAAAGATATCACATAGAGCTCAGAGTCTTGGTGCAATAGCTAGCAGATGGCATGCATTGGTTACTAACAATTCTAATGATGTTTCGGGGTCTGGAATTCTAGACAATAGTGGAAATGCTGAATACTGTCCTCCTGCAGGTTCATTATCTGTAAGTTATTCAGAAAGTGATTTGGAGTCTGCTGATTACATGCCCCTGCCCACAAATGGGCAACTGACCTCTTCTACATCATCATATAACAGGAGACAAGCCTTTGGTATGATTTTTTATCTCTTAAGTTTCCAAACTGCATGATTTAGAAGTTTCTATGCCCAAATCTCAGTTTTATGCAAGCATCACATTCATATATAGTTGGATCCGTAGCTATTTACCCATTCAACCTACTAATGGGAAGGGTTCAACGTCAAATATTTAGAAGAGTCATTACCCGCCATAAGGTTATTTAGGGAGAGCACACATATTGAATCTCTGGATTGCTTTACTGAAAAATTGGGATTGGGACTTTGCTGTACCTTAGCCCATATGCGTGTCATAGTACATTGAAAAGAGATTCATAATTTTCATGTTATAAGCATGTTCATCTGTCTTTTTTAGTGTTTTTCTTTCATCCGACTCCTGGGAATCACGAGTATATGACAAAGATGCGTTTATTTCTATGTTAAAGTCTGATTACTTCAGATTCTGCGTATCTATGTATTATTTTCATATAAATAACTGTTAGTTGACTCCTACTGATCTCATGAAAGTCCTGAGATTTTTTTATTTTTTTTCCCTGTGAGCAATGGGTCATTTAATGCTTCCTTCTTTTGGAAAGTATCTCCCTATTTGAACTTTTTGATTAGTTGAAGATGGCCACTGAATTGCGACAGCCAAGTCAGATCAGTGAGATTCGGTGTAAGATTATACCTATTTCATCTGCAGAAAGCGATCGGGGAAGAAGTGCTTGACATCGCATCTTGAGACCATCAATTGACCCAGTCCCTTATCCAGCAGATTCTTATCATTCTTTTGCTTCAGTAATTTGTATCTGTCACAATGCTTGAATTGTTTTTGCATGAACGATTGGAGAAAGCAAAATAAGAATTTCAAATTCTTAGTTTATTTTTAATAATATAAAACTGTGTTGGAAGGTCGCATAACGGAACATTGCTCGTTAAGTGAGAAGTGTACAGTCACAACTTAATGATAGTGCCAGCATAGTAAAGAAAAGGAAATTTCAAGCTTTTATTATTATAACTTTTTATAGTTGATGCAGAAATGCTTTAAGTGACTTGTTTTAGTTTTTCTTGTCTCTTGTTCTGTTTTCACTGTCTCATTAATGGAAGGTCTAAATACAACAGGAAGAAGAAAGATATTTTAGTTGCATTGCATTGCATTAACAATTGCATTGTAACGCATTCACGTTTTTTTTTTTGTCTCATATTACATTATGTGAAATCAACTTTTCTTTTGTTTTTGTGTCGTATATTCTAAACCTGAGGCTCACTCTGCTTCACTTCATTTTGCAGTTACGTATGTGCAGTCCAATACTGGTGGATTCACGATCTTTGGATGGGTAGTTGATCGAATGCTTGTTAATACTATCTTCTTCATCGAGCTATCACTGGTGTTCTTTGTTCTAGGGAAAACCATCACAATCACTATCAAATGAGGTGCAAGAACATTTTCAATATCCGTGCACAGTGGTACTTCCTTATCCTGCTCCATTCTTCAATGTGCTTTAACATTATTTTGCGTCTTTGTATTATGCTTGATCTCATGTGATAGCACATAGTTTGTATAATGTATTTAACATCTCAAGAAGGAACTTCATATAGGGGTCAGAAATATGTTACTGTCTGAGGCACGAATTCAGTTTGGTTTTTGGGATTGAGCTCGGTTTACATAATATTCGGTCAGAGATACAACACTCTACGCTTAGGAAGTTTTGGGGCGGCACAAATACGTTTTGTTTTCTGGATTACGGTTGTAGCTTGATTACCTTGGTAAAAGTCCCTTAAATGTAACAATGCTGGATCTATTACTTAGTAGACTTCACTGTAGAATATTTGTGTTATGACAATAACAAGCTTGCTGCTGTTTGTATTTAATCATGAGAGTGCCTTCCATAATGCTCTCAGTGTGGAGCAAAGTTCCATGATCTTTGGACATACTTCTGAACTCGGGCTTGAGGAATTATTGCTAGGGGTGATGACAAATTTAAATTAACGACTCACATCACCCTATTAATATTGATTTATCACAATAACCGCGGTTCATTTTTTTTTTTTTATACAAATAGGTGGTGCGATAACCACCCAAAACCGAAATGCTATTTATAGTAGGGGAGGATCCAATGAGACCACATTTTATAGTAAAGCAGTGTGGATTAATCTCAACCCTCCCCTATTTACATCAAATGCTAAGAATAATTTGGGATAATAATACATTAACCATTTAATTAAATCCCAGAAAAAGGTAGAATTGTCAAACAAACATGTGGGGACCGTCCAAATATGGAATCGTTATGGGAAGAGAGAGAATCACGCCGGGGGAGAGAAAATCACACATGTGCTTTCTGTGATGCGATTATCTTTGTATATTTTTAACATATCTTTACTATACACTAAACATTATTATACTTATGTTTAACATAAATTTCTTGCGTATTAAAATTGTCAAACGAAAACATGTGGGGACCGTGAATTAAGGAATCGATTAACAAGATTATTATGGGTAGACCAATAATTACGGTTTATTACGGTATACCAAATAACAATAATTGAAAAATCAACAACTAATAGACACAAATCAATTAACTAAATTATTGTAAAGTAAACTATGTCTAACTATACAATAAAATCAGGCTATATATGTAGTAAACTATGTCTAACTATATAATAAATTCAGACTATCTATACAGTAAACTATATCTAACTATACAATAAAATCAAACTATCTATACAGTAAACTATGCCTAACTATACAATAAAATCGACTATGTATACGATTATCGCCCTCGACGCGCTGCTCACTTTTTCTACCTCTTTTAGCCATGATTAACAAAACACCAGTCCTGGCACAAAAAACCAAAAATAAAGTGTCAGTACAAAATATATAAAAAACATACAGTAAAACATTAACTAAATAAGCATCAAAACACATATAAGTATACAACAAAAATCTCCTAATTTTTTCAAAAACCATAAACCATCTTCTTCAACAAATATAGGTAGACAACAAAACACACATAAGTATACAACAAAACACATAAGTATACAGTAACATAAATACATACATAAAAAATTAACTACTTATACAGCAAAACACATATAAGTATACATCGAAAAACATGTAAGTATACGGTAACCTATGCTAAAATATAAATATACATCAAACATATAAACCATAATCCGTCTTCTTCGACTAGAAAAAAAAACCAGAACCTCCATTAACAAAAGCTTGACCACCATCACCAAAAAAAAAAAAAATACATGAAACAAACTAAATCCTAGATAATGATTTCAACTGCAATCGTATTCTCCCAAAACACAACGGATCGCAATAAAAAATAAAATTAAATAAACCATAGAGTTTCACAATTAAAATCGAAAATATCAAGAAAGAAAAATCCTTAGGAGTTTGAGAGAGAAGAAGATGGTCGGTCTAAAAATTCAAAAAGGAAGGCGATGAGCGATTTAGGTGTGTGTGTGTGGGGGGGGGGGGAGATGAATCGATCTGGAGCAGTTACCAAATGGGAATGAAATTGCTAATAATAAAATTACCATCTTACCCTTTATTGATTTAAAATAAAATAAAAAAGGCCATTAAATCGAGTTAATCTCAACCATCTAAAATTTCAAATTTGTGGACAGGATTAGTCCTTTGTCTTACATATGGAATGTGGTCTCATTTGATCCAATCCTTATAGTAGGATAATGTTTTAATTTTATCTTAATTAGCCATCATTTCTTCAAGGGCAAGGATATTATTGAAGGACAATAGGACATAGATAAATTTTACTTTTGGAGGTCTTTGCATGAAGGGCTACAATATCATTGGAGGGCACGTATAATTCACAACTTGTTTGAGCACTTTTCAAATGGTTTTTTGGATCTAAAAGTCAATTTTCCATAATAATAATTATTTAGTGGTCAATTTATAATCGATTTTTAGATAAGTTACTTCTCAAAATATTTCATTTTAGAGAAGTAGGAATTAGAGACTTTTGGAAAAGTCACTTATAAAATTCCTTTTCTAAATTGACTTTTACGTAAATGCTTCCAAACATGCACTTAGTTGTCGACTTACAATTTTCGTAATATTACATGTCATGTTTGTCACTACAAGCAGATTGTGTCGAACTTTCGAGTTTTTATCTTGTTAACTACCAAATCACACCGTGATTAGGGATGGCGGGGATGGGGAGGATGGGTAGACGCGGTACCCACCCGCCTGCGGACCCTAATGGGGCGGGTATGGGTAGTCTTTTCGAATTTGGGATGGGTATGGGATGAGAAATTATTACCCATTTATATACAGTAGGGTATGATTTTACCCCTCGGATACCCACCACTAGGCAGTTTAGCCCTTAATAACTTCCATTTATTTTTTTCCATCTTACATTATATATTTCTTCATAGAAGCTTATTTATTTTAAACCTATGATCAAATCAACTCTGTTTTATCTTTGCCAAGCTTGCTAAAACTACATGTCTGATGGTGTAGTTTTATAAATTAAATGATGTACTAATCTTGTTTCTACGGTTTTGAGGAATGTATTGGTTACATTTGTATTTATGTGATGCTTTTGATTTAGTTTATGAATGATGATAGCCTGTAGTGACTTACAAAATTAAAATGGTTAATTGTAATATTTATTAAGAATTTAACATATCATCATTTTCTTATATAATATCTAGTTTTTGGTAGTGTGTCTATTTAATAGTTATCTAAATATTTATATAATTATAAGTTTTTATATAAAATAAATGGGTTTTAGGCGGGTGCGGGTAGTACGGGTATCGGGAAATGGATTTGGGATGAGTACGGGTAATATATGTAGTTTCTTAATCGGGTTTGGGACGGATACATGTAGTATAAATATTATCGGATTCGAGTATGGATAGCCTTAAAATGGTAGGTACCCTACCTATTGTCATCCCTAACCGTGATCATCAAATCATGCCTAATTATTGCTACGTGTATTATTAGTATTTTCATAACCAGATTGGTGATCAAACTTTCACGCCCAATCATAGTAAAATCTAATTATATATTTTTATTTATCATATAGAATGGTAAATATAATAGATTATTTGTTATGTACATGGTGAAAAAACAAATAACTAAAAAGTATCTAATAAAATTTCAAAGTTTATATACAAAAATACACATATTATAAAATATCATGTTTAAGCTTTTTTTTTTTTTTTTTTAAAGTTTTCATTTGGTTTGTGTTGGATGTTGGTGTATATTTGTAATTTTTTGGTTGTATTTAATACAGAACAATTTGGATCTTGAATTGTAATATATCTACGGTGATGGAAATGCTAAAATTAGCAAAGAAAAGGAGATAGAGAGAGGAGGAGGAGGAAGAAGAAGAAGATAGGCTTTCATTGCTTATATTCTCATTTCTCCAATTCTCATCTTTGTGAGAGAAATTTGTGGAAAACATAATTTGTTATTTGAAAAAAAACTTATATTAAACCGTCTTATTACAGTTTTAAATTGGTGAGATGGAGCCCATATCAATCCTAATTCAATAGGGGTAGCATTTTGGATATTATGAGAAACTAAAGGGTAGGTGTAGAATAAGGGAAAAAGCTCCAAAGGCAAAAGAAACTGTATGATTTCTGCATCATTTTCCTCTCTCTGTTTCTCTCTCTTGCAAAAGAAACCATAGATTTGTTCTTCTTTAAACACCATCAAATACATATTTTTCTTGTGAGAAATTAAAGTACAAGAGAAATTTGAAAGTTCTGATTTTGGAGAGTGTGGAGAATAATGTTGTGTTATGAATTTCTCTACGGGGTGCCTCCTTTTGAAACGATTATCCAGGTCGATTTAAATATCCCTTCAAGACCAATAATCTCTTCAGCTGCAAAGGTTCTCATAGTGAGATGTTTAATTGTCAAGGATTATTCCCATCGCATGCCTCCACACCAAACTACTTGACCTACGTCGATCCAGTTTGAGGGTTTTTTATTAAAAAAATAGATTTATGTCCATTTCAACCAAATATTAAGTCCTATGGGCTATGACAGTCTGCCATTGGTTATCAGTTTTTGTTGTGTCAATTAGATGAGGATATATTATTGTCTCCAACATTACGGCAAAGTCGCAGAATATCAAGAAAATTATTAGGATAATTAACCAAAAAATGTAAATGTTTTTGAGAATTGAAGATTGAATATGAGAGCATACTACTTTCTGAGAGATGAAGTGTTGTTGGTATGTGACTATCCATAAGTATTACTTTTTATCTAAAAAGTTTTACATATAATATCAAAAGCATCAAAGTGTTACCACTGCAATAGTTTATATATTGATTAGAATTGACTGCATATTGTTTTTATCCATAAGTATTACTTTTTACCTAAAAGGTATTACAGTGATATAGTATCACCTTTTACCTAAAAAGTATTATATATTATACAGTAAGTACCAAAATTGATATTATTTGCCCACAAAGTTAAACACAACCTTGTTTAAGAATCACTTTTTATTAAATAAAGTATCATTTTTATTTTAAAAAGTAACTATTTTTAAAGTAACAAACTCATATTAGTAATTTTTAAAAAGTATTAGTTTTTCTTTTGAAAAGTATTAGTAGTTCATTAAAAAATATTATTTTTGCCTGAAAAAGATATTAGTCCCGTTTCTCAACCCATATATCTTTGTATTTAATTACTACTTTCTTCTTCACCAAACTTACCCACAGTTCGGTTACAGAAGATGGGTCACATGATATATGATGCACACAGAGGCGTGGCCAAGGGTGGGCATGCTACGTCCTTGGATGCACAAGATATACAATTTACAGTGTTATACCGCAATGGAGCCATCTCTTAGCTAGGTGGAGTTTTCTTCAGTTTTTGGGTTCTTGCATATCTCTATCCATTTGCGATCTCACCATGAAGAAGTGGAAGAACATCTAATATTGTGTATGTAGGGACTGGATATTTTTTTCTTTTTCTTTTTGGAGATCAAACTTCAGATATCATAGAAATTCAACAAAAGCTGGAAAAGAAGACATAATGAAGTTAGAATATGAGTTCAATTCCATCACTGCCAGCAGCAAAAATAATTAGCCTGCATATGTGCTAACTCTTTCGAAGAACTTAAAACATGCTGCAACTTATAGCTTTGGAATTAAACCACCAAGAAAAGCTCTAATATCCATGAAGATGGGGCTTATTGCAATTACCATCTCTTTTATGGGTCTGGCCTTTATGGTTGTATTTTGGGTGGCTATAAATGGGTTCATGTTTGTTTCAAAACAGTAGAATGAAATAACCAGTTTTACTTTTTTAAAAATATTCTTTTGAAAACACACAAACGATGATTCTAAACCTAGGTAAAAATACACCAAAAATACATTTGAAAAACTCTTAACCAAAGTAGGACATTGGGTTATGAATATGGGTTTGTGTGTTGAAAATTTATTTTCACTAGAAACTGGAAATTGGATTTGAAATATATCCATACAAGCCCTATAAATCTCACGTGAGAATTAAATAACGGTGTAAAGAGAGACACACACGATGATTCTATTTTCTATCTCATCATATTCCATTATGTTTTGAATATGAAATATGGGTTTTGAAAAAGATCCATCTCACGGATTTAAAATACGGTCTAATATATATCTATAGGTCTCTAGATAATGGTTTTGCTCCATATATATATATCTAATTTATAACTTTGCTCCAATTAAGACAATTTACAACTAGCCAATTAAGAAGATGTATTAGCACTTTGCATCAAAGATAACTCACTTTCCAATACTCAACCATATTATTTATTTTTCTCCCCCTCATATTCATATAAATAAAGAATTTCAGCAATTTCTTTGATTTGTCACCGTTTTATAATTTTTTCTTAATCTTGATAACAAAAGGTATAAAATGACATTTATATAGCTTTTTTTTTTGTTCAATTTTTATTCTTTATTCAATTTTATTGCATTATATTTTATGCTATTATTTCCACAAAAATCCAACAAACAATCAACATCTTTAAAAGATTCCCCATTACATCAAGACAATTATTACTTTTTCTATATACATCCAACTTTCACTTTTTTAATTTTTTTTTACCATTGTTCACTTAGAAAATGAAAGTAGAAGGAATAAAAGGACAACCAATCACAACTATAGTTGTTGTTACTAAAGTCTTGAATGGTTATGTTTTCATTGTCCATTTTCACTTTCTTGTATTGAAAAATGGATTTTGATAATTTATTATTGGTTTTTTGTATGAAAAATAAAATTATGTTTGGAAGAATAAATGAGAACGAGTTTTATGTAGGTTTTGTGTTAGGGTGGGACGACGTCCCCCTTTACTTTTTCCTAAAATGATTGGATTGTATTTTAATTGGTTTTGCTTTTCTAGACTTATGAAAAGATTGATTGGATTAGAAAAATAATTAAGGGAATAGGGATAAAACGAAAAAAATTAATGAAAGAAGCAGAAGGAAACAACTCGTGAGACCGAAAGCGAAGCTACCCGAGCCTGGCAGGATCGCTAAATTTCCCAAGCCTTGCCCTAGGCTCCAGAGCCCGCCAAAGACGCCAGGCCGCCGGGATCGCCAACGCCTACCCTGCTCAAATGCGAATCCGAATTATCTTATTTCAAAAACATGCAATTCGGAGATTTTTCTTAAAAATTGGATCCCTTTTTCATAAAATTAAATCCAAAGAATTATCCCAATTTTAAAATCATATATAACACTTTTATATGAATTTTAAAACATATAATACACTTTAATATCATGTTTCAATCCATCTCATAGATCTCTCATAATAATTAAACAATTTAAATATTATGATGCATGGCATGCTTAGGAGTGGATTCCATGAATGACATATCAATATGCATGACACATATATCACATAAATATTAATTCGCGAAAAAATAAATATGACGATTTGGATCGATGCCTTAAAAATTACACCCTAAATCTAAAAGAAAATAAATAATACAAAATCGGGACAAAAGGGTATTGTGATTTACATCAACTCTATACCCACACAATGGGTGTACAATCAAATTTATAATATAATATTACAATTTCATACACCCTTTAAATTGGTGTACATTGATCCTATCAAAAACTAATTAAAGGCATCGATTCAAAAACGCTCATGCATCCATAAATCAACTCCAAAATAAATTTAATAAATCATATTTAGTTCTTAAATCAAAAACCCAACGACTTTGATATCATTTGTTTGGAATTATTCGAGTCTCGGATCTAATACGGGTCAAATAAGATACGGCTTTTCGATCTAATCAAATGGAAGCGGAAGCAACGGATTTTAAAAAGCGAGTTTTAGATATAAGAACACAAGATGATGCTTATTAAATTTATTCTAACTAAAGGAAGCATAAGAAAATTTACTATTTCGACAATTTTCTTGTTTTTCGCTTTTTCTTCGTTAATCCTTGAAACCCCAAAGTTCGTAAACACCACGATCTTCCAATTCGATCATCCCTATCAACGGAAGTGTGTGGGCACCCAAATAATAAATCTAAGTTCCTAACTATAATTTTCCTACAAAGTACTCAACTCAGGAGATCGTAGGATTGGGCTAACTTGTAACGCCTAGAATATCTATATAAAATAAGCAAGCATGCACCTAATTTTAACAATGAATAAGAACACGGACAATTTAAAAATAAATAAACTAATTCAATTGCAAATGAAACAATATATTTCATAAATAAAAGTTTAATCATCGTCTAATTCTATCAATTTATAATGAACTTGATGTAAAAACTAGTGACTTAAACAACTTGAAAAGAGATCAAATAGTTCAACATAATTATTATTTTTTAAATTAAACACTCATAAAATTCATAGGTCTTCTCATATCCACCGCTCTTAGCTAGCGCCATCTCCTTCACCTAAAAAGTTGGTTATATATGGGGTGAGGGACACGGCTCGATGGAGTCAAAATTGTCAAGCTCAATACACGGATATCTCACATTAGCATGCAAATACAATACTGATAGAACATAGCATAGATTCTTTGAAAAACCATAGACATAGACATAGATTGCACTTTAGGAGTTCCAACTGGAGGATACATCGACCCCGGACCTCTTGAGTCCCTGGCTCATGGGTGTCTACAGCAACCGTACTACACATCATGCAAAATAACTAAGTATTTAACAATGACAATAAATATTTAGAAAACAAACCTCATCTTGAACGTAGCTTGAAAATAAGTACAACTTAAAAAGTGTTGGATGCAAGCACGCCTAATCCTCGCTCGATAAATCGCCTAACAATAGAAAAATATAAAACTAGTTAAACCTCGACTCTAGACTCAAAACATAGAAATAATAACTAAAATCCTAATTTAAGGGCTTAGAGAATATTAAAAAAAAGTTTGAAGGCTAAATTGGATTTGGGGTTGAAATTGGAATAAGGTTAATTTGGACAATTGAAAATAGGGTCAATGGCAGAATCGTAATTTAAGGTAAAGGGACCACATCCCACAATTTCTCTTTCCCCCTTTTCATCTCATACGTAAATCACTACTCCTTTTCTCCATCTCTCTCTTCTTTCTATCCTCTGTACCAGCTTTTCTTTCTTTTTTTTTTGTCTTTTCTCTTTTCCTTTTTAACTCCCGTCAACAACCCTTCTTCGTTTTCTTTTCTTATTCTTGTTCTTTCTCTAATTCTCTCACTTGCAGCTCCCCTCCCTACACCAAAAACAAACCTTCTTCTGTTTCCCCTATTTTGTTTCTTTTTCTCTTTTTTTTCCCTATATGTCAGCCCCTTAAGGTAATTCCCTTTCTATGTCTCTCTATATCTTTATTTTTCCTTTTTTTCTTTCCTATGTTTCTTCTTCCCATCCCCATTTGCCCGTCTCTATTTCTCTTCTCATTTTTTTCGCCTATCTACCCGAATACCAATGACCAAAGGGGAAACACGACGCAGATGGTGCGATGAGCAATTTCCGCGACTATGGACATAAGGTGGTTGGTTTTGGGATGATTCGGGAATTTTCCGTCGAAGGTGAATCGTAGAAGTGATGGTTTTGGGATTTTTCGACGAAAATTGAGGCAGACGGCCAGGTTGGTGTCTTGCGGAAGTGGTGGTTCCACTCTATTGTACTTTGATTAACTCCACGTCTCGATTTCTTAACCCGTGCACCTTTCGATCTAAGATCGCCAACCGGTTTTCTCCTAGCAAATACGATAAATGCTTTTCCAATTTTATAGTCTCATAATTAATAACATGACTCGGATCGACATGTACCTCCATAAGATGATACGCGAAAAACATTGTGTATTCTTTGGCGTAAGGCCAATCTATACGCTACTCTCCGACTTGCTCCAGAATTTTGTATGGACCAACATATCTCGGATTGAGCTTCAATCTCTTACCAAATCTAAAAATTCCTTTCATCTGTGATACTCTCAGGAAAACTTTCTCGCCTACAACGAATTGTTACTATTTGCTTCTTGGATCGGCATAAGACTTTTGTCGATCCTGTGCCACTTTAATCCTTTCTCTTATCTTCTATATGGCTTCAATTGTTCTTTTGACAATGTTTGGACCCAAAAATTTCTTTTCTCCAACTCATCCCAGTGAACTGACGATCTACATTTTTTCCCGTATAATGCCTCATATGATGCCATCCCAATAGTTTACTGATAATTATTATTATAAGCGAACTCAATTAGTGGCAAGTGTCGTTCCCAACCTCCTCCGGATCCAATATACATGCTCTAAGCATGTACCTCCAGCGCCTGTATTGTCCTTTCGGACTGTCCATCTGTTTGGGGATGAAAAAACGTATTGAATTGTAATCTTGTCCCCATTACTCTTTGCAATTCTTTCCAAAAATTTGAAATAAATCTTATGTCTCTTTCCAAAAATGTGGAAAATTCTGGCACTTTATAGCCGATTATTCCAAAATGGCAGAGGAGGAACAAAAAAAGAAAAAGTTCTTTTCTAAAAAGAAGGCCTTGAATATGGATGTTAAAACTTGGGACGAGCTACTTGCAACATCCGATGATGAAGAGGAAGCCGAGAGAGGACTTACGGCTATAGATGATGAAAACAATGAGGTACACTCTCACTATTTTTCTTCTTCTTCTTTAATTGATAAACTTCAAGGAGATTATGATGAATTACAAAATAAGTTTAGGGATATGATTTGCAAATACAAGAACTTGAAAAAGGATTTTAAAAAGTTAAAATTAGAGAAAGATAAGTTATTTTCTTCTTATGAATCTCTTGATTATGCTCATACTATTACTCTTACCAAAGTTAAAACTCTTGATTCCAGAAAACAATTGCTCACAAAAGAGATAGAATTTTTTTTTAAAAAAAATATTCAACATTTCAACTTGAGTACCGATAAGGTTACAAAAATTCTTGGTGCACAAAAAAGTGAGCAATCAAATTAGGACTTGGTTACAAACCTTTTCAAACCAATTCCAGAAACAAGAACTAAGCTCCAACTTTCATACGTGCTAATAGTCCTAAAATTATTACTTATTTTTATTGTGGCAAAAATGGACATCTTGCTAGCACTTGTAGGATTAAAAATAGCAATAATCATTTTTAGAGACCCAAAGGTCTCAATGATAGCCCCCATGGACCCCAACACTCTAGGTACCTAAATATAATTTAAATGTAAGTACTTGGAAAAATTACGGTTGAAGAAAATCCCAAATAGCTCGTGGATAGCGGATGTTCGCATCACATGACCGGAAAGGAACATATCTTCACTAACATCAAGTAACAAGAAGGAGGAATGATTATGTTCGGAAATGGCAAGGGCAAAGTCATTGGTAATGGAGACATTGATAATTCTTATATCTCTCTTCATGATGTTTTATTAGTATATTGGCTTAAGTTTAATTTGATAAGTGTTAGCCAACTATATGATTTATTATATTATGATGTTCTTTTCAATATAGAAAAATGTCTTATTCTCAAAAATGGTAAAACTATTTGTGAAGCTAGTAGAAAAGGCAATCTTTACAAAATTTGTACAAGTGATTTGGTTAGTCAAATATTTTCTTGCCTTGTCGCCAACAATGATTTGACTAATTTATGGCATAGGCGACTTAGACATCTTGGATACAAATACTTGCAAAATATTTACAAAAATCAACATGTCATAGGACTACCCAAATTAAATTTTGAAAATCTTGGTTTATGTGACACTTGTCAAATGAACAAATTAGTTAAAAGTAGTTTAAGCCCAAAGATGAAATTTCCACAACCAAACCTCTACAACTTCTTCACCTAGATTTGTATGGAGATATTGGCATGGCTAGTCTAAGTGGAACAATATACTTTCGTCATAGTCGATGATTTTTCTAGATACACTTGTGTTATTTTCCTTGCAAATAAAATTAATGCCTCTTATGAGTTTGCTAAATTGTGCAGACTTATAGAAAATGAAAAAGAAGATATTATCAAATCTATAAAAAGTGATCGAGGAGGTGAATTTGATGGTGATTTTAGAGTCTTATATGAAACCAAGGGATATGCACGTAACTTTTAGGCTCCGAGAACTCCTCAACAAAATGGTATAGCTGAAAGGAAAAATTGGACTTTACAAGAAATGTGTCGGTCTATGCTAAATGAGTTTTATCTTCCAAAATATCTTTAGGCAGAAGCCATAAACATCGCTTGCTATGTTATATATCAAGTATATCTTCGTCGAAAGTTGAACAAGACTCCATATGAGCTTTGAAAAGAAAGAACACCAAATATTAGCTACTTCAAAATATTTGGTTGCAAGTGTTTTATCTTGAACACCAATGATCAATTGGACTAACTTGATCCTAAGGCTGATGATGGAATATTTATTGGGTTCTCGACTAAGAGCAAAGCATACCGGATATATAACAAGACAAGCTTGATGGTTGAAGAATATATACACGTCAAATTTAATGAAGCCTCCAGTGTTTGAAGAATACCAAATGATGATTGTGATGAAGAAGACAGAGTTGAACCAATTGTTCCAAACATTACTCTAAATAATCAACCTTCTACGTCAAATGTTCAACAAGAAGATAAGGGTGATGCATCAGATCTTCCCATGGCACTAAAATTCAAAGAAGATCATCCAAAAGATCTTATAATTGGGGATCCACTTGACAAAGTTATGACAAGTTATATCTCAAAAAGAGCCAAAAAATGCAAAGAAAGCAATTGGAGATGAAGATTGGTTTCTAGAGATGCAAGAAGAGTTAAATCAATTTGAAAGGAATGATGTTTGGGAACTTGTGCCTTATCCTTCATCACAAACTATCATCGGAACAGGATGTGTATTCCGGAACAAGCTACACGATCAAGACAACATCATTCAAAATAAAGTAAGGTTAGTAACTCAAGGTTATTGTCAAGAAGAAGGTATTGATTATGATAAAACTTTTGCACCCGTAGCACGTTTTGAAGCTATTCGTATTTTACTTGCTTATTCTTGTTTTTAAAAATTTTAAACTTTACCAAATGGATGTTAAATGCGCTTTTCTAACTGGTTTTATTCAAGAAGAAGTCTATGTTAAACAACCTTCGGGGTTTGAAAACTTTTCTAGACCAAATGATGTTTATAAACTTAAAAAGGCTTTATATGGTTTCAAACAAGCACCCCGAGAATGGTATGATACTAAGTTCTTTTCTTCTAAAAAATGGTTTTACAAGAGGCAAATTTGATACAACTCTTTTTATTTTTGAAAAAGGTCAAGATAGACTCTTAGTTCAAATATATGTAGATGATATTATTTTGGTGCTACTAATGAATATTTGTGCAAGGAATTTTCTAAGTTAATGCAAGGTGAATTTGAGATGAGCATGATGGGAGAACTCAACTTTTTCCTTGGACTCCATATCAAAGAATGCCAAGAAGGTATTTACATCTCACAATCAAAGTATTTTAAAGAACTTCTAAAGAAGTTTGGAATTGAAGAAGGAAGAACCGTTGCAACTCCAATGGCAACAAACATCAAACTCGACAAGGATGAAAAAGGTAAATCAGTTGATGAAACCAAATATTGATGCATGATTGGTAGTTTACTTTATTTAACCGCAAGTAGACCCGATATGTTTCGTGATGTATGCCTATTTGCTTGATTTTAAAGCAATCCCAAAGAATCTCATTTAAGTGCCGTTAACGAATTTTTGATATTTAAAAGGCACTATCTCTTATGGTTTATTTTATCCAAAGAATGAAAATTTTTCTTTAAAAGGATATAGTGACTCGAATTATGCTTAGGTAATATTGATGGTCATAAAAGTACATCCGGCTCATGTCAACTTTTAGGCAATTGTATAGTTTCATGGTTTTCTGAAACAAAATTATGTATCATTATCAATAGCCGAAGCCAAATATATTTCCCGCGGCTTTTTGTTGCACACAATTACTTTGGATGAAATAAACCTTAGCGGATTACAAATTTTCTTTTGAAATATTCCTATTTATTGTGATTATACCTTCGCAATCAATATTTCTCAAAATCCAGTTCATCATAATCGAACAAAACATATTGAGGTTTGACATCATTTTTAAGAGATTGTGTTCCTAAACGAAAATTTGAGATATGATTTGTTCATGTCTCAAGATCAACTCGCGGATATTTTTACGAAACCGTTACTCGCCGAGTTTTTTAACCCAATTCGAGCTTGTTTAGGCATAATGCATATTGAATAAGGTCTATGTTTGCATTTTATGATTTTTTAAATTTTGGGGTAAAAAATCACATTTTCAAAACTTCAATATTTGGACATAAGGAATACTGAAGCAGAGATGATCGCTGTCTTCAGGCATTGGTCGCCCTCAATAGCGACCGATCGCCCTAGGTATAAAATTTGTGTTAAAAACTGTCTGTCATCTTTTCTGTGTTTTCTTTCAATTTTCACACCCCGTCGTCCAATTCACACACATATCATACTAAATGATCTTTTCTTGTATTTGCTACTATTGGGCTTTCTAAATGCACATCTTATCTCTCCTACGCCTCTTTCTCAATCATTTGTAAGTTTTGTTCTACCTCTATCCTCTCAATTGGGTTGAACCCTTGATGTTTTCTGGAATTTATATGTATTTGATGAATGTTGTATTTATTTGATGGAAATTGCTTACATTGTTGGATTATTGCACTAGAATTAGGACTAGTATTGAAATTTTTGGCTTAATTCGATATACCAATTGCATATAAATCCTTGCCTTATATTCATGCATGTCATGTGTTTGATAAAATGCTTCAATGATATTTCACTCTTTATCATGCTACCCTTGATTCAATTGATTAGAATTCACATATTGATCATAATAGTATATCTATCTCATGGTCTTAATATGTTATTGTGATTTCTTAAACTCTTAGCATGATTTTTACCATGATTATTGCTCGTTTTTCTTCTCATGCCACTTTGATATATATATATATATATGTATACTGTTTTTATTTTGCTAATGGTATTTTTGATGATTCCAAAGGGGAAGAAATATTTCATGAGCTCATGTTCTATTGGTAAGGCAAATGAGCTAGAAAAAACTCACAGAAAAAACTCTTTGGTAAAAAGTTTGTTTAAAAAATCTAGAGCTTTTTGATATATGGTATATTGTTTTTTAACTCCCATAATTGTTGAACTTTGATTCTAATAAGTTAATTTTGTGGGGAAGCTTTTAAGCTTTTTCAACTTTTGAAAAGCTCATAAAAATGCCCACAATGGTTAAAAACCTCTTTAAATTATAAGATGTGTTAAATTGTTTTTTTGAATACATTGAGTTTTGTGACTAATAATTTATTTATTTGGAGGAGTCTTTAAGTTCTATAGCTTTTAAGTTATATTGGATAAGCTAAGCTTTCAACTTATAGGTTCTCAGTTTTTTTGGTTTTATTGTTTAGCATGTTGATAGGTGGAGCTTTTAAAACTTGTTTTTGAAATTTTTTTACTCCTTTCCCTCATGGATATTTTATCTTGATAAGTGTTGCTTAAAATGGATAGATTATTTTGACCGGAAAAATTTATTAGCTCTCTAAAAATTATTTTGGATTATAATCATAAAAAAGGGGGAGTTTGTTAGAAAAATACTTTTATTTTTATTTTGATGTTTTCATACAAATGATTTTTATACCAAAACAATATTTCCAAAAGTTGTCCAAATACTTCAAAACATTTCAAATGATTTTTACTAAGTTTTTGATGACTTCTTGAACTTTATTTTTGACAAAAATCGGACAAGCTCTCTGTAATGAGGTCGACCGGTCGCCCTATAGGGAGACTCGTACCTAAATGTGTTAAAACTTGAAATAAAACAAAGAAGAAAATTTATGGAGAGCGACCGGTCGCCCTAGAGTTTCGTTTTTGTTTTGAAAAACTCTTTGTTTCTTGAGCGAACGGTCACCATCTACAGCAACCGGTCGCCCTAGACAATGACCGGTCGCCCTTGATGTCAATCTGTGTCAAATCTTGATCCAACGATTTAAACTTTCGAAATTTAAACATAGCGACCGGTTGTCCTAAAGTTTTTGACAACAAATCACATCCGTTGCTTAAGCGCTTATCAACAAAAATTACTTTATCATTTCTTAACCATTTTTGATCATAAGGTCATACGAGGGAATGGACGCGCTTGGACATTTTTGAATGCAACCTCTTGTTGTTCGATTGTCAATGCTTTTTTTTGACACATGATTAACTAACATGACTCTAGACTCAATATACTTGGCCTCTAACATCAACTTGGCCACTCAAATGACTCAATACAACGAAAATCAACACCTGATCTATGATAAACAAATACAAGAACTCAAGAACTCAATTACATAGTCTTCAATAACTCGAGATAGCTTGCATTTGGTATTTTCTGGATCCTTCGTAACTAGATTCACATCAGACTTGTACTCGGAGAAAGGGCTAAGAGACATTGAATCAACCAAGAAGCAGAAGACTCAAGGAAAATCAAAGAGTCAGCAGACTTCAAGGGTATAGCCCAGTCAAATCCACAGAAGAGAAGGCTCGCGGAGCAGGAAGAGGAATAAATTCAGTGTCGGTGGGACATGCAGAAGCTCTCCACCAAGAAGATCAACTGGATTCATGGCTATTAATCCTCTAAAAAGGACTATGAATACTAGATGTGCTTTAATGAGGCCAAGAACATAGAAGCTACTCGCGTTTCAGATGAGCTTCAGCAAAGATATAAAGAAGATCTTTGAAAGCGTAGAGACTAGCAGACGAGAAGCTGGGAAGAGACTATGAGAGAATGAAAAGGAAAGAATAGGAGGAAAGGAGGAAGAAAGCTGAAGAAGATCACCTCAAAAGGAAAGAAGTGGAAATGAGGAAGAAAGTCGAAGAAGATTGCCTCAGGCGAGAAGAAGATGAAGAAAAAAGAAGAAGGCATCAAAGACGTTGAAGTTAGCTGCCAAAAAAATTTGTTGTATATTTACATTTCTTTGTAAATATATAAAAATAATGTAAGTGTTGAATGAATCATTTAATAAAAAGATACATTCTTTCAATCATTCTATTTTAGCACTTTACGTTGTAATTTAAGTTTTGGCATCATCTAAAAGAGGGAAATTGTTAGGAAATGTATTTGTATAGGTTTTGATGATGCATAGAAAACTTAGATTACAAAGTTGGTACCCCATTGTCTATATGTATTTCAACTTTTTAGTAGTTAGATAGATAGTTGAGTTCTCAAGCCGCCGAGTTGAAGATGCAGAAGACTGACTGAAGAAATGCAGAAAAATATTCAGCTGTATCGCAACGGAGTATCGAAGAAGACACTCAGTCAAGTAAAGAAGTTGTTCTTTCAGTAGACTCACAGCTGAGTCATCCAAGAATCAAGGAGAGAATCAATAAAAGGTTAAAGCAGCTAAAGGTCTTAGAGAAAGCTGAAGAAGTCTGTTGCAATGAAAAGTCAAAGACTTATCCAAAATTGTAAGGGGCAGACTTGCAACCTTAAAAGTTGTCTTGCTGAAAGAGTACAAGTAGCTGGAACCAATGGGAAATTCGCATAAAGATGGTACGATTTAGGCACATACAGAGCATTAATGCTAAGGTTGGGTCGACATCAGAAGCTGCACAACAAGACAAGCCAACGAACAAGAAGTGAAATTTGAAAATTGTCAATATCTTCAACAGACACATTTTCAAATTCTCACTATAATAGGCTGAGGAGAATTCTGAGAGAAGTACGAACGACATACACTAGAGAAATATGAGCAAGCAAACAACTGCAATATTCTCTCTAAGCTAAACATTACAAATCTTGGAGCCAAACCAGCCAAAGTGATTATAACCAATACAACTCAATGAAGGAAGGAAGAAAACTTCAACCTGCTAAAAAGGAAAACTTGTTATTAAAGAATAAGGGGTCTGCACTTTCACGTGGTGAAGGATGTGCATTAAGGTTGAAGTTAGAGCCTAATTTTAATCCAACGGAGGACTGTGTGATCAAGTCCGATGGGTTTGAAGAGCTGAAGTAGTGAGTCAGCTGCCTTACGAAGAAATTGAGTCACGGGAGTGAAACCATTTGTGTGATCAAGGCTTACTCGAATTGAATTATCCTTTTTGTAACTGCTTCTGCAGTAGTGGATTACCTTCAGAAGTTGGAGAATAGTGGAGTAGAGGAATTATCCCATCCTCGAACCACTATAAAAATACTCTGTGCCATTTGCTTTCAGCATTTTATTTGCTGCATATTTATTACTGCTGATATATATTTGCTAACTCTACTGATAATAACTTAATCTAAAATAAGTGTTGAAGACCATATTCTATAAAGGGTGTAAGACTTCCGCTGTAAAAATCAAGTAAACTAATTTTCTAAAAAGCTCACTTCACTCAGCTGAGTTACTCTATCAATAGCTCTCTCGAGTCTTTTGAGTTGTTAACTCTCATGTTGAGGTTAGACTCAGCTCCCTCCAAAGAGACTTAGTTGTTTACTTGTATAAACTCTGATTTAATTTTAAATCGAAAAATTGATTAAGTCTATTCAACTCTCCCCTTTTTAGACTTAAGCGACGCCCTTGGGACCTACAAAGACAAGCGCGGCCATTGACCGTGGCCATATCTGGCCATTAACTGTATTCACAAAATCAAATTAGAAACGTGAAAGTACTTTTATTCATTATAATGACGAAGTTTTACACCCCATGGGCGAAAATAGTGATGAAATGCAAATAAATGTTTAATGCCTCTTAGCGTAAATAAAAAAAACAGTCAAAAATAACAAATACTAAAGTCTCCGGAGTCCAGGAAGAATTGGTGCCTAGAGCTGTGCGGTGTTTTCATCGTTCGTTCTTGGGAGCTTGCTCATGTTTAAGGTGACCACATAACACTCCTGAGTCATTTTAGTATCTCCAACAGTCTCTCCTATCCCAGAGTCCATGGGGAACTTCCATTTTAAGTGAATTGTGGGGGGATGGCGAACTAGTTCAAGTTGCGCCTTCCCAATATCAAATTGTACGGACGAAGCGTCAACAATTAGAAACCGACCATCTTCGTAACGATGCGGGCGTCCATGCCTAACATGAGCGGTAGGTTGATCTCGCCCGAGACTTGATCACTTCTTCGCAAAGCCAATTAGCGAGTGCATAAATTGGAATACTTTGTGCGGGGGTTGATCCTTATTGTTTCAAAGGCTTCCCAAAATATGAAACTTCCTGTATCCACCAAAACCCACTTGACCACAAAGTTGGCAATCATGACTGATATAAAAATGGCGTCTGGGTGAACTTGGGGTTCAGGGATGTAGTCTTGAGTACAAAATGTGATGGACATGCTCTTGGATTGATGCGATTCTATGATCCTTTTCTGGACGGGGCTTCCTCGTGTCACCCTCTTCTCTTTTTGCTACATTCCCGGAGAGCACTCCCGGCATCTTTCGCTTCTGGTCCTCCGGAGATGACGTTGATGACTCTGGCTACATGATTATTGCGTATTTCCTCCCTGTGGGGGTCTGAGCGGCGCTGGTCTTATTGAGGTTCTTCTTCATGTGGCCTTGGACACGGCGGAACTTGCTATAATCCATGTAGTCTTTCAGGTGGCCCTTCTGGATGAGTCGCTTGATTCTTTCTTCAGAACGAAATATTCTTCAGTAGTGTGCCCCTCTTTATATGATACTGACAATATAAATTGGAGCATGCTCGTGTAAGGTTGCTACTCAGCGGTTGCGGTGGATCAATGATCCCCTTTTTTCTGGGCAGCTATCAATACTTCTGCTATCGACGCGTTCAGAGGTGTGTACCTTGGCCCATTCTCCTTTTTGAAATGCATTTTTTTTAGCGTTACTAAATTTTATGAAAATTTGTATTAATTATGTTTTATAATAGATGAACAGTTTAGGGGAAGCAATAATGAGAAAAACTTAAGTCTTAAGAAATAGTTATAAAGGCAAAATTAAAAATCCATTCAACATATTCTGAAATAAATTAAAATATAGTACATCAAAAATGTTTGAAATTGGAAACGAGTTCAATGTTCTTGAAATTTAAATAATTACTTCAGCTATTACCCCACATTTGCGGCGCATCCGTCCACATAATCTGAAACGAGTTTGAATTTAGGGGTGAGTAATCACATACTCAGTAGGAATAAAGATATTCTAATCTAAATAATAAACTTGCACAATTACATAAATTAACACATAACCTTTCCCATTGGCATACGCCAAATAACACATAACCTTTCCCGTTGTCATAAGCCAGACAACACATAACCTTTCCCGTAGGCACGAATGCCATATTTTCCTTTCTCGTGGCACTAGGCCAAAATTTTTTCTTTCCCATGGCACGAGGCCAAGAATTTTCCTTTCCCGTGGCACGAATTCCATATTTTCCCTTCTCATGGCAAGTGGCCAAAAAATTTCCTTTCTCATGACACAAATGCAATATTTGTCTTCTACATCGCGGTGAAAAACATATATATTATAATAAAATAATCATATCATATCACACATTGAAAGCATATAAATCACATAATTATTGATATCACGTAACACATCGAAAACATATAATTCATATAATTATTGATACCATGTAACACATTGAAAATGTATAATTCGTATAATTAAACAATTTAGGCATTTAACAAGGACAATGAATTATACATATAAAATGTGATATGAATCCCTACCTCAAACAACAAATAAAAGAGATGCACAAATTGCTCGACAATATAAGCCTTAATTATATGGTTCTTCGTCACCTACAAAATAAATTCAACATGATTTTAGCCTAGAAATTAAGTAGTAACTTCTAATTGAAATAATTATACTTATAAAATAGCCTAGGGCTTTTTAGTAGGTGATAATTGACTAAAAAAATAAATTTCGGGCCTACTGAAAGAAATTAGAAGTTAGTATGAGATTTTGGACTAAATTGAAAAGATGTGGAGTTAAAATAAAAAATCCAGAAAATTTAATTAAGTCTTAGGGGTTAAATTAAAATTTGAATTAAAAATCTGGGCTATATTGAAACTGTCTCGGAATTAATTGAAAAATATTGAAACTTTGATTTGGGAAATAGGACTTAATTGAAAGTTCAATGGGTTAAAATTGAAAACTAAAAAATTACTACTCAAAAAAAAAATTCTTCACATTTCCATAGGGAGGCCCATTCCCTCAATTACACACACACACCAAAAATATGCTAAAAACACTCACACACACACACACACATAAAGTTACGCGCACATACACAGTCACACACACACAGTTATACAAACAGAGTTACACACACTCTGAAAACACACACACAGGCGCACCACACAAAAACATATAGTAACAAACACACACACACACATACAGTAGCATACACACACCAGCACACGCACACCAACACACACACACAAAACACAAATCACACACACACACCAGCGCACACACTCAATTCAAACAAAGATAAACTAAATCACACACACATACTAAATCATACACACACATACACCGTAAATATATAAATCTTCTCCCCAAAAAATCCATCGATATAAATGTTGAAATTTTTACTGGAAATATCAAAATTATAAAACTGACCCGATGTGAAATAGAAGAGACTTATGACAAGATTACTATGGCATTGTCCTTCATTTTATATGATCTTGAGAAGACCATTATGTGTGTGTGTATTTTTCCTTCATCTCAAAGGCTATAGTTGTTAGGATATAAAAGCAACATTTTCTTTCTTTTTAAAATTTTAAAGCTGGAAAGATTTAGAGTGTGGTAAAAAGTTGAGGATAAAGCCACAAATAGTGGATTAGTGGGGGTTTTGTCTAACTAAAGTTAACAAATTAACAATAGATAATAATAAAAAAATATATATGTAATTAATATAATTTATGATTATATTAAAAACAAAGTAAGATAATAATTAATGAATTACATGTGTTATATCCTACCTCTCTTACAAAATATTTCGTCCTCGAAATTTCAAGCTTACCCGATTTATGGAATAACGCTGGATGCTTGACTCGAATTTCAGCTTTACGCTCCCACGTCACTTCTTTTGGACCATGCCTAGTCCATTGGATCTTGACTAGGGTGACATATTTGTTTTTCAACTTGTGTATCTTTCTGTCAAGGATAGTCATCGGTTTTTCTTCGTTAGTCACGTCTCGGTTGACTTTCAATCCTTCATGATTGATTATGTGGCGTGGATCGTGGACGTACTTCCTCAACATAGATACATGAAATACATTATGAACTTCTGCTAGTTCTAGCGGTAACGCGAATCTGTAAGCTACATCTCCGACTCGCTCCAAAATTCTTAATGGTCCAAAGAACCTAGGTCTTAGTTTTTCATTCCTGTCAAATCTTACTATTTTTTTGGTCGGGGCAACCTTTAAGAAAACTTTCTCTCCTGTTTCAAACTGTAGGTCTTTCCTTCCTAATCGCATAAAATTTATGTTGATCTTGGGCTATTTTTATTCTATCTCGACTTTCTCAATAACCTTGACCATATGCTCGACTAGCTCGGGACCTAACACTTTTTCTCACCAACTTCATCCCAATAGATAGGATATCTACACTTTCTGCCGTATAGGGCTTCATAAGGGGCCATTGCAATAGTCACCTGGTAGCTATTGTTGCAAGAGAATTCCACAAGAGGCAAGTATTTCTCCCAATTATCATCAAAATCCAAAATGCAACCCCTCAGTAAATCTTCTAAGATTTGAATGGTTCTTTCACATTGTCCATCCGTCTCGAGGATGGAAAATTGTCTTTGAAATTGAGTTTCGCCCATCATCGTTTTTGTAGACCACCCCAAAATTTTGATGTGAATCTCGGATCCTTGTTTAAAACTATAAAAACACGTACTCCATGTAATCTTATAATTTCCTTGATATAAAGTTTTGCCAATTGTTCTAGAATGTGTCATCTTGATTGGCATAAAGTATGCTGACTTGGTTAATCGACCTACTACAACCCAAATAGCTTGATTTTCATGGTTTGACCTTGGTAAACCTACCACAAAATCCATGTTCACGTGTTCCCATTTTCACTCTGGAATCTGAAGTGGTCTCAATAATCTTGAAGGTTGTTGGCGCTCGACTTTCACTTTCCGACACATCAAATATTTCTCTACAAATTTTCGATACTCCCTTTCATATTTCTCCACCAGAAAATCCCTTTAAGATCTCGATACATTTTGTCCCACCAGGTTTTGCTGTGTAAGGTGTACAATGTGCCTCTACCAATATTTCTTCTTAATTCGTCGTCCTTAAGTACACATATTCTCCCTTCATACACCAATGCATCATCATTTGCTATTTCAAAACATTTAAGTTCCCTGGCTAAAGTTTTTTCCTTCATTATGCACAAAAAATCATCATTCAGTTGTGCTTCCTTGATGTCACACCGTAACATTGGTTGGACCACCAATATTGCTAGTACCGCCTCAGTCCTTTCTGGTGAAGTTATAATATCTATTTTCATTTTGGCAAATTCCTTAATAAGTTCCTCTTGTTTTTATGAACATACTTAAAACTGTTCCTCTATTCATCCAAATAAGTGCGTCTGCTACGATGTTTGCTTTACCTGGATGATAATGGATCGTACAATTGTAATCTTTCACAAGTTCCAACCATCTCCTATGTCTCATGTTCAACTCTTTTTGTGAAGAAATACTTCAAACTCTGGTGATCCGTATAAATCTCGTAGTTTTCCCCGTATAAATAGTGACGACATATCTTTAAGGCGTGCATGACTGCTACCAACTCCAAGTCTTGTGTAGGGTAATTAAGCTCATGACGTTTTAGTTGCCTTGAATCATAAGCAACCACTTTACCTTTCTGCATCAAAACGCACCCTAACCCTTGTTTTGAGGCATCACTGTAGATTACAAAACCATATGTAGTATTTGGAATCGTCAAAACATGTGTTGAGACTAGACACCATTTGAGTTCTTGGTAGCTTTGCTCGCACTATCATCCCAAACAAACTTCTCACCCTTCCTTGTGAGTCGGGTCATCGGGCCTGCTATCTTTGAAAATCTTTCGATAAACCTTCTATCCTGCAAGACCTAAGAAACTGTGCGCCTCATTGGCGTTCGTAGGAGCCAACCATTTTTCCACAACTTCAACTTTTGCTGGTTCGACATCAGTACCTTTCATCGTAACTATATGTCCCAAAAAGACTACTTGATCAAGCCAAAACTCGCACTTCTTGAATTTTGCGTACAATTTCTCCTGACGAAGAGTCTCCAACACTATGATGAGGTGCCTCTCGTGTTGTTCTCTATCCTTTGAGTACACCAATATGTCATCTATGAATACAATCCCAAATTGATCCAAGTACGGATGAAAAACCCAATTCATCAAATCCATAAATATTGCCGGGGGATTACTAATTCCAAAAGGCATAACTGTGACTCATAGTGCCCATACTGGGTCCTAAAAGATGTATTGGGTATATCTTCTTTCTTAACCTTCAGTTGATGATATCTAGACCTCAGATCAATTTTATAAAATACACTCGCCCAATTCAATTGATAAAAAAGATCCTCAATCCTTGGCAATCGATATTTGTTCTCTCTGGTGAGCTTATTCAACTTTCTATAGTCCATACACATTCTCATTGTCCCGTCTTTCTTCTTTATAAATAAAACTAGCGATCCCCAAGGCGACACGCTCGACTGGATGAAACCAATATCCAAAAGGTCTTGCAGTTGAACTTTAATTTCCTGAAGCTCCTTAGGTGCCATTCTATATGGTGCTTTCTATACAGGGGCAACTTGCGGAATCAAGTCAATCGTAAACTCTACTGGTCAATTTGGAGGTATTCCTAGCAAATCTTCTGGAAAGACGTCAGCATACTCATGTACAACTAGGACTTCCATGAGGGTATTCTCGGTAACTGGAGTGTCCATCACATTGACTAGATACCCCTGACAATTTTCTTTCTTCAATATCTTAATTGTCTTCATAGATGATAACATTCGAGGCATTCACGTACTCTCGATCCGAAAAATGTGAATTCATCTCCGTTTAAGGGTCATAAAATTATTTCTCTCTCATGACATTTGATGTTAGAATTATACTTATTGAACCAGTCCATCCTAAGATGGTATCAAAATCATTCATCCTAATCACATGCAAATCCGCTTCTAAACCTTTCCCGTTAAAATCCAACTCCACATTGTTAATCACTAAATAAGTACTTATATTTTTTCCGCATGGGAGGCATATTTCTAGCATTTCACTAATAGTGTTAGGAAAATTTATGTTTAGATTTTGAGGATACCATGTAAAACTTAGAATAGGAAGTTGGACCCCATTTTATTTGTAACTCAACTTGTAGTAGATAGGGTTGTATGAGCTAAGTTGGAGTCAGACAAGTTGAAGATTACTAGAATCGATGAAGATTGAAGAGAAGACCGGTATGTGGTGTGTGAAGCCAAGTGAAGGATCGGTCAAGTGACAAAAAAGCTATCTCGGTCGGGTGTGATAGCTAAGTCATTCAAAATGATTGAAATCGAATATCAAAGGGGTATACAGAAGACAAGACTTGAAGAAAGCTAAAAGAGATCCGTTGTCAACACAAGTCAAGGTTTCTTTGAAATAGACGTGTGTGTCGTCGTGCCCAAACAATAAAGCATTTCTTTGAAATTGTGCAAAAAGCAAGGAACCAATGGGATGTACGAAAACCTGCGAGAGACCAAGAAAAGGTTGCGAGCATTGAATTCATGGTGCGATCCTCATTAATCTTTGCAAGAACAAGACAAGCCAACAACCTACAGTGAGATTTGAAATGTATGTCTATCTCTTTAACGGGTATATTTTTGAGTCCGCACTATAAAAGGTGAGGAAGCAAATGAGAGAAGGTAAGGAGTTCATTACAAGCATACAAGCATTCAAGCAAACATCCAAATACTCTCAAGCTTTCAAAGACAATCCTCAAACCTAAAATCGAAGGAACTCAATCCAACACACTCAGTGAAGGAAAGATTACTTCATCAAGTTGAAGAGGAAAATTGTTTGAAGAACAAAAAGGGTCTACTCTCAAGGTTGAAGGAGAAGCGATGGTAAGGTGCAATTTGAACCGAGAAGCATTGGGCTCGTTGGAAGGTTGTGTGATCAATTCTAAGAGTTCGAGGGAGCTGAAGTAGCAAGACATCTATTTTGTGAAGAAGCTGAGTCCTAGGAGCAGCCAACTATGTGATCAAGGCTGACTCGGACTGTTGACTGCTTTGTAACTAAGATCTGTTACTTATTGGATTCCTCCTGGAGTTAGAGAAGAGTGGATTAGAGGAATTACCCCCTCCTCGAATATAAAACTTGCTTGTGTCTTATTTACTTACAACACTTTAATTTCTTGCATATCTTTTATATATGTTGTTAAGTTATAATTGTTGAACTCATCTGATAATAACCATTGCTAAAACAAGTGTTGAAGAACAAGTTTAAAACAACGGTGAAAATTCTTCCGCTGAACAAAAACCAAATCAACTGTTAATTTAAGTGATAGCTGATACCAGTTAAGTTATACTATCAACAACTCAGTCGATTCTATTGAGTGGGTAACTTTGCTGAAGTAAGCCAACCTAGATGTCTTTCAATGACTAAGCTGATTTTTGTTAACTCTGAATATATTTAAAAGGACTAAATCGAAAATTTGGTAAGGTTTATTCAACCCCCCCTCTAAGTTGGTTCATTGAGCCTTCCACACTGGTTACTGAACTAGATCACAGTCTTTTCAAAAGAAACAACACTTGAATTTTCAAATATTCTATTTCAAAATCAAAGTTATTATCATGGAAGCAAATATAAATCGCATTCCTATGTTTTCTGTGGAAGAGTTTGATGACTGGAAAATTCGTATGCAGGCTCCTCTATCAGCCCTGCACGATGAGATATAGCTAGTGATTGAGGATGAGCCATTGCAAATCCTAAAGGTCAACATTGTTGTAAGAAGAGCACCTCCAGGTGGAGGAGAGGATGCTTTAGCAGAGCCCATACCTTCTATGGTTGAGAAGCCTCGTTGTGAATGGACCAACAAAGATAGAAAGAGATATAATCTTGACAATGGTGCCAAGGACATTTTTTTATAAAACCTTGGACAAGGCTATGTTTAATAAAGTCAAATCTTGCAAATTAGCCAAAGAAATTTGGGGAAAACTTATTTTGGTTTGTGAAAGATCTGATCAAATCAAAGAAAATAAATTAACTGTTGCAGTCCAAAAATTTTAAAATTTTAAAATGATTGCAGGTGAAAATCGCATCATTTGGATGCGATTTGAGAAATCACCAATGAGCTTTATTTCTGGGAAAAGAGTACACATAGAATGAGATGTGTATAAAGATTCTAAGGTCTCTCGATTGGGAAATGAAGGTCATGACCTGAGACATTCCATGGACCTCTCGAAAACATCAAACTATGAGCTATTCTCGGACCTCAAGGCATATGAGTTTTGAGCTGAGAAGAAAGGAAAAAGAAGAGATAGTTGTGCCCAAGACAGCTGCACTTATGGCTAGTGAAGGGCAAAAAGCTGAGCCAAAGGAAACAATAGACCAGGAGGAAATTGCCCTAATGGTAAAAAGGTTCAACAAGTTCTTCAATAAGACTACAAAAGGAGCAAGGGTGAATCCTCAAGAAGACACTCAGCACCCTCCAAAGCAAGGGAGGACAGGCCACCCAAGAGAGTTGAACATCAAAGAACTGAATATCTTAGAGGCGATAATCGGAAGGGAGGCTGATAGAGCGACTTGCAGAGGCGAGAACTGTGTTGGAACTGAGACAACCAAGACATTTTGTTGTTGACTGTCCTTATCCCCCAGTCAACAAATATAGAAATGAAGAGGATAGAAGGGTCTTCAGAGAAAGAAGACAAGAAAATAAGAAAGCCATGTTGGCTGCTGAGACTGCTAAGACAGCCAAGTGCAAGTAACCAATAGACTCATATAGTAGTGAAGCACACTACTCAAGTGATATAGAGGAAAAGGCTATGATCTGCATCCTGACCAAAGAACAAGATTTAAAAGATGAAGAAGATGAGGTACACTCTAACTCATCCCATTCAGATTCTAGTGATAGTAATTGTGACACAAACACTTCATCACTCACAAATCTTTATGATTCAATTGGCAAAATGTTGAAAGATTTTGAGCACATCAAAACCTCACACACATTATTAAATGAGGAAAACAACCATCTTAAATGCCGAAACTCACAGCTGACCAAAGAGCTAAGTACTGTAAGTCACATAGCTTATGAGAATACAAAGTTGAAGGCTAAAATTGCCAAGATCCAAGTAGAATTAGCTGCTACAGAAAAGAGGGAAAATGATTTTAAAAATGTGATTGCTTCATTCAATAAGGCATCCAAATCATTGGATGAACTTATAATGACTCCAAAAGAAAGTGGGGACAAGACAGGCATAAGATTCAATTCCTTTGTGCATGCCCAAGTTTCAAGAGTGATTATGGAAAAGGGGTCCTCAAGCAATGAAGGAATCCAAAAATCCAAAACACCAAATGTTGCACCAACACCCACACAAAAATACAATCACAACCATACTGGCCTTGGATATAAGGGTAAAGGCAAGAAGCCAGTTTGAGTATGCTGAAAGGACAGCTGAAATCAAATTCAGAAAGGTCAATTAGCAAACTCCAAACAGGAAATACTCTGTGAAAGCTAAACAGAGCTGCCAGAAGCCCCAAAGATTTCAGCAAAGAAAATCATATGATGAGAATGGTAGAAACTATTCAAACCAAGTTGATTGGAATAACCAAGTGAGATATCAGCCAAGACCTAAGGGATACAAGCCAAAGTGGCAAATACCTCAACCTCATCTTAGGTCATTCACTAGGCAAAAGAGCTATTATCAGCACACATATGCACCCAAGCACAAAACCAATCAAGCACATAAATTCCCCTATTACCCCAAGAAAGCAAATGCTCAAACAAACACATAAGCATACAGACAAAAGAGACAGTTGTATGATCCTAAAACCCCCAAGCAATTTGCTAATGTGCATTATGATTACGGAATTGATAGATGGCAATCTCTTAGAGTTACATCGTCTGGCTATAGATTGGTTGGAACATCTTATAGCACTAACCCTTCAGGACCCAGGCAAGAATGGGTACCTAAAAACTAATTTCCTTGATTGCAGGTTTAGGGAGCAGCTGAGTGCCAAGGAACCTGGTACATAGATAGTGGTTGTTCCAGACATATGACGGGAAACAAGAGAAATCTGTCAAAGTTCAAGGAAATCAAAGGTGCAAAAGTCATATTTGTAGGAAATGAAGCTCCAGGAGAAATCAAAGGCACGAGATCGATAAAGAAAAATGGATTGGAAATCATAGATGTTTCATATGTTGAAGTCCTCAACTTCAATCTACTGAGCATGAGCCAACTCTGTGACAAAGGCTACAATATGGGATTCAATATGGGAGTTTGCCAAATCAAAGATGTTGAATCAAATGAAATTGTGCTTCAAGGAACAAGGAAAAAGAATATGTATGTAGTGATTGGTCAACTGCTACACCAAGCACATGTCTGCTAGCAAAGAGTACAACCGAATCAAGTTGGCTGTGGCACAAGAAACTGAGACACCTGAACTTCAAGACAATCAACAAGCTTGCAAGGAGTCATCTTGTGGAAGGATTGCCTAACTCAGTATATAAGAAAGAAAGCATTTGTGATGCATGATATATGAGAAAGCAAATCAAATAATCCTCCAATGACAAGCCAAGTCCTTCTTCAACAAGGATATTGCATCTGTTGCACATGGACTTATTTGGTCCTGTTGAACCAACCAGCATCAGTGGAAAGAAATACACCTTAGTGGTGGTAGATGATTATTCAAGATATACATGGACTATTTTCATGTGTAAAAAGAAAGAGACATTGCAGAGATTGCCTCAGCTGATGAGAATAGTTCAAATGTGAAGAGTTAAACCATTATTAAGATAAGGTCTGACAGGGGAGCTGAATTTGTCAATGGGATTATAACTCAGTATATATTATGTTGAAAATGGTGTTATCATGAGTTATTCAAGAACTCCGCGTGAGAATGGAGTAATTTGAAAGAAGAAATAGAACTCTCAAGGATGTTGCATGGACAATGTTAGTTGAATTTGGATTGCCTAAGAGATTTTTCAAGCTATCAATCTCTTTGGTTATACTAAGAATAAATGTATGATTAACAAGCAATTGTCCAAAACTCCTATGAAATTTGGAGAGAGGAAGCCAAATGTTGGATATTTCAAGATCTTTGGATGTAAATGTTTCATCTACAACAATGGCAAGGACAACTTAAAAGATTTTGATGCTAAAAAGTGATGAATGTATCTTTTTGGGATACTCTCTTTGAGAGTAAAGCTTATAGAAATCTTGAGCAAAAGGACTATGGTCACGAGAAGAGTCTATCCATGTGGTTTTGATGAACCTAATCTGAATGGAGAAGACATAGATGAGTTAGGCGAGAAGAAGAATAAACCAACTACGCGAGAAGAGTCCCTATCTTTGAAGCAAATGTAAGAGCACTCAACCCTAAAGAAGATGAGATAGTTGAATCTCAAAGGCATTTTGGAAGATCCGCGAATGAATGTTGATGAAGAAGTTGTTCAAGACAACTTAGTGCAAGACGGTGAATCCGCCCAGACTTGCTTCAACCAAATGTGAGATGGGAGAGACCATCCACGAGCTAATAATTGGAGATGTTAGAGAGGAAGAAGAACCAGATCGAGCTCAACATGAAGCCATGTTTACTTGTTTCATTTCCCAAATAGAGGCCAAGGATGTGTCTCAAGCATTGGATGACACACATAGGGGAATTAGCTCAAAGGCCCACCCACCAAAATGTTATTGGTACTAAGTGGGTATTTAGAAACAAGATGAATGAGGAAGGATACATTTGTAAAAAACAAAGCAAGATTGGTAGACAAAGGGTATTGCCAAGAGCAAGGTATAGATTTTGATGAAACCTTTGCTCATGTTGCTAGATTGGAAGCAATTAGAATGTTTCTTGCTTATGTTGCTCACAAGAACTTCACTGTGTATCAAATGGATGTGAAGAGTGCATTTTTGAAAGGACTTTTGGAAGAGGAAGTCTATGTGGAGCAACCTCCATGTTTTGAGCAGAAAACTATTGGAGATAAAGTCTACAAGCTCCAGAAAGCATTGTATGGATTAAAACAAGCACCAAGAGCCTGGTATGACACATTGTCTCAGTTTCTAATTGACAATGGATTCACCAAAGGCAAAGTTAATAGAACACTCTTCAGAATTCAAGATGGGGAGAGTATATTGCTTGTTCAAATATATGTGGATGACATCATCTTTGGATCCACAAATAAAGAGTTGTGTGACAAATTTTCAAACCTCATGCAAGGGAAGTTTGAAATGAGCATGATGGGAGAGCTGACTTTCTTCGTAGGTCTTCAAGTCAAGCAAATGAAGGATGGAACCTTCATAAGTCAAACCAAATATACCAGATATTTGATGAAGAAATTTGGTATGAAAGAAAAGTCATCATTGAAGATCCAAATGAACACATCAGTTAAGATGGATATAGATGCAGATGGAAAAGTTGTTGATCAAACCAGATATAGAGCTCTCATTGGATCACTGCTCTATTTAACAGCAAGTAGGGCAGACATCACCTTTGTTGTAGGTCTATGTGCTAGATTTCAATCTGCACCAGAAGAGAGTCATATGAGCTGACTAAGATAATCTAAGGTATTTGAAGGGATGCCAAGAAATTGGCTTATGATATCCAAAGGATGGAGGATTCAAGCTAGTTGGCTACCCAGACTCAGACTATGTTGGATGTAGGGTAGACAGGAAGAGTACATCAGGTACTTGTCATATGCTTGGAAATAGATTAGTTTCTTGGTTCAGCAAGAAACAAAACTCAATAGCTACATCCACAACTGAAGTAGAGTACATAGATGCAGGCATCTGTTGTGCCCAAGTTCTATGGATGAGGCAACAACTGTTGTGATAACACAAGTGCTATTGCAATTACTCAGAATCCTGTATTGCATTCAAGAACAAAGCACATTGATGTCAGATATCATTTTATAAAAGATCATGTTGAAAAGAAAGACATCACTTTGGAATACATCTCAATTGATAAGCAGTTAGCTGACATATTCACTAAGCCATTATGTGAATCAAGATTTGAAGAGCTTAAGAATGAGCTTGGTTTGATTGAGCTGAGTTAGGAGATTCAGAAGACTCAATCAGCAGAGTTAAGAAGAGAGATAGTGAAAAATCAGCAAAGTTTCATTTTCGGTAGGTAAACTTGACAAGCGGAAATCACCATGTATCGAGTTAGCTGACAGTTGAGTGATCATCATGTGAATAGAGAAGCAGAGTCAAGTCAACTTTGGAATATAGCTGAGTTATTTATGAGCTAAGTGACAAAACAACGTCGTTTTGTGCGGCGGGAATGTCTTTGGGCATTACGTAGCGTAATTATGGTGTCGAGAATAAAAGGTTGTACACATTTATCCTATGATTGGATATAAATGTTGTTGCATTTAATGCCGGGAAATTAATACGTTTTCAAGCTGTTAATCTTAACCGTTGATTTTGATCAACCTTTTCAAATTCTAAAAATCGTCCCCTCACGTCCTTTATATACCAAAATCAAATTTTTCTCTCCTCACAAAACATTAATCTCTCTCAATCAAGTCAAAGCTTTCTCTGCAACCAAAGTGAAACCCTAGTTCTTTCGATTAATACATTTTACAAATTTTTCACCGATCATTTTTAGAAATGGCACCCAACTATGATTTCGTTAAGATGGCTAAGAAGATCCACTCTAGCTCTACAGTGGACTTCATAGGTTTGGTGAAACAAGGAGTAGACAAGACCACTAGCCAGGAAGATTCTGCGAAGTTGGAGAAATACGGTCTCGAGGGATTTCTCCATAGAATTCTCACACACATACCTCAAAGAAGTTGCTATGTTCTACGTGAGCCGGGAGGTTCACGATGGAGAAATAAGGTCATCGGTCCACAACAAGGACCTCAAGATCTTGTTGTGGACTTAGCTGCTCCGCCACCTGCCTTCACAAGGGATGAGGGAGATTCTTTGAGAAGGATGTGAACCTAGTTGCGGCATCGAAGGAGATTGCCAAGCCAGAGTCTGTTGCTAAGGCTGTTTACACAGCCAAGAAGTCATTGATCAAGAACGACTATCACAAGTTGATGGATATCGTGTCCAAGTGCATGGACATGAAGTTTGGCAGCTTCAATCATTTGTCTCAGGCCGGCGATTTATCGTAGCTACTATCATGGAAGAGAAGAAGGTGAACTGGGCTGAGTTCGTCTTCAGCTGAATCAACCAGAATATTCTAAACAAGACTATAACTGATGATGGTATATTCGTGAGCTCATTGGGGTATGGCCTGGTCATTGGTCATCTAATGGAGGTGAAAGAGATTGTCTTAGACATGGGAAACCGTTCCATCTGAACAAGAAGATGTTCAAAGCTAACCTATCCGGTGCTCAGAGGCAAGCACATGCACGAAGAGCTGACATCAGGGAAGGTGAATCAGCTGATCCTATCATTGAGGATCTTGCTATAATCGCCGGCTCTCCTTCTCCCGAAAGCCTATTCGAGAAGAAGAAGAAGAGAGTTGTTGCGACAAAGCATGCACTGCCCCTGCTGACCATTCGGACAAGCACATGCCCTCTGACCATCCGTCCCGAACTTGCACTGCCCCAACAACCAAGATGGAGAAGGATACTTTGCATCTTCTCCGGTCGTGAAGAAAAACGCTAAGTTGTGCCTCGCAAGCCAGCTGCAGCCAAAAAGATAAAGATGGTGGAGACAAAAGCCATCGAGGAAGCTTAAGAAGAAGAAATTCCTCTTGTTAAAATCAAAAAAGGTCATTGGTAAGGAGATCTGCCTTGGAGAAGTAGCAGTGAATCAGCAACTTGAACCCATAAAGGAGGCTATGAAGCCGAGAAGAGTAGCGATCTAAGAAAGTAGAGGGTGGTGAAGCGATCACCACTAAAGTTGAGAAGACAGTGATTTGGGTCAACAGATGAACATGAAGCGGTATTCGTGAGGCAATTTGAGGAACACGGAGCTAACACAACTGACCAGTCTAAAGAGTTAGTTGTTAAGTCCCCTCAAACCGATGCTAGAACAATTGAGGAGGAACATGCTCCCTTGCTTCTATCCAGGAGGAGGACGACGACCTCGAAATGTTGTCTCATGTCTAACCTGACATACAAGAAAGATTGAGGATCTGGAGGCATTGGAAGTTAAGCTATGCCAGACATCAATTCCAGAGGCCTGAGTTTGTAGAAGAAAAAGAGCTTCTAAGCTTCCTGGGAAACATTTCAGTTAGCTCTGCTCTTAACCTTGATTTGTGCACGTCTATCCTTTATGAAAAGAAGGACGATGAGAAGCTGAAGGCTATTGAGAAGGCCAAGGCTATTAAAGAATAAAAGAAGCCTTATTGATGTGCCTCACGGATGCACACTGAATTTGCCTTGGAACGGTGATAAGCGGTAATCGACATTGAGAAATTGACCTTGCTATCGCAATCAAGAAAGATGAGTTAAAGGCAAGCCATAAGGGAATCTAAGAAGCTGCACGGAGGAGTTTAAAGAGGGCCCTGGAGAATCATCATCGATCATGATTTCTCCCGGCCCGGATATCGTGGAGGTGGTGTGGACCATTGATGCCACCACATCTCTGTGCACTCGAAGATGATGGTTCCAGGAAGAATGGCGATGAAGGGGGAAGGTGATGTAGAGGGAACCTTAGCCAAGCCACTCCTGCAGAAGGTGTTGAGATGCCTACCCCAACAATGAACACTCAATTGGACAAATAGCCATATCTCGGGTTTCGCGTGACCCTTTGCTCGAGACTCATCACTCGGTGCGCCCGATTGAGGGGGCTTCGAGACCACCACGGCCCAGGTTGGAGGAAATTTGTGGGAGACCAATCACAAAAGGATTTAGGAAGCAATGATGAGAATCTAACGATTGATGGCGAGTTTGGCAAAGCTCGGACGGTTTCGACTATCTCATTTTAAAACTTCATTGCCATGTAGGTCGATCGATGAATCGATGCGGCTAAGAAGAAAGATAGTAGTGAGGCCATGTGAGTTGAGACTCTTGGCCATGAAAGTACAATCCTAGGAGTTGAGACTCAGAAGGATGCCCCAAGACCCTAAAGCAACTCGCCTCTTTGAAGGGATATCTTTGAAGACCCATTTGCAAAGGGAATGTACAAGGCCCATCGGTTGAGGCTGCGAGGGTAATGAAGGCCTAGAGGAGGTTGAGACTTCCCTAGGTAAGAAAGTTGTTGAAGAAGTGGTGCCCCTCAAGAAGTGATCGAAGAAGAGGAGATCGGTGCTCTTCACGACTCCCAAGAGAATGTTAATGTTGAGTTCTTGGGAACCGATGATGGCGAGTCTAGCCTTATTGAAAGATCATATGAGGACAAAGTTGTTGAGGAAGGCAAAGGCAAAGAGGAGGCAAGCAAGTGATAATGATACTCCTATGAACTTTACAATGGTTGATGGCCCACCCCCAATGGTGCCATCACCCTCGATGACGCCGATAAGTCGGTTGAGGACTAGACTACTCAACATGAAGATACAAGCGATGCGAGAAAGTTGTTAAGACAAGCGCGAGGATCGGCTAGCTCCATGACTAACACTGTTGCACAAGATGTCGATGGTAAAGCAGTTGAGGCACATAGAGTGAGGAAATGTTGAAATAAAAGGAAAAGCTCCACAGTCGAGGATGTGGAGATCTATTTTTCCTAAAGATCTATTTCTTGAATACTTTCCATTCGAAGCTCATATACCTTTCAAAGTAGAGTCAACCCGCGAGCGTGCGGATATATTGTCCAGGCCTCCCGTGAAGAAATTGGAACTCGGATGATACAACTATGGTGCCGATTGGATTCTACTTTGATGTTGTATGGCGGAGCGATCCAGTCGATGAAGCCAACTTAAAGTAAAGCCTTCAAAGTTATACGTGTAGAGATAGAGCATATGGAGCATGGATTTGCGGCGTTAGACCAACGACTGACAACCGCGATGCCAATATCAATGGAGATATCCGAGGAGCTATTTTGAGAATAAAAGAATGGATCGGACGGACAAAGGCATTAAGGCTCATAAGGTCACCTACTTCAAGTCCTTATTCACAAAAATGGTGATTTGGAGCTCGAGACAACGCCAAGTTCAGCGTCGGAGGGACCACATGTTTAGGATGGATCAATCCCATAAGAGTGACATGGAGTTGTTCAAGGCTCGGCATAAGTCGAGAAATTCAAAGGATAGAGGCCAATATGGAAAAAGGATAAAGGTGCTCCAAACTAAGATGAAACTAATGGCGGTGAGATCATAGCTTTATGACTCACGACAAAGCGAGAATATGATGAACATTAAGATTGATCTACTCCTTAGTGGAGTATTCCCTCAGCTGGCTCTACCCCTTGGTGATGATGCCAAAAGGGGGAAGAAGAAAGTAAAGCTCAACAAAGAAGTGATAAGGGATGGTGAAAGGGAAGCAAGCAATGATGAGAGCGGTTCAATGAAGAAGCCACCTTGAAAATCATGTTTGCCAAAACCCCTCAACAAGGTGAAGTTACAACCTCAATTCTCGATCAACTCCGAAAGAGTTATCCATAGAAAGAAAGCTAATTTGGCATACAAGCAGTCAAAACAAGTCATTGAAGTTGAATTGAAAAAGGTAGGCGAGAAGCTTTGGAAGAATAAAAGATATAAAAGCAAGGTTCGATGGCTTTGGTGGTTTATTGAAAGATTCTCGGTTGTAAGACCCCCTTGAGAAATCACGATACGATGCGAGGATCGAACCTAGATCACTAGAGGAGTTTCAAACTCTAGGCTGTAAGGCTACTTCAAGAATATGAATTTACCACAAGCGTGGGACTTGTATTGGGATAAAGGACTCGACTTATGCAAATCGGCTAAGATGCAACGAGTTTGGCGATCGATCTCTTGGGGAAAACACATGTCGAAACTCTCAGAGAAGGAGATGAGTCATATCGAGGAAGGAAAGGTTTGGAAGTGGTGGAAAAGGCGGAGGTACTCCATCACGGCCAAGACCTACGGATGTTAAGTATGTTGATCCACGAGAAAAGGGAATCAACTCTTTTGGGTTGGGTACGACACTCTTGCTAATATTAAAGTGGAGAGGAAGAATGAAGCGGCTAGACAAGGTAGGAAAGCGAAAATGAAAGGCTTACGCGTGAATGGGGAAAAAAAGCAGAGAAGGGAGGACCATGCTACTAAACGAGCCTATGAGAAAAAGAAAAGAGAAGAAGAAGACGGGAAAAGGAGGAGAGTGAAGAAGATGATAGAAGAAGAAGAAGCGATCGAGGCGTTGAAGCGGTGAAACCCCTTCAAAGTATTTTACTTAGCTGTAAATACAAAATATAAGTTCATACTAAATCCTCATAGCTCTGATACATGTATACAAAATTATCATAAGTTCTGATATATTTGTATTGATAGTATAGCTCTGATACAGTGTATAGGGTATACTTTGTAAAAGCGTTGTAAAGTGCAATTGTAAAGTACAAGGATGATATGTTCAATAAAATTAACATATTCTACGCATACATTCTTTGTTACTGCACTATTTACTTTGCTGAATTTATTTAAGTTTTGGCATCATCAGAAAGGGGGAAATTGATAGGAAAATTTATGTTTAGATTTTGATGATACCATGTAAAACTTAGAATAGAAAGTTGGCACCCCATTTTCTTTGTAACTCAACTTGTAATAGATAGGGCTATATTAGCTAGGTTGGAGTTAGCCAAGTTGAAGATTACTAGAATCGACCAAAGATTGAAGAGAAGACCCAGCTGTGTGTCAGCTATGTGAAGCCAAGTGAGGGATCAGTCAAGTGATAGAAAAGTTGTCTCAGTTAATTGACTGATAGCTAAGTCACTCCAAAATGATTGGAATCGAATGTCAAAGGGGTATGCGGCAGACAAGACTTGAAGAAAGCTGAAAGAGATCCATTGTCAACACAAGTCAAAGTTTTGCTGGAAATAGACATGTGTCAGGCTGCCAGCAATAAAGTTGTTTTGCTGAAAGAGTGCAAAAAGCAAGGAACCAATGGGATGTACCTGAAAACCTGCAAAGACCAAGGAAAGACCGCAAAGTATTGAATTCATGGTACGATCCTCATTAATGGTGCAAGGACAAGACAAGCCAACAACCTACGAGTGAGATTTGAAATGTTTGTCTATCTCTTCAACGGACATATTTTCGAATCTGCACTACAAAAGGCTGAGGAAACAAATGAGAGAAGGTGACCGAGTTCATTACAAGCATACAAACATTCAAGCAAACCTGCAAATACTCTCAAGCTTTCAAAGACAATCCTCAAGCCTAAAATCGAAGGAACTCAATCCAACACACTTAGTTGAAGAGAAAATTTGTTTGAAGAACAAATGGGGTCTACTCTCCAAGGTTGAAGGAGAAGTAGTAAGGTTCAAGTTCGAATTAGAAGTATTGGGCTCGTTGGAAGGCTGTGTGATCAATTCCAAGAGTTTGAGGGAGTTGAAGTAGTAAGACAACTGTTTTGTGAAGAAGCTGAGTCCCAGGAGCAGCCAGTTGTGTGATCAAGGCTGACTTGGACTGTTGACTATTTTGTAACTAAGATCTTGTTACTTAGTGGATTCCTCCAGAAGTTGGAGAAGAGTGTATTAGAGGAATTACCCCATCCTCGAACCATTATAAAACTTGCTTGTGTTTTATTTACTTACAACACTTCAATTTCTTGCATATCTTTTATATCTCTTTGTTAAGTTATAATTCTTTGAACTCAATTGATAATAACCATTTCTAAAACAAGTGTTGAAAAAAGTTTAAAACAACAAAGGTGAAAAGTCTTCATTTGAACAAAAATCAAATCAATCTGTTAATTTAAGTGTTGGTGATAAGCCAACATAGCTATCTCTCAAGACTGTTGAGTGGATTTGTGTAAGCCAACATAGCTATCTCTGAAAATTTGTGTTATTTGAAAATATTTAAAACTAAATCAAAAATTTGGTAAGGTTAATTCAACCCCTTCTAAACCTTACTACTCACCCCTTGGGACCTACAAATAGTGTAGCTCTTGAGTTTGGTTTTAGCATAAAAATCAACAGAAATAAAGGAATGTGTAGCACCCGTATCAAATAGCACTAGAAGCGGTGTATCGGAAACATGTAGCATACCTGTTAGAGTTCTCGGGCTCTGCTGAGCTTCTTGTTGCATCATAGCATAGACGTGTGCCTCTCCAGTGGGTGCCTTTCATTTCTTGTCAATGTAGGTGGCACAAAATGCAGCATTGTGGCCTAGTTGATGGCACCAAAAACACACTCTTTTCCCTAAAAGACACTCCCTAAAATGATTCTTTCCGCATGATGCACATGTTGGTTTCTCTTTCAGTGCCACCAGAATAGCATTTGCCCTAGTTCAGATCTGTTTAACCTATTTGCCAGCCCATGTTCCCTGAGTCAGCCCATTCCATTTTATTTTCCCTAAAACATCCCCAATATTCTGAGTCGGACTATCCAATTTCAGACAAGAAGCCACTTCTTGAGCTCGTGAAATGAGTTCTTTATAAGTTGTTGTACCCAAACAAGCCAATACTGTTTTGTCAATCTCGGGTCGAAGTCCTCTGCAAAACCTCATTACCCTCTTTTCGTATGTGTCCACCAATTGTGTGGCAAATCTCACTAGTTGGTTGAACTTGCGTTCATATTTAATGATTTGTCATGCCACCTACTTTAATTCCAAAATTCTGTCTCCTTTCGGTCTCGTATGATTGAGGAAAATACTTTTGCATAACCTCCCATTTAAAATCGATCCAGGTCATGCCATTGAGTTGTTTTGTGTCCGTGAACGGAAAAATGCCTCCCACCAACGATAAGCATCCTCTGTGAATCGAAAAGTTGCACATGAAATTTGTTGTGCAACTATGTTAGGTAGGCGGCGAAAATTATCTCCATCACATGTAACCACTCTTCGATTGCAAAAAGCCCATCACGCCCATTGAAAGTACGTACATGAAACCTCCAAAATTGTTCCGGAATATGGGCGTTCTCATTTCCACCAACTTGGTGGTGCCGGTGTAGGTGGTGAGGTGTTCATTTGGGGTAGCTTTTGTAGTAGGTTTATGAGATTAGCCAATAGAGGATTGTCGGCATCCCCCGATCTTGGTTTAAGTTAAGTGACGAGTTCTAATTATCTCTATGTTACGGCATTATCTACAATAAAATAAAATATCTAAGTTTAAACTCTTCGCAATATGATACTACATCACTTTCTAGCGTTTTTAAATGTGCGGCCAATCGAAGTCATAAATTAATCGTATAAGTCGATTTCAACTCTATAATATATTATAAAAAATATATGTTGTACTTCTATGGTTCATTATGAATCATTTATTTACGTTGTTCTTTACGTCTAGCAACGTGGTATGCAAGAAATTTTAAATTATATAACGAATCAAATAACACATGCATAAGTTCTAACAAGTCAAATAAAAGTTCATATAAACTTTCATAATTCACATAGCATATCATACATTCCCAATTTTAATGATGTAAAAATTAAATAAATGTTACCTGGTTGGAAGGAGCGCGGTGGGGAGGCATGGCCATTTTTATTTTTGAGGAAATTTTATTTTAAAAAATAAAAATGAAATTCAATTCTACATGAAAGTAGACTGCTACGATACCACTTTGTAATGCCCTACTTTTTTGAAGTGCATTTTCTTTTAGCGTTACTAAAGTTTAAGAAAATTTGTTTTATTTTTTAAAAAGAATAAATAAATGAACAGTTTAGCGGAAGCGATAATGAGAAAAACTCAAGTCTTAAGAAATAATTATAGAGTCAAAATTAAAAATCCATTCAAAATATTACGAAACAAATTAAAAGATAGACATTACAAATGTTCAAAATTGTAAATGGGTTCAATGTTCTTGAAATTGAAATAATCAAAAATAAAATCTTGGTTATTCCCCCACATTTTGCGTATCCGTCCACATAATCCGAATAGGGATAAAGATTATCCAAGTTAAATACGAAAATTTCATAATTACATAAATTAACACATAACATTTCTCATTGGCATACGCCGAATAGCACATAACCTTTCCCATTGGCATAAGCAAGATAGCACATAACCTTTCTTGTAGGCACGATTTTCATATTTTCCTTTCCCATGGCAAGAGGCTAAAACTTTTCCTTTCATGTGGCACGGATACCATATATTTATTTCTCATGGCACGAGGCCAAAACTTTTTTCTTTCCGTGCACGAATGCCATATTTTTCCTTCCCGTGGCACGTGGCCAAAAATTTCCTTTCTCTGGCACGAATGCCATATTTTTCTTTCCCGTGCACGAATGTCATATTTTTCTTTCGTGGCATATACATACATAATATACATCGCGGTGAAAAACATATAATTCATAACAAAATAATCATATCATATCACACATTGAAAGCATATAATGCACATAATTTATGCATATCATGTAACACATCTCGGAAACATATAATTCACATAATTATTGATATCATGTAACACATTGAAAATGTATAATTCATATAATTGAATAATTTAAGCATTTAGAAAGGACAATTATACACATAAAATATGATAAGAATCCTTACCTCAAACATCAAATAAAATAGATGCACAAATTGCTCAACACTAGAAGCCTCAATTATGTGGTTCTTCGTCACCTACAATATAAATTTAACATGATTTTGGCCAGAAATTAAATAGTAACTTCTAATTTGAAATAATTATACTTATAAAATAACCTAAGGCTTTTTAGTAGGTGGGATTGACAAAAATACACATTTTGGACCTAACTAAAAGAAATTAAAAGTTAATATGAGAGTCCGGACTAAATTGAAAAGCTGTGGAGTTAAAATAAAAAATCCAGAAAGTTTAATTAAGTCTTAGGGGTTAAATTAAAATTTGAATGGACTTAATTGAAAGTTCAATGGGTTAAATTAAAAACTAAAAAAATTACAACTCAAGACAAAAGTTCTCCAAATTTCTATAGGGAGACTCATTTTCCTCAATTAGACACGGGCGCACCACACACAAATAAATAGTAACACACACATATAGTAGCATACACACACCAAAGACATGCACACCATCGCGTGCACACGTACACACACACACACACACACACACACACAACAAAAAAAAACTCAAATCACACACACACCAGCGCACACACTCAATTCAAACTCACACAAATTAAATCACATACACAGATTAAATCACTCACAACTAAATCACACACACATACACTGTAAATACATAAATCTTCTCCACAAAAAATCTATCGATATGAATGTTGAAATCTTTACTGGAATTATAAAAATTATAAGACTGACCCGATTTGAAAAAGAAGACACTTATGGCAAGATTACTATGGCTTTGTCCTTCATTTTATATGTTCTTGAGAAGACCACTATGTGTATGTATATTTTCCTTCATCTCAAAGGTTGTAGTTGTTAGGATATAAAAGCAATAAAACTTTAAAAGATGTAGAGTGTGGTATAAGGTTTAGGATAAAGCCACAGACAATAATGAGGATAGTGGATTAGTGGGGGTTTTGTCTAACTAAAGTTAACCCATTAATAATAGATAATAAATATATATATATATATATATAATTAATATAATTTACGATTATATTAAAAATAAAGTAAGATAATAATTAATGAAATACATGTGTTACACAATAGCTCCTCCAAGGTGGAGGGAGGCTTCCCGGACAGGGATTCCTTCAGACGTCCGTGGCGGAGATTCTTTGCAATATCGACCCAAGGTCTCATGTTGGACATTGGCCACTTCATTGACGGCTTCCACGAACCCTTTCATAAACTCCCGCAACGCCTCTCCTTCCTTCTGCTTCACCTAAAAGAGGTGACTGATAGTCTTGGGGCACTTTCTGTTGATGGAGAACTGATGCATGAAGGCTTCAGTAAGTTTTTCCATCCCGGAGATGGATTCTACCGGGAGTTGATTGCACCAAGTCAGTGCCCACTTGGGCAAAGTAGAGCGGAACACCTTGCAGTAAGAGGCGTATGTCATGTCGTAGAGATCCGCCTTGTCGTAGAATTTTTCCAAGTGTTCCTATGGATCTCCAGTTCCATCGTACTCTGAGATATTGGAGGTCTTGATTCCCAAAGGTAGAGGCTTAGTCAAAATAACAGGGGCCAAAGGGCTCCTTTTCATCATGGCATTTGTCCGCGAGTTGGCTTGGTTGGGCTGCACTACTTGAGATTCTTCAATTGGTGGCGGCTCTTCGCGATCTTCGTCGTGGCCTTCTTCATTTTCTCCCTGATCTCTAAGGTTAGGGTCTTGAGCGGCGGGCGGAGCCCACAGTGGTCTTCCTGCGGCATCAGCCGTAGCCTAGTGCCTTGAGGTGTTTCGGGCAGCTTCATCTAGCAGAGCCTGGAGGGCTTCCCGAGATAGACAAATTTCTTCAGCGGGCGGAGCCCTCCTAGGAGAAGAGGCGGCGCGCATCGGCATACGGAGGAGGAGGGCTAGCCCCCACCTTCCTGGGGCGGTCGCTCTTCTTTCTTTGGTCTCGGGCCCCACGCTGCGGTTTGAGATCTAACCCATGCTTGCGATAGAGTCCGCATCTTCATGTGCTTTGACTTTTTTCCACAGACGGCACCAAAATGATCTTTGTTTTTAAAAATGAGATCACTCCAAGTTAACGGTGTTGATATCCTTCTCCTTAAATGGGAAGTCTTCAAGTTTTCTCCTCCGAAAGTTGGAAACCATTCGATTGGGAGCTTGCCTACACATGCGTGCAAACATTAGATGGCCCCATGGGATGTCAAGGAGGCCCCTCCGACGCTCAAGTCGGCCACGGTGACGCGAGAATAATTAAGACAAGAACGAATCTTGAATTGAATGCGTAGGAGAATTATAAGACATAAACATATTCTACTTACAAATGAATATGAGGGATATTTTTATACCTGGGAGATGGGCCTTGTGGGCCGTGTTGGAGAAATTGTCCCATGGGCAAGTCCGTATAGGAGAAATCGACATATGGGCCAATCCCGGATTCCTTTAGATCCAGTTATTCTATTAAGATCCCATTGGGCAATTAATAATAGATTAATATATAAATCAAATTAGATATTAAATAATTAATGTTGTCTTTGGCCCCAACAAAAATATTTCAGACTTCGTATCATGAAATACACATTCCAGACTGTTTACATTGGTTCTGTCATGGGAGAGCAAAATTGACTGATAATTTAATTCTAGAGAGGAATTTTGAATTACAAAGAATGAAAAGCAGAAAAGCGTGACAAAGAATGAGAGCTTACATTTATATGTAAAACTAATGAGGATAATTAAAAATATATATTCTCATTTTTTGCTACGTTTTGTAACCTTATTTGCGGTGTTAATTTGTTATTTCCTTTCGATTTTTTATTAAATAGTTTGTGTTGATTGTCTAGAAGCTTCATTTTTAATTAGAGAATTCGCAATCTTTCTTTTTTGGAAATTCAATTCAATTTTTATAAGATTATTTATTATTGTTCAACTTTAAAAAGCAGAAAATCAGCAGTTAAATAAAATTTAGCATTTTGTCAGATTTATATATTATATTTTTGAAATAATTGTACATGTGAATAATACACTTATGCATATCGCGTAATTGTCTCTTGGGAAGTTTTATTTCTTGAATGATTATGTGTTCATTGGTGTATCAATTCTGTAATTTTTATTTTTTAAATTATCATTAAACTTAATCATGATTTTGGATACAAATTTATATGTTGTTATTTTCTGACTATTATAGGGATTACATTCTACGTCTTTTTGGTAATTTAATTTATGTTTGAGAAATAATATATTATTATTCAACGTAAGAAAGCATAAAACCAGGAGAGAAATAACATTTATCTTATTTTCAAAATTGAATGTTTTGTTTTTAGAAGTTTGTATATCTAAAATATTATATAGTTACACATATAGATCACACTAAATCAAAACCTACCAATGTTAAGTTTACATAATAACTTTCCAAAATAATGGGTTGGTTGTTTATATTTTTGGATCGGCAATCAATGAAATCAAAATGGAATCGAATATCAAGAACAAAAAGAGGTTTACCATTATTAAATATTTGTTCCAACTCATGTAATAAAAGATTAAAATACAAAATTTTGTAAATATATTAATCCTAAATGGTAGTTGATTAAGGGTTTGATCAAAACTATGAAATCTTATGAAATTGATAGTTTAAAAAATGGGCTAAAATTATATACAATTACAATTTTTGGACCCGATGACTTTTATTATTTTCACTTGTCTTCAATATTTTTTTTTCCCCAATGAACTAAATGTAGAGATTTAGTAAAAATAGTGTCTAGTTTCAATTTTCCGATGCCTTTGAGTCTTTTTTCCCCAAAAAAAAAAACAAATCGTCTTTAAAAAAAACAACTCAATCGGATTCATTTTTATATTTTTGTTTAGATGTTTTCAATTTTTTTGAATACAATATTAAATATTGATTAGTGATACATAAATTAGATTGTTAATCCAAACCAAAATTAATGATAAATAACATTAATATCGGTCAACAATGCGAACCATTTTTCCTCTTTTTTATAAATCTTTCGGATTTACGATACGATGTTTAATACTAATTAGTCATCCCTAAATTAGTATATTAATGCATACCATAATTAAAAATATACAAAATTAATGTTATAATTACAAATATGTTGGGCGGAGTTCTTTTTTTTTTTTCTTTTTTATAAAAACTTATCAAAATTCGTTTTAGTAAATAGCAAATGGGCGGGAAAATATTTTTGGAAATAGGTTGCTTATTATATATATAGATTTTTGTTTTTCAATCTTCATATATTTCTTGCGGCAATTTACAAATAACTAGTATTTTGCCCGTGCATGCACAGGGTGGGACGGGGTGTGTGGGATGTGTCGTTGGATGTAAATTGCATGCCTATAAGAATCATATTATCGGTGAATATAAAAATATACAAAAATGGGTAAACAAATAAAAATTGATGGTCATAAAAATATTTCTCTTAGACATATTTGAAGATGTAGCTTGTGATACTGCATGTCCGATTTTCTAGAAAAAAAAATTGATTGAATAAGTTGTATAAAAAATGAATGTTGTAAAGAAATATAAACACATACTTCACAAGTATTGAATGGGTAAACATATAAAAGGAATGCATTTTTTCTTATATATGTTACCAAAAAAAGAATTAATTTACCTAGAAAATTCAATAATTATAAAAAAATAGTTCAACACTAATATCCTATTAATTTATTTTCTGCATATATTGATATGTTTTACAAATTAAAATATAATATTTACAATAAATCGGTATCTACTATTATATATTACACGAGTTTAATTGAAATAACATAGATTATTACTTAAATTTATAACTCAATATCATTTTAATTTCATTACATATAATATTGTTCTACCAGAAAATAACTATATATTATTTCTCAATCATTTCTCTTACTTTCAGTAAATGTTTAATATATTATATATGGTTGCCATAGTTTAAAAAACTGAAAAAAAAAATCTATTTTTTTTGAGTAAAATGAAATATAAGATAATTAGAATTAATGAAATTTAATTGCAAGACTAATTTGAAAACAATAAAATAAAGATAAATTATATTAAGAGCGCAAGCACAAATAAAAATTTCCAACCCAATAAATATTAATCTTATATTTTGAAGCCCAGGCCCACAGTAGAAACTTTATTTTCTTAGTTTTCGTCTAGATATATGTTTCCCCCAATCAGGATTTATTTATACTGTGTGATATTTGCTTTCGTATATTATTGTGTACTCTATCTCCCTGCAGTAATGGGAATCACAAAAACATCAGTCAATATTATATGTGATAAGTTCTTAATAATGGTAAAATAAAAATCAGACCTCCGAGTCGTGATAAACACATTCCAAACTATTTGTATTCGTTTTAGCATTGTTTGATGGTTTTCGTAGAGACAATTAGACGTAGCTTCATAGCCCATTGCTCATTGTGATTTTGACATCTTAATGTCTTTGATATGAGAAAGCATTGGTGCCATTTTTTTAGATAAAGAAAGCAACGACAGAGGATTTTTCAAATGAGATGAAATATGAATCCAAATTTTCTTTGCAAGGAAAACTCATATTTATAGGTTTTTTGAAGAAAATTTAAGTATGAAAAGTATATATTAGAATTATGCATTCATATTGTAATTATATTTGATCGATTTTAATTTATATTATTTAAATGTGTCTTTGTGTATTGAACTATTTGTATTGGATCCTAAAATTTTTGGACTTTTGGAATAGTTAGATATCGGGATATGCATTTTCGATTCACGTCAATAAAATAATTTCAATTTGTGATTTTTTCCCGATCTAAATCAAAATCGTATCACGAATATTATTTACTTGTCAAAAATAAATATTTAGTTTGCAATAATACTTCAATTGTTATGAAAATCCGTAGTTAATAGTGATTGATATTAACATAAATAATCGGATTGCAATCAATTATGATTCTTAATATTAATCCTACCATAGTAACACATATTTAATTCCAAAGTTAACATTTTTAGAAAACAAATTGCCATATTTAAATTTTATATGTTAATTTTCTAAGAATATCAAAAATAGGAGTAACATATTTAGAATATCAAAAATCGGGAATAACATATCAAAATCGGGAATAACATAATTTTCTATGAAAACAAATTGCCATATTTAAATTTTGTATGTTAATTTTCTATAATCGGGGAATTATGGCAACAAAAATCAGCAATAAAGAGGTCAAACATTCCCATTTTAAAAACAACCTTCCATATTAATCGAAAATCAACAAAAAAAAAAAGGTCACCAAATTTTTAAGCAAGTCTCTTTAGGCGGGAAAACATATTTAGAAACCATTTTCTTGTTATATATATATATATATATATATATATGAGTAAATGTACCATATATTTTTTTTTATTTATTATGTTAATTTTTTATTTAATATATGCAATATATGTGTCAAATCAAGACGTAAAAGATGATTATTTAGATATATTATACGTCAAAATTGATATAAAACATAAAAAATTATTAAAGTTTAAAATAAAAGAAAAAGACAAATATTATAATTAATGCATTACACACACGATTTGGAAAGCTTATATAACTATGTATTTTATATAACTATAAAAAGTGATTTATTTAAAGAAAGTTGACCACCAAAGTTAATAAAATCTCATTTATTAGTTAAATCCGAAAATAAAAAAAATATTATTTTTAGAAACTAAAAAATGGGCGAGAAAAGTAAGAGTTACTATTCTAAGAATAGTCTCTTATATATATATATATATATATAGACTAGAAATATCGCACAAATATTGCACATATGGACCGAAAGGGTCAAAAATCATAGCGAGAACCATGTAATGAATTGCCTTAGCACTGTGTAATAAGGCTACAATATCCCAACTACACACTAGAATGCATTAGTAAAAAGAGAGCTCATACCGGTGTTCGTCTAAATCGAATTTCAAATTCTTCGATTTGAGAATCGAATTTTAAACGAATGGAATTTTTAAAATCTCAAATTGAAATTCGATCCTAATTCGATTGATTTGAATCGAATTGAATTGAATTGAATTTGTCGATTTTCAATCGAATTCGAATCAATCCAAAAATCCAAATTTGTCGATAAACCATTAAGGTACGCGGCCGTGTTTGAGACTATAATTTTCAGATCCAAAACCCATATTTTTCAAGTAAAATTTCAATTTTATTTATAACAAAAGAATTATATAATGAAACAAAAGCATAAGCAAACCATATAAATGATCAAAACTATATTGTTATTTTAAAGATATTACAAAAACTAAAGAGAAAAATATTTTTAAGGTTGAAGTCTATTAAAATCAATTTCAAAGAAAAACATATTGTTCTTTTAAGTTTAAACACATCATAAGATAATTCAAAAACTACACAAAAATGTCGAGACTTTGAATTGAGATTGAAATGTGAAACTACCTATGACCAATCGTAACTCTCGCAACAATCATTTGAAACTACATGTTTATACATTAACTAATTATATTATTTCTATTTGCATATGCAATTTATATCTCAGTATAATGTTTAAAATATATATACATTAAATTTGGGTTATAATTGAGTTAGAATCAATACACGAATTCAAATTAAAAATTTAATACGAATCGATATTCGAATCGAATTTCACCTCAAATTAGGATTTTGAATAGAATTCGAAAAAAATTCCCCAATTCGTTATTTGATTCCAATATTCATATTCGAAATTCGAGTTGATTTAAAATTTGATTCGAAATTCAAAATCCTAATTCAAAATTCAGATTCGAATTGAGTCGAATCGAGTTTTGAATTGATTTAAAAAATGAAACACCTTACTCATACATCGAAAGAATTTCCACATACAATCGCATGTATCGTGCTCATTAAATAAACACATGAGATGCAACAAAATTGCTTTGCCCAAATCAAGACCAACCTCTTCATTTCAAATATAGGGGAAAGAAGGGTGAGTCGGCCATTACAACGGAAAAACTTCATTCCCCTACGGGGAACATCCTAGGAAATATTCGTAGGATAGGATCCATCAAGAATAAACTTTCAATTTACTTGTCAAATTGATCAATCACTATCACCTTCTATGTCATTTAATGCATCCGTAATGCTTTGAGGTTCAACTTTTCCTCGTCATCCTCTTCATTCTTCATGTACAAACCAAGTGCTCCAATGGATTACAACTTGCGGGAAATTTGAAACTACCGACAACATTTTCGAATTATCGTGGCTTCCTCTTCAATGAAACTCCGCAAGTGCTCATCTGGGGCAACTCTAAACATTTCAAGATCTTCCATAAATCGGCTACTCTCATTGATATCAGCATGTCTTCTCCATCGCATTTGGGAACATAATGCTTAACAAGTGGGGGATAACTTAAAGCCGGTTTATTTAATCCCATTCCAAGGGAATCACAAAGATGGTGTGTTTTGAAGAGCTTATAAGCTCGACCAAAACATCTTATAAGATGTTCGAGAACTTATAAGCTCTCTAAAAGTGTGGTAATCACTACAAGAAATCCGGTCAAAGACATCGGTTTTTAGGCGATGTCTATGCAAAAATCAACCGATGTCGTAATCGATGATGTTAAAAGTATACCTCTTCCACATCGGTTTTAAGGATACAAAAAGCGATGTTGGTATGTAATAAAGACATCGTTTTTTAACCGATGTTGTTAACTTTCGATTTGCTAGCTTTTTATGAAGTGTCATCGGTTTTGACCGATGTTGTTGACTTCTTTGAGATCGGTGGAGAACCGATGTTATAAATGATTTAACATCGTTAAAGCAGAATCGATTTTGTTCTTACAAAAATGATGTTATTTTATTGGGTTCAACATCAATTTTGGTAGAACAATATCGGTTACAGACCGATGTGTTAAATCTTTTAGAAATCGGCTATAAACCGATGTGTTAAATCTTTTGGAAATCGCCATAAACCGATGTTGAATAGCTAAACAAGAATTATTTTTAATTTAAAAACAATTGCCCACCATTTTATTGAAATGGTTTTGCATCAACAATCATCTCCTCACAACGGAGAAACAACCATCACACCACCGAGCAAATATACAACAACCATCAAACATGAAAGCAATTCATCCAATCACATCAAAATAATTTCCAAAAGGATAACACTAGTATCAACAAGTCCAAACAATGCATACTAAACTACACAACTTCAAAAGTGTCAATATACCAATTAACATCAAGTCTAATAAGCACATGATCGGTACATACACTACACACATAAATATAACAATTTCAAAATGGTATAATAATATCCAGTTCCCAATATTTTAAAGAAGGCATCAAAAGACTCCAAATTCGCTAACTTCTCCGCCTTCATGCAAAAACTAGATGAGCTGAATCATCCAGGAGTACAAAATGTACAACTAACAACTATTACTTCTGATCGCCTGCACAATACAATTAAAAGATTATAACTCAAAAGCAGAAAGTAATTCAAATTTTAAAGACATGCATAATAAAATACTCAAAATAAATCTATCTAACAATTTTAAGTATTCAATAATATTAGAGGAAATACTGACCAAAACATAATCCTAGCAAGCATTCCGCCCACTCATTACGCACTTCATCGATTTCTTCAAGGAGTACTCACCCTTTGATTGCTATGAACAAAACAGGTGGATATTGTCAATAAAAACCAAGTGATAGATCATCTAAAGCTATTTGAAACATGCAATATGAAAGTGAGGTTTCTATTACCAATGATCGTAGCGAAGACTTGTCAATGGTTGTAATTTTCTGAAATATTATGTCTCTCATGAACCGCATGACATAAAAGCCACATTGCTTCTCATCCGGTTGTCGAGGTGCCTATGTTAAAAAGTATTTGATAATTACTAATCCAAATACAAGCAAGACAAATGCTAATTATAATATCTATGACATACCTTGACAATTTCCCATAGAGGAAGTTTCTTTCCTCTCCGTCCCTTCTCCGAATTAAACAACGCGAATGCCCTGCATACAAACTATATATGATAGCAAGAAAACAAATACTATTCACTTTGGAAATTTTAAAATACTATAAAGAACTTACGAATTGATAACATATTTCCAATCGGGATCACGCATCCGATGACAAAGTGGATCCATGTAAGCAACAAGACATCATTGTAAGGGTCTATCAACGCGTCGAGAATCCAATGTTCACTATGAACAACACATATATTAGTGTGTCTACTTTCGATCATTTGTGACCAACACAATTATTAAAAACATTGTGAAAAAGGGGAATGTCACTGATCTACATTTCCCTACAATCCATGCAAAGTAATATTAATTCTTTTTTCTAAAGAAATTAAAGAGATTCGGGAATGGGAGACACTTTCCGAGAAAATGTCATAGACAAGAAGCGATTACATACATAAATATTGAAACTAGTAGAGTACACAAGGAACAGCAATGTAGCCCATGCATTAGCATGGTAAAACATCGCACATTTTAATGAGTACAACATCCCAAAAAGTAGAAACCCTAATAAACTTTAAGAACAAAACAAATAATATAATAAAAGGGCTCCAAATTTCAGTTTAATCTTGACTTCCCAGAAAACAAAGTAAAATAAAAACTCCAAATTCAGTTTAATCGGATTGAAAAATAATACAACCAAACTCAACTAATCACCATTTGTCATAAGAATACCAAAAAAAAAATCAATAAAAGGGCTCTACAACCAAACTCAACTAATCAAGAATCGATAAATCACTTCTCATTACAATGAAACAATTCAAAAGTATCAATTCACCAATTCACTTCTCATGACCGGAAACAACAATGAAATCTTTAAGAAAGTACTAACTAACAGGTTTTCAATTATCGATTAATTTTCTTAATTTAAGAAAGTACTAACAAAGAAGTTTTCAATAAACATAAATTTAAAGCTTACTCACCCCACATTACAAGGCACGATTAATAGTTGTTTTGGTGATGTATCAAGCATTCTGTTTGCTAAAAACGTGCCCTTTGGTCCAAAGTCTCTGGTGCCTTAGGGATGTATTTGTCAATGCCACATGTGCTACTCCATTTGGATTCACAAATTTGTAATCATGGAGCTTTTATCTTCCTTTAACAATTTATATAAATACCTATCAAAGGAAAATAAAATAAAATGTGTCAATGCTAGTTGATAGGAAAAAAAGTAAAAATCCAACAATACTCCCTAACTTACCAAATGTATGCAATAATACAATTTAGGAAATTGGATCCAACAAAACGAAATTGAGTAATGTCATCCTGGAAGACATATAGTACCGCAACTTTGACCAAACACATCCTCTTCTAACTCTTTCATCGGACCACGCCCATGGATAAGAGCGCTTTGAGAATAACCGGACAAGATAGCAAGCATTTTTGGCATATTCATGAAATCAAGAACTTGATCTTTTTTTCATTTTTTGTCAATCTTGTTCTTCTTAATAGGCTCCTAATAATTGAAAATATAGTTAATTTAGAAAATATTAGGAATGTCAAAATTTTGATAATTTAAACAGGATATATAATGTCACATTTACCTCATCTTGCATATGAATTAAATGCACATTTTGGCCAATCTTTCGTATGTCAAATCTATACCATTGACATAAACATGGGCCCTAATTGTGTCAAGATTGCCTCTTTTCACACTACCACATCTTGCACAAATGCGGGGTATATAATTCGATCACAGATTCTTCTTGGCAAATTCCAAGAAAGATTCTGTATTTAACCGCAAACTCACGTGTCACTTTACCCTTTGACATCCATGATTTGTCCATTTCTTAATTGCTACCTGCGAGTTTATGCTTCTATATTTTCAATGTTAAAATTATTAATGAAATATGGATTGGTGTTATTTGAGTAAGCTTATATCATAACTTATATCAAAGAAAATAGTAAATTTGCTTCATTATAAGGACATAGCTTAATTGAGATAGTAAATTACATACATCTTTTTGTTAAATTTTATATTATTAATAATTTTCAATATTATATTTTGTATTATAAATACATATTATTTATAAATTTTTACATTATATATGTTAAATATAATATTAAATATAAAAAATTATATTATTTTATGTAATATATATATATATAATATACATTAAATATATTAAAAAATAAATAAAACCTTTTAAACTTCAAAATCAAAATCCACCTTCCTTCAAAGCTTGAAGATCACGCACAGGCTCTAGACATAATGAAAACCAACACAATAACATCACAAAATTAAATAAAAATAATTAAATATTACTAAAAAAGCAGTGTATTAATAGAATTGAAAATATAGAATTATCCATCAATATAAACCTTATCACCACCAAATAGTAACTACTTCAATAGAAAATAGTTATACCTGGCCATTACATAAAGCAAAGAAGTTGGAAAAAAATACACACACACAAAGATAGGAATATTGAATTTCTTTTTCAAATTTTGTATTTAACAAGTAAGCTTTGGAATTCATTTTGAAGTTCATCAAAATCATTTTGCAAATCACTATAATCATTTTGTAATTCATTATCATAAGAAGTGGAGGGTTTAGAACTTACCTCGTTTTCTTCTTGAAGCCCATAAGACATCGTTCGTTTTCATCGACGTCGGAAGTTGTAGGAAGCTCATCCCATGTTGGGTTTGTATCCATTTGAGAAGTAGATGCTTTTGAGTGGCTCCTTTCATTTGCATATACTTCTTCTAATTTTCTCCATACTTCATGAGCCGATTTAATTCCTACAAGATGATCATATTCCAAAATGGTAAGTGAACAATAAATAACCATTTAAGGAGATGTTTTTCTTCTCTTCATCATTGAGCTCTTTGAGGCCTTTATGTAGTGTGTCCATCATTGGAATGGATTCTTCATTTACAACCGTGTTCCAAATATCGAACCCGCAACTTTGTAGATAGAATTCCATTCTTTCTTTCCAAAATGTAATTTTGGAATCGAATAGTGGTGGCTTGGTGGTGGAGGCGCGGTAAGGTAGACTTCGTTCGTAGCCGATGATCGTTCCTCTTTACTCGCAATGTGGAACGAGCTTGCCAAAAGTTTGGCTCGATACCACTTGTAAGTCCAAGCGCTACGATAATCTAGAGGGGGTGAATAGATTATCTCCATCTTTTCGATTATGCCCTCTTTTTAAAAACAAATACGCCAAGACAATAATAAAGGTGCGGGAAGTAAACAACACGCGTCGATTTAAAGAGGTTCAACCACCTAGGGCCTAATCCTCTACCACTCCAAGGTATATCAGGGATGGATTTCAAAAAAAAAGAATTTTATTAATTACCACAATTAATACAAATTCAACTTACAACACCTTGAAGAGCACCACACTCTTCTTCAACACTACCTTTGGAGATTACCACAATCTCCTTTGAAGATTACCACAATCTTCCTTCAACGGCACCTTGTGAAGATTACCACAATCTTCAACCTTGAAGAATACCAAATTCTTCAACACCTCAATAAGAAGATCACCACAATCTTTTTGCACCTATCACCTAGATCATCCAAGTGTGTTCTTACCACAAGAACACTCACAAGGATATCTTGTGTTTGAATGATAACCAAAAATCAAGATTACAACTCAATAATGAATATTACAATTTGAGTGCAAAGTGTAATCAAGAAATAAAGCCTAGACCTCAAGATGTGAAAGTGAAATATTTAGGCTATAAATACAACAAGAGTGTTGAATATGAAAGCTTGGAAATTTGCGATTTCTTGTTGTGTATTTGCTTGTGTTGTTATGTCTTGTGTCTTCAATTCATCCTCTATTTATAGGGAAGTCTTCACCAACATAGGCTCTCAACATATGCTCCTCTATCTTCACTTTTGTCTACAAAAAGAAGATCACAAGATGTAGAAATATTGTACAAAATTGAAAAGCAAATCTTCCTTTGTCAATATGTTCAACGGTACAAATTTTCTTTGTCACAAAATAGCATAGGCGACGGTTGCCCTATTGAAGATTCCGACCGTTTGAAAAAAATAGTGCGATCCAGGTAGGGGTTGCGGGGTGCGACGGTCGAGGTGGGGTGCGACCGGTTGCCTAGGGTGCATCTGGTCGACCTCACTTTGACCGTCCCCCTCTCTTTTTCAAGACTGTAAGTTCTTTTCGTGTTTCTTATCTTCGTGCATGGTCGACCACTTTGGGCGACAGTCGACCTCCCCTTTTAAATGTTGTCCGATTTTTTCAAAAATAAACTTCAAGAAATACTCCAAAAAATTAGTAAAAACATTTTAAATCATTTGGGAGTATTTAGACAACATTTATAAACATAATTTTGGTGTAAAAACCAATTTAAACAAAACCATCAAAAGTGTTGTCCAATTATTATCAAATTAATAACTCTAAGAAATACTCAAAAATTAGTAAAAACATTTTAAATCATTTAGGAGTATTTGGACAACATATAAAAACATTGTTTTGGTATAAAAACTTATTAAAACAAAATCATCAAAATCTTGATAAAAACATTTATCTAACAATGACACGAAAGTAATTTTCTTTTAATTGTACCCAAATCCATTGGGTGCTTAATAACTTTGAAGTAATCGGGAATATTATGCTTTACAATATCAACCGGCTCATTGAAGATCCAAGCATCCTTATGAGACATCAACCGAGGGTTAACGAGTGCCTCACTGCTTTGTTTCATCAACATAACAAAATTGTTGCTCTGCGGTAGACTCTCGCTTCACTAACTCGGTTCTCTAGGTAGCCGAAGCCCCACCTTTAATGGGGCCCATTTCTTACGGAGGGTACTCTTTCCCCCTTGGACTACAGCCACATCATTCATAGACATTGGAAAATGTTCCACCATAGAATGTCTGTTGGACCCTTTTTGATTACTATTAGTTTCATTAATGGGTGGACACGCCAAAGCATCTACGGTCAAAGAAGCTATCTTCGCACGAAGCATCCTAACTTGTTCAAGCTCACTTTTCAAACTCATCACCAAATCCCTCCTCTCCAATTGTGACATCTTGGACAATGACAAAATCTGCAAAGGGACACCAAATATATCATAACCATCCACATTCAAGTTAATGCATTTTCCTTTTAAGCGCGAGAAGAGTCCTCCAAAAGGTCAACTCCGCACCAACATGAACCGAGCTCCCAAAACCTTCTCGATTGAGCCACTGTCTCCACAAAGATGTCGTGTCTGGCACAAACACACTTGAGTACCCCTTTGAAAATTTTTGGTCTTCCCCATCAATTTTCCCAAGTCCGTGTTCGAATTCAAAAACTTTTTGATTCTCTCGCCATGAAATCAATTGGAATGGCTGGTGCCATTAATTCAAACCCAGTTCAGTATCAACTCTTCATTCAAAACCTTCTCCTCTCGATCATAAAAGAAACCAATCTTCCGAAGAGTATACGCACGGTATACCTCGTTCATTACCCACTTCAATAAACATGCATCATCCCAACACACGAATTCCCACCAAATAAAAGAAACACACCATACAAAAATTGCGTCTTGGAAATTTTTTCCTTTTTCGATTGTTTTCTCCTCCAAATCGTTAACATTTATCAAACAAATTCAAGACCAAACAAAAGCTCAAATCCAAGTAAAATCTCAAACTTCAGCGATCATTCAACACAAAACCCTAAATTCAACCCCAAATTGTTTTAAGATTTTTTGTCGATTCGAGAAAACAACAACGAGAATACAAAACCTACGGCCGAAATATTACGAAATCAACCTCCAATTGCAAAGCTTGGAAGGGAGAAACAGAGCAAGTAGCAGAGATCTTTGTAAGGACTAGAATCGGGTGTGTGAGTGTAAAAGTGGCCCGCCTGTTTCAAATGAACCCTAGAGGTGGAAAAAATCCTATTAATAACTTTCCTCAAAAAAAAAAACCAAAACCCTATTAATAACATCAAGAGAGAGAGAGAGAGAGAGAGAGAGAGAGAGAGAGAGGTCTTACGAATTTCGAGTTGGAAACTTGGAAAGCCATGGCATTTGTGCGTCGACGGATTGGCTCGAATTAAAGGGCTGAAAGTTGCTTCTGTCACGGGGCGTCGTTTTTCGTGTTGTCAAATCCGTGGTGAGATTGAATCGCTATTCCTAATCCCCTTAAATCGCACTACGGTGATGGTTGTCTATTAAATGGAAATAAAAATAGGGTGGTGCTATTTACACTTTTTTTTTACCCCAAAATACATTCATCTCTCTATAATTAAATAATAAGTATTTCTCTAAAAAAATTAGTATTCCGCCAGTGGGTTGCATGGATAATAATTTGGTAAATTGTAATAGGGATGACAATACTACCTTCAACTATGCCAATAGAGGAATCCCTCACGACTATTCAACGGGCGTAAATTTAGATATACATCAATCACGGTACTCCATTTTCTTTCACTACACATAAATTTTTCATCTTTTTTTTTTTTTAAATAACGAGAAATAGCTAGAACTTCAATTAAATAATCATATCACATCTCAAAGAAAAAATATATTCATTTATGGTTATTTACAGTTTTAATCACAAAATACATGCCAAATCCAAAAAGAATAACAAGTTGTAGATGAAATCTACAACAAATACAACCTCTTATGATAACCATAATATATTTACACAATCTATGCATCAATTAATAGGAACGAAGAAAAACAACGAAGTCTTTATTGCATACACTTGTCCTGAATTAACATTCTTTTATATTGTTCGATGTTGGGTTTTCTTATTGTTTATGTATCATATATCTCGCAATATGATTAATTGAAATTGGCGAATAAGAAACATGTAATTAGTTTTTATGTTTGATGTTGCTTTTATTCGCAACACTCCAAGTCAAGGAAGTGATAAGTCGGTCCAACTTCTTTCCCATTTGGTATAGTCTTGGATGGGAACTAGCCTACAACTAGAGTTGTCAAAATCTTGGCTTGACAAGCCCCAGGGGCAAAGAGCAAAAATTGAGTCAGGCCAAGCCAGGCCAAATAGTAACCGAGCCGCTAAAATTGGAGCTCGGCCCGACCAAGTCCATGAAATTACACTATAAATTTTGGGCTAACCGGGTCAACGTAGTTTTTCGGGCCTAATGGATCGTGCTAAATAGGCCCGGTATTTTCAGGCCTAAAAACACGTAGCCTATCCCGGTAAAAATTTGGGCTAGAGGGGTCTTTGAAATTAATGACCTGGCTGCAACACACTGAATAAGGTTATGGGATACCTGGACTTGTCCTAATGAGGCCCTCCGATGCTCAAGTCAGCACGATAAACGAGAAAAAATAGTACAGAGAATACTGAATGCGTATTATGAATTATGAGAATATCAAAATATGATTTGCAAATGAGATGGAGAGACCTTTACATCCCTGGGCAATGGGTCTCGTAGGTCACGTAGAAGAAAATGACACGTGGGCCGGATCCGAACCTCGTGGGCCGTATTATTCCAACTGTAGCCCAATAATTAATTGGATTAAATAAATACATAACTAATATTATAATGATAACAATGAAAAGACATTTTTGCCCACAACTCCAGTGTTGCGGAACATGGAGTAGTGCCAGAGCTAGAATGATAAAAAGTCTGGCTTGTCTTATTCATTATCTTGACTTGATCCAGCTCCTAGGACGCGAAAGCGGGTGGAGCGAAGTGTTAGATTGAAATTATTTTTGATTTTGATGATTTCACCTTAATAATTTTTTCGATTATTCAAAACGATTTTCCAGGCGTTATAAAACTTGTTTTTCACCTCTTAAAGTATTTTTAACTATTACCGAATGCCATCAAGGTAAAATGGAGCCCGAAAGACATAGTCGAATTTTTTACGAATCAAAAATGCCCCTGGACTAGGTCAACCGATCGACTAAGAGGTCAATCGATAGGTCGACCGGTCGACCCCCTGGTCGACCGGTATCTAAAAAGGTATATCTTCCTCCCCTATTTTAAAAAGCTCCAGGCACAGGTTGACCCCGGGTCAACTAGTGGGTGGACCGGTCGACCCCCTGGTGGACCGGTCGACCCATGAGATGACCTGTGCCAGATTGATTTTCAACAGTTTTAAAATCCAAATTTCTCTATTGGTGGACCGGTCGACCCGTTCCAAATCTGAGGATTTTGAACCTATGGCAGACAACAAGATTTACTTTTATCACTTTATCATTTTTGGACATTATTTGTGCATCTTGTGATCTTCTTTTTGCAGACAAAATTCAAGTATGAAGAGCCTATGTTGGGATTCAAATCATGAAGCTCCTCTATAAATACTTGAAGAAGATTGGAAGATCTACAAAACACATTATCTGCAAATCACAACAAGAAAATCAACAAATTTCTCTATGTGTTCTTTTTCACATTCTTGTTGTGTAGGTCCCAAGGGGTGTGAGTGTAAGGTTTAGAAGGGGGGTTGAATAAACCTTACCAATTTTTCACTTTTGGTCCTTTTTAAAATTCGAGTTGATACTATACTGTTTGTGTCCTTGGTGATGACAATTTAGTTAATCTTAGAGTTAGTCACTCACCAGCGGACTGGACTGTGTTTGTTGATAGAATAACTCATTGTTAAGACTGAATTAGCTCAACTATGGTTTGTTTTATTGGAAGACTTAACACCCTTAAGTTTGATTTAGTAAGATTTAATCTTGGGTTTTAGTACTTAGAGATTATCGGTTGGATAGCAAATATGTCGTGAGAATTAGACAAATAAGATGCGAGGAATTAAAGTGTTGAAATGTAAATGACACGATAAATTTTTATAGAGGTTCGAAAATGGGGTAATTCTTCTACTCCTCTCTTCTCCAACTCCGGAGGAATCCACTAAGTATTGATCGATATGTCAGTGGTAACGATCCGGATACAAGTCTTGATCACACTGGTGACTTGATCCTTTGGGACTCGATCGGAGATGCCTTGGTCACTCGGTGGCTTCTCGTCCGACTCGGCTTCTTCACGGGCACATTTGCCTTGCTACTACAGCTCACTTACTCAAGCTCTTAGGATTTGATCACGAAGCCCTCCAAAACTCGAGACGGTTCGACCTTGAACCTTCATACAATCCTTCGTGGAATGTAGACCCCTTTTCTTCTAAAGTTTCCTCTTCAACTGATTGAAGCTATCTTTCCTTCACAGGTGAGTGTTGGATTGATTTTCTTCGTAGTGTAGGCTTGAGGATTAAACTTGAATGATTTTGAGAATATTTTGATTACAGTTCAGATATTAGCTTGAATGTTTTTGGTTCAGGTAATCAATGTTACCTTTTCTCGAGTCATTCCTCCGCCCTTTTATAGTGATCTTTCAAAAATCGCCCGTTGAAGAGATATGCTTATTTTGAAAGTCACTTGTGGTCGTTGGCTTGTCTTGTTGCGATCCTTGGAGTTGCCACTTCCTCGTATGAATTGTACTTGCTTTTGAGTTTCGACACGGTGTAGTGCTTCCCATTGGTTCATTCCTTTGCACGCTTCCGGGGGATGAGCACTTCGAGAAAGGTAGCATGGAGGTATTACTTGTTTAAGTAATTCTCTTGATTTCGGCAACGGATCTCTTTGATTATCTCGACTTGTTGCATTTCCTTGCTTTCCCCAGGTGACTTAGAGTCACTTTCAATCATTGAATGACTCTTTGTCACTTGACTTGAGGCTTGGCTATCTTGAGTTGACTTGATCGATACTTTACTGTTTTGCATCTCACCGCACCTTGATCGAGTTCCGTCTTCTCTTCTTTGCCATACTCAATTTGTCTTGCAGTGAGTCTTCCTTCTAGTCTCCGGTTGTCTTCTTGCATGTTTAGGCATAGCGACTTAACTCGGCTTGACCAACCATATTTGTTACAATGCGATTTACAACAAAAATGGGGTGCCAACTTCCTATTCTAAGTTTTACATGGCATTCATCAAAATCTAAACAATAAATTTCCCAACAATTTCCCCCTTTTTGATGATGCCAAAACTTAAAACATTCAAAATGTAAATAGCAAAGATACATACGAGATAGTGCATTCACGAGGAGAATGTATGCGTAGAATCAATCCTTTTATTGATCATAACATTCTTGTTCTTTTGCACAATTGTTTACAAGGTGTATCAAAGCAAACATTTATGTCTACGCAAAAAAAATAGAATTTCTGATTTATTACGAGAAGATTTACATAGTATGTATTTACATAGTAAAATACATGAAGGGGTGGACAAAGACAACACTTCATCTCCTTCGCCGCCTCCTTCTTTTCATCTTCTTGATTCTGTCATCTTGGTCTTCTTCTCTTTTTCTCATCTTGACCGCCTTCTTCTTCTTCTTTTTTCATATGCCTTCCGGGCGACTTCATCTCTTCTTAATCTCTCTTGTCTCTCCTCCCATAGCTGAGTTTGTCTTTTATTTTCTTCTTCGATTCTTTTCACATACTCGGCATTGTTCTTAGCCGCTTGCAGATTGGCTACTTGGTCAAGACCATTGAGAGATCCCTTCTTTCTTGCCCGGATCTATGTACTAAATGTTTTTAGGCGGAGGCCTGGTCTAAAACCTCTTCCTCCACCATCGCTTCTTCCTCTTCCTCTCGGGCGTGTATTGTCTTGGGGTCTTCTTCTTTCGGTGAGTGACCCGGCAGAGTGATCTAGGTAGTCCTCGCTGTCGGCCTCGCCTTCTTCATATAACGTGAGACCATTTTCCAAGATACAAGTCTCGGGCTTGAGCCATAGACATGTTTGGGAAGTATCCTTCGGATGCGGCGTTTTAAATTCATCAACTAATCTTGGCTCGGTCCCGACATCCGAGATGGCATAAGTGTCTCTCGTCTCTTGGAATGCCTCTATGTTGTTTCAAGATGTCCATAACTCGGCATTCAACCTTCCTTCCACTTCCTCCATCCCTCGCTTCAATGTCTTTCTCTTTTCACCATAGATGCAAAGAGTGTTAAGTGGCGAGTCACTGGGAGATTGCTGGCGATAATATCATTTTGTGACAAGACCTTGTTGGGGGTTTGTGCAATCATTAAGGTCACATCTCTCGAATCTTCCCCTCAACGGACTTTCCTTTCTTTTTCCCTTGTAATTTCCTCAAATTTGTCTTTCCCTTCACATCCGCTCCCTCCTTTTCACCCGACGGATCTCTTTAGCGCTTTAAGGTATTCCTCTTCCCCCTTTTTGGCATCATCAAAGGAGAGAGGAACCCCGGAAACATACTAGCAAGTGAAAGTCGAGTCTGGCGATAGCCGGGTTTCGCTTCGAGTCATTGTGGTGTATCTTGCCGCACGAAACTTCGAACGAGTAGCGTTGGATTGACTTTAAGCAACTTCATCTCGGCCATAAGAAGGCTGAATTTTCTATCCATGGTTTCTTCCATACGCAAGAGCTCATTCTTATTTTGCTCACGCGCTGACTTTATCTCAAAGAATGTGAGATTCATGCATGTGCTCAATGTGTTCATTCTTATTTCGTCTTGTTGAACAATGTTCAAATATCTAGCTTGTTCCACGCGCATTGTTTTCTTTGTTGCCACCACTCCCCGATTCGACTATTATGCCTCTCAAGTCGTGCCAGTAAGGTTGGCATCTCCGTTATCGATCTCATGTCCATCGAGGCCTGGTGCCTTTCCATCCGTTCAATTTACGCAAATAATGCTTTGAACACCTCCCGAACTTTCAGTTGTTCCCTCATTGCGGTGATGGCAAGCGGCGTCAAAATCATAGTCATTTGAACGATGGTATACGATGGAATGATAGGATGCAGTCCGTGGAAGCGCGCGAGATCGTTTTCGACTCTTGGGAGGTCGGGTACCTCCCGGAGAGAAGGGAAATGATTCTACAAAGGAATCATCACGGCAACCGGGATTTGTTCAATGATAAGAGGTGCGCGTGAAGTTTCCTGTGGAGTCGAACTGCTGCGGCTTGGGAGCTCGCGCATGTGACGCTGTTTTGGGGAGTGTTGTGAAGTTGACCCGACTTGCCGAGCCTCATTGTCTCCAACAGCCTTCGCCGGTCTCGGTTGGTTTTTCCAATTGAGTTGACTGGTCCTCGGCCTTATCGGAAGATTCATCGGACGATGATGAGATTTCCATGGGTGGCTCATCATCAAAATTGAAAGTTTGACGAGTAGTCTTGAGGTCGACTTGCTCGTGGTTGGAACATCCTTAGTGAGTCTTTTGGATCGATCCACGAGGGGATGACTCGGCTTCATCGTCTTCTTCCGATCCCAGAAAAGTTACATCGGGATTATCTGGGAGTCGTGAAGTGCGCTAATATCCTTTTCGGATGGATCAATGATAGCAGGAGGGATGTTCTCTACTTGACTTCTTTACCCCGGGAAGTCTCAACCTCCCGTTGGCCTTCATTACCTCCTGCATTCTCAACTACATCGAGGCCTTGGACCTCCCTTTCGACAGTGTCACTGTCTTAGGGTCTTTGTGGTGGCATCCATTGGAGTCTCAACCCCATGGATTGCACTTTCATCGCCCAGAGTGTTAACTCCTGGGCTGTTCCTTCTCGTGCCTCGATCGCATCGCAGCGTCATTAGCCTTCAGAGCGGTTGGCACCTCGTGAGACAGTCTCAATCGCTGTCGAGCTTCGTTGATGGCAACTTCTTTGTGTATTTTGTGTTTGTACTTTCTCCACTTCGCCTCCTAGATTCATTGTGGAGTCATCTGCGCAGCATCCTCCGACCTTGCTGCAGTGGAAGGAGTTTCCCCCTCGGTGGCGCACCGGTGAGTGACTTGGAATGGGGTCACTCGTCTCCAAACTCCCGGCTGTTTCTTACCGAGTGTTCAGCCATTGGGGAAGGTGGTAAGACACCTTCATTAGGGGTTGGCTCATTTGGGGTCCCCACTAACCCGCCATTTCATTGCCAGTTCCCTTAGTTCTTTCTTCCGAGTGAGCCGGGGAAGTGGTGGCAACAACAATCGTGGCAATATCTTGCACCACTCCCATTGGGTCCAAACTCGGTGTGTTTTGGAGGACTCTCCTGGTCCCTCCATCATTCTTTTCTCATGAAGAATTCGGATTCGTGCATTGCTTGCTGCATTTGCAACTCTTACGTGGCGACAACATGGTCCAGATCCTCATCACTATCGATAAGATGTCAAGGAGATGATGTGTGTATTGATACGTGGTGCGGTGATAGGCAGATCTTTGGCCTTCTCACGTGCCTCGCCTTCTATACTCCCACTGTCTCTCCTTCTCCTTGTCCTTGAAGATCTGCAAGATATCGTGCGATTTTCTTCATCCAATGCTTGGACCACAGTGGTCACTCCAAGAAAGTTCATCGGTTTCCTCTTCTTCTTCGATAAACTCGGGCCGTTGGAACTGTTCCTGGATCGACTCAATTTCCACTTCCTTCACTCTCGCAGGCGATTTTGGATGTCGGATAAAGTGGGGATAGGATCATCACATCATCATCTCTTTCGACTTTTTCTTGTGTCTCGATTTGCTCGAACTACGGTGGTCTTGATTTGCTCTCTCACGACGCCTTCAACAGACTTGGCATTTGTTTCATCAATATTATCGGAGACTCTACTTCTCAAATGATCTCAGTGTCTGTTGCGGTGAGTGGTGACTCGGCCGGTTTTTCAAGTTCGGATTGCTTGATGATTCTTCTTCGTCTCTTAGTTCGTACGCAGAGGATTTACGGTTCGGAGAGTGTCTTCCGAGTCACAGGCGGCGGGGCGGTCTTTGGTGTTTTCTTCGAGGAGCGGCCGTCTTGGCTTATCAGTTCTCCTCTTTTGACGACCGGAGAAGGTTTTATGATTCCTTCTCTCGCCGGGCTGCTTTGGGCATGAGACACGGCTGCGGGCGGCGACTTAGCTGCGGGCGGGAGCAGATTTTTTTCTTAGCTGCAGGGCAGCAGATTCTCTTAGCGATTGCGGGGCTTTCTTCTTTGGTGGAGAGAAACTTGAGTTGTATCTTGTGGTGATTGATTCCCCTCACTTGTATCGCCTCTCTTGGCGTGGGCTCTCTTCTGTGCGCCGGAGAGGTTTGATCTGAACATCCTCTTGTTTACATGGAATGCCTTTCCATGTCGAAGAGGACTCCTTTCACATCCATCACCGGCCAATCACCAGGACATATCCGGGGATCCTCCAAATGCACCATTCTCCTTGAAGGATTTGTTCCCTACATTGCAGCGAGTCCATTTTGTGAGACTAACTCAGCCAGTTTACTTGTTTTTCTTCAATGATCGCAGCCATTACGATCAGTTTTGCTTTAGACGATTGGTCAAAGTTGCCAAATTTGATGTCTATGCATTTGGCAACTATGTCCAACGATTTGTGGTAGTCCTCCTTCGACCCCCTTTTTGGTTGTGTAGACTATCTTTTTCAAAGATTGGTCTTGGCTACTTCATTCCAAGCAAAGAACCAAGTCTACGTCGGCTTCATTGATTTACGGTGCTCCTTCCGCCGGTAGTGGCGGTGTTACGCAGATCCTTGGCGAGAGATGATGAACTCTTTCCCGTGAGCAGGAGGATTTGATCCCCTCATCGTGAATCTCGGCGTTCACGAGGCGTGCGACCTCTTCCACATAGGTCATCGAGAACTCCATCGTCGAAATGGTTTTAGCCGGACGATTCGAGCTTTTCACGATTTTCTTTATGAGGGGCATCATCGGACCCTGTTTGACCATTCCTCGAAATCCACAAGAGACCCGGTGTGGATTTGCTTCCCTAAGCTTGACGAAATCATAGGTTCTTTTGCCATTTTTAGTATTTCACGAAAGGAAAATTAGAAGTTGATTTGAATATTGATAGGGTTTTGAGAGAGTTTTGCCTTTGCTTCTAAGATAGAAATGAAACGTTTTGGTAATATGTGAGAGAATACAGACAAAAATGGTTTAAGTATGGTTTACGAAAGGGCGTATGGGTGGTTTTTGAAATGTGATCGAAATCAACGGCTTAGATTTTGCACGCGCGGTTAGCATTTAATGTCACGAATTTAATGCGGCAAAACATTTATATCCAATCATAAGCTTGGTATGCGGCTTTTTGTCTGTACACATCATCATTATCTCGACGTCATTCTTAAAAACATTTCGCTTAGTAAAAACGATTGCGTTTTTGTCACTTTGCTCATAAATGACTGAGCTTATCCCTTAGATGATTTAACTCTTAAGTCACGTTCTCTCGGTGACTCAACTGTCCGACTAATTCGGTATATTTTGTCTTTCCGACATGGTGGTGATTCATTTAGCTGATTTTGAGAATTGATCCTTTTTCTCTTTTTGTGTTTCATTTCTTTTCCTTGAGTCTTCCGAAAGTGTCACTCGGCTCAATTAACCCTAACTCATGCTTGAGTTCTTTAAATCTTGATTCACATAATGGTTTTGTGAATATGTAACCCAATTGTTTATCGGTTGAAATATATTCCAAGATGATGTCCTTCTTTTCAACATGATCTCTTATGAAGTGATATCTCGACATCGATATGCTTTGTTCTTGAGTGCAACACATGATTTCGAGTGATTGCAATTGCACTTGAGTTATCACACATGATTGGAATTTCCTTTTCCTCAACTTCATAGTCTCTCGATTCTTTGCCTCATCCATAGGATTTGGGCACAACAATTTGCCCCATGACTATGTATTCTGCTTTTTTGTAGAGGTGGCTATTGAATTTTGCTTTTTGCTAACCGGGAAATTAGCCTATTTCCAAGCATTTGACATGTGCACGAAGTGCTCTTTCTGTCAACTCGTGCATCCAAAGATAGTCAGTCCGAATAGCCAATTAGCTTGAATCCACCTTCCTTTGGATACCATAAGCCAACTTCTTGGCTTCCTTTCAAATATCTCAAAATCCTCTTAGCATTTGCGGTCATATGGCTCTCTTTTGGAGCGATTGAAATCTCGCACATACACCTACAACAAAGGTGATGTCGCGCTGCTTCTTTGTGAGATAAAACAATGATCCAATAAGTGCTCTGTATCTTGTTTGATCTACAGGCTTGCCATCCGCATCCATGTCCATTTTGATGATTTATTCATTGGTATTTTCACAGAAGACTTCTCCTCCATACCAAATTTCTTCATTAAATCTCGGTGTATTTTGTTTGACTTATGAAGGTTCCATCCTTGTTTGTTTTACTTGGAGTCAAGGAAGAATGTCACTCTCCCATCATGCTCATTTCAAATTTACTTTGCATGAGGTTTGAAAATTTTTCACATAGCTCTTTGTTTGTGGATCCAAAAATGATGTCATCCACATATATTTGAACAAGCAGTATGCTCTTCTTGTCTTGAATTTTGAAAAGTGTTCTATCTACTTTTCCTTTTGTGAATCCATTCTTAGTTAGGAATTGTGACAAAGTATCATACCATGCTCTGGGTGCCTGTTTCAATCCATACTGAGCTTTCTTGAGTTTGTATACTTTATCTCCAAGAGTCTTCTGCTCAAATCCACGGAGGTTGTTCAACATACACTTCTTCTTCCAATAACCCATTTAGGAATGCACTTTTACATCCATCGATATACACTAAAATTCTTGTGAGTCATAGGCAAGAAACATCCTTATAGCTTCCAATCTTGCTACAGGAGCAAATGTTTCATCAAAATCTATTCCTTCTTCTTGGCAATATCGTTTGGCTACTAGTCTTTCTTTGTTTCTTACCATTGAACCCTCCTCGTTCATCTTGTTTCGAACACCCATTTAGTACCAATAACATTTTGATGGGTGGGTCTTTGAACTAACTCCCATACTTTATTTTTTCAAACTGATTGAGCTCTTCTTCTTGCATAGCTTGAATCCAATGTGTGTCATCCAATGCTTGTAACACATCTTTAGGCTCTATTTGTGAGATAAAGCATGTGAACATAGCTTCTTGTTGAGTTCTGGATCTTGTTATGACGCCTTCTCTTATATTTCCAATGACAAGTTCTCGTGGATGGTCTTTCAGCCATCTTACATCGAGGTTGAAGTAAGTTAGCTGGATTGATCGTCTGCCTTGTAGCTGTGTTGCTTTGATCAGCTCTCTCGCAATCACTTAGCCGCAAATTTTCCAGCATTTTATGAGACTCGGCTATCTCATCTTCATCTACGAGTTTATAATTCCACTTGACTTCAACATAGGGACTTTTTCGTATGGTTGGATGATTCAAACTTATCGGTGATTCTTCAATGTCTTCTCCATTTACATTTGGCTCATCGAATACCACATGAATGGATTCCTCTCGCAACCATAGTCCTTTTGTTGAGTACTCTATAGATTTGCTTTATTTGAGTATCCTAAGAAGATACCTTCATCACTTTAGCATCGAAAGCCTTTAGATTGTCTTTGCCATTGTTATGGATGAAGCATTTACATCCAAATATTCTAAAATATGCAACATTTGGTTTTCCCTGTCCAAATCTCATAGGGAGTCTTTGTCAATTTGTCTGTTTATCATACATCTGTTTTGAGTGTAGCAGTTGTGTTGATTGCTTGACCCCAAAATCTCTTTGGTAACCCCCTGACTAACATGGTCCTTTGCTGCTTCTTTGAGTGTTCTATTCCTTCTTTCGCAACTCCATTCTCTTTGTGGAGTCCTTTGTCATGCAGATAATTCATGACCAATTCCATTTTCAATACAATATTGAGTAATTATACCACTTGTGACAAACTCGGTTCCTCTGTCGATCTTATTTTGATAATGGTTTGGCTCTTCTCATTTTGAATCCTCTTCATCATTTGGTAATTTCAGAGAGTTTCTTTCTTCTTACACATAAATATTGTCCATGTATATCTTGAGTAGTCATCTACTACCACCAAGGTATATTTCTTCCCACTTATCTTTGGTGGTTCAACTGGACCAAATAGATCCATATGTAGAGGTGCAATATCCTTGTTGAAGATGGGCATGTCTTTTCTTTGAATGATGATTTGATCTGCTTTTCCCTTCGCATGCGTCACATATACTCTCCTTCTTGTATCTCGAGTCGGAAGACCTTCCACAAGATTATTACTCGCAAGCTTGTTAAGTGTTTTGAAATTTAGGTGACTCGAACTTTTTGTGCCACAGATACCTTGATTCATTTGTGCTCTTTGCTAATAGACAGTCTTTGGGTGTTGCGAGTTGACCAATTTACTACATACATGTTCTTTTGTCTCGCATCCTTGCAACACAACTTCATTTGATTCAATATCCTTGATTTGGCATATACCCATGTTAAATCCAACATTATAACCCTTGTCACGAGTTGGTCGATGCTTAGCAAGTTGAAGTTGAGTCCTTCAACATATGCAACATCTGTGATTTCTAATCCGTTCTTCTTGATGGACCCAATGCCTCTTATTTCTCCTGGAGCTTCATTTCCTCCAAATATGACTTTTGCTCCTTTAACTTCCTTGAATTTTTTGTGATTTTTCTTATTTCTGTCATATGTCGGGAACAGACCACTATCCATGTACCAGGTTCCTTGGCACTCATTATTCCTTGAACCGCAATCAAGGAAATTAAGTTTTAGGTACCCATACTTGTCGGGGTCCCGAGGGGTTAGTATTGTAAGATGATCCAACCAGCCTATAGCCAAATGATCGGCTCTAAGGGGTTGCCATCTATCGTGCCATAATCATAATAAATTTTGACAAATTGCTTGGGGATTCTAGGTTCATACATTTGTCTCTTTTGTCTCGTATGCTGTATATGTGTTTTAGCAATTGCCTTCTTTGGGTAATTGTGGTGTCTCTCGAGTGTAGTGCCTAGGTGCATATGTGTGTCTTTGATGAAAGCTCTTATACTTTTGGAATGGCCTTTCTTTGAGTTCTAGGCCTTTGCCATTTGGGCTTATATTCCATAAGTTTATCGATAGTTCACATCGTTCCAATCGGCTTGGCCTCGGATATTTTCTACCATTCCCATCATATGTGTTTCTTTTATAGAACTTTTGGGGTTTTTGGTAACTCTGTTTCTTCTTCTGAGTAATTCTGTTTGGAGTTTCTTTGAGAACTTGGTGAATTTCTTCTCGCTTGTCCTCTCAACGCACTTAACCGGCCGTTTTCCTTTTCCGTTATAACCAAGGCCAGTTTGCTTGTAATTGTGCTTTGGAGTGAATGTGTGTGCACCATTTGGAGTTTTGGATTTTTGAGACACTTCATTGCTTGAAGATCCTTTTTCCAAAATTACTTTTGGAGTCGACATAGCACAGAGGAATTAAATCCTAAGTCTGTCTTGTCTCCACATTCTCTTTGACTCATAATAAGATCATCCAATGATTTAGATGCCTTAGTGAATGAGGCAACCACATTTTTTGAGGTCATTCTCCCTCTTTTCTATGGCAGCTATTTCGCTATTAGCTTGGCATTTTCAAAGCCTTTAAACTTTTATTCTCATCGGCTATTTGACTTAGAGTACTCGGCTCCTTAGTCATTTGTGAGTTTTGGCTCTTGAGTAGGCTGTTTTCCTCATTTAGTAGTGTGTGTGAGGATTTAATGTGTTCAAAATCTTTCATCATTTTGCCTAATGAATCATAAAGATCAGTGGGTGATGAAGTGTGTGTGTGTGTCACTATCACTAGAATATGAGTTTGATGAGTTAGAGTGTACCTCATCTTCTTGCTCAAGTTGATCTTGTTCCTTGGCCATCAAACAAATCGGGGCTTCTTCTTCGAGTCACTTGAGTAGTCACCACCGCTTGCTCTCGAATGTTTGTCTCTCTTGACTTTTGTCTCGGCTCGATCTCTGTGACCAACATTGCCTTTTTCTTTTCTTGTCTTCTTTCTCTCAAGACCTTTATTTCTTCATTCATTCTGTATTTGTTGACTACAGGATATGGACAATCAATGGCATAGTGACCTGGTTGCCTACGGTTCAAAGATAGATATTCAACCTTTTGATCGGCTCTTTCCATTCTTGGATTGTCGGTCCCATTTGATATTGACTTTTTGATGATCTGTTCTCTTGGTTGGCCTATCTTCCCTTGACTTGGAGGAAGCCGAGTATCTTCGGAAGATTAGCCCTTGCCTCTCTTGTAGTTCTTATTGAAGAACTTGTTGAACCTTTTAACCATCGGGGCTATTTCTTCCGGATCAATGACTTCTTTGACCTCGGCTCTCTTTCCATCCTTAACAATTAGAGCAAATTTGTTTTGGGTAAATTGTCTCTTTCGATCTTTTCTTCTCGGCTCAAATTCGTAGGCTTTGAGATCCGAGAATAGTTCATGGTTGGAGGTCTTCGATAGGTCCATGGAATGTCTTAGTGCCATGACCTTCATTTCCCAGGTGGGAGACTTTTTAGGATCTTCATACACATTTCTTCGTGTATATTCCTTTCCAAGTGCGAGATAGCTCGTTGGTGATTTACGTGAACCGAGCATCCAGTTGATCCAGGTTTTCTCGCGATCATTTTGAAATTCTCAAATTTTTGTACAACCACCGATAATTTATTTTCCTTGATTTGCTCGAGCCTTCACAAATCAATGTTAGCTTGTCCTGCATTTCTTTAGCCGTTTTGCATGATTTGACTTTATTGAACATGGCTTTGTCAAGGTTTTGTAAAGGATGTCCTTGGCTACATTGTCCAGGTTGTATCTTTTTTGTCATCATTTGTCCATTCGGTTCTTGGTTTTTCAACCATAGCCGTGGTCTCGGGCAACATCCTCTTCACCTTTGTAGCTCTTCTTCTTTGACTATGTTCACTTTTAAGATTTGCAGTGGCCCATCCTCTATCACTATCCACATCTCATCATGTAATGATGATAGATGAGCCTCGCATACGAATTTTCCAATCATCAAATTCTTCAATTGTGAACATAGGGATGCGTGTCAAATTTGCTTCCATGATAATAACTTTTAATGATAAAAGGAGTTTTGAAAACTTAAGTACTAAAACAGGACTTTGAAAAGTTTGGAGATCTAGTTCAAGAACGGGATGCGGAAGGCTCAATGAACCAACCGCTCGATACCACTTGTAGGTCCCAAGGGGTGTGAGTGTAAGGTTTAGAAGGGGGTTGAATAAACCTAACCAACTTTTCACTTTTGGTCCTTTTTAAAATTGAGTTGATACTATACTTTGTGTCCTTGGTGATGACCAATTTAGTTAATCAGTAGAGTTAGTCACTCAACGACTGATCGAGAGCTGTTGATAGAATGACTCAAATTGTTAAGACTTAATTAGCTCAACCGTAGTTTGTTTTCAGCGGAAGACTTAACACCCTTAAGTTTGATTTAGTAAGACCTAATCTGGGTTTTAGTACTTAGAGATTATCAGTTGGATAGCAAATATGTCGGCAGAATTAGACAAATAAGATGCAGGAATTAAAGTCTTTGAAATGTAAATGATTTTGATAATATTTTGATTACGGTTCGATATTAGCTTGAATGTTTTTGGTTCGGAGGTAATCAATGTTACCTTTTCTCGAGTCATTCCTCGGCCTTTTATAGTGATCTTTCAAAAATCTGCCCGTTGAAGAGATAGGCTTATTTTTGAAAGTCACTTGTGGTCGTTGGCTTGTCTTGTTGCGATCCTTGGAGTTGCCACTTCCTCGTATGAATTGTACTTGACTTTTTCGAGTTCGACACGGTGTAGTGCTTCCCATTGGTTCATTCCCTTTGCACGCTTCCTGGGGGATGAGCACTTGAGAAAGGTAGCATGGAGGTATTACTTGTTTAAGTAATTCTCTTGATTTTTGTGCAACGGATCTCTTTCGATTATCTCGACTTGACCGCATTTCCTTGCTTTCCCAGGTGACTTAGAGTCGACTTTCAATCATTGAATGACTCTTTTCACCGGCTTGAGACTTGGCTATCTTGAGTTGACTTGACCGATACTTTACTCAATTTGCACCTTGATCGAGTTCCGTTTTCTCTTCTTTGCCATACTCATTGTCTTGCAAATGAGTCTTCCTTCTAGTCTCTAGTTGTCTTCTTGCATGTTTAGGCATAGCGACTTAACTCGGCTTGACCAGCCCTATTTGTTACAATGCGAGTTTACAACAAAAATGGGGTGCCAACTTCCTATTCTAAGTTTTACATGGCATTCATCAAAATCTAAACAATAAATTTCCCAACAATTTCCCCCTTTTTGATGATGCCAAAACTTAAAACATTCAAAATGTAAATAGCAAAGATACATACGAGATAGTGCATTCACAGAGAATGTATGCGTAGAATCAATCCTTTTATTGATCATTACATTCTTGTTCTTTTGCACAATGTTTACAAGGTGTATCAAAACAAACATTTTTGTCTACACAAAAAAATAGAGAATTTGATTTATTACAGAAGATTTACATAGTATGTATTTACATAGTAAAATACATGAAGGGGTAGACAAAGAACACTTCATCTCCTTCGATGCCTCCTTCTTTCATCTTCTTTAGTTCTGTCATCTTCTGGTCTTCTTCTCCTTTTCTCATCTTGAAGATTCTTCTTCTTCTTTTCATATGCCTTCCGGCAGCTTCATCTCTTCTTAATCTCTCTTGTCTCTCCTCCCATAGCTGAGTTTGTCTTTTATTTTCTTCTTCGAATCTTTTCACATACTCGTATTGTTCTTAGCCACTTGCAGATTGGCTACTTGGTCAAGACCATTGATGAGATCCCTCCTTTCTTGCCTCCGGATCTATGTACTCAATGTTTTTGGGCAGAGGCCCTGGTCTAAAACCTCTTCCTCCACCACGCTTCTTCCTCTTCCTCCGGGCGTGTATTGTACTGGGGTCTTCTTCTTTCGGTGAGTGACCGGCGGAGTGACCAAGCCAGAGGATGACGGTAGTCTAGCTGTCGCTTCTTCACATAACATGGGACCCTTTTCCCAAAAGACAAGTCCAGGCTTGAGCTATAGACATGTTTGCGAAGTATCCTTCGTGGGATGCGGCGTTTTAAATTCATCAACTAATCTTGGCTCGGTCCCGACATCCGAGATGGCATAAGTGTCTCGTCTCACCGGAATGCCTCCATGTTGTTTCAAGATGTCCATAACTCGGGCATTCAACCTTCCTTCCACTTCCTCCATCCCGCTTCAACTGTCTTTCTCTTTTCATCCATAGATGCAAAAGCAGAGTGTTGGAGTGGCGAGAGTCACCTGGGAGTTTGTTCTTTGATAATATCATTGTGACAAGACCTTGTTGGGGGTTTGTGCAATCATTAAGGTCACATCTCTCGATTCTTCCCCTCAACAGACTTTCCTTTCTTTTCCTTGTAACTTTCTCATTGTCTTTCCCTTCACAGCTTGCTCCCTCCTTTTCAAACTTCAGATCTCTTTAGCGCTTTAAGGTATTCCTCTTCCCCTTTTTGGCATCATCAAAGGAGAGAGGAACCCCTGAAACATACTAGCAAGCGTAAAGTCGAGTCTGGCATTGATAGCCGAGTTCTCGCTTCGAGTCATTGTTTGTGGTGTATCTTGCACGAAACTCGAGAACGAGTAGCGTTGGATTGACTTTTAACTTCATCTCGGCCATAAGAAGGCTGAATTTTTTATCCATGGTTTCTTCCATACGCAGGAGCTCATTCTTATTTTGCTCACGCAGCAGCCTTTATCTCGAGAGTGTGAGATTCATGCAAGTGCTCAATGTGTTCTCTCAATTTCGTCTTTGCATAGCGTTCTCGGCTCTCCGGACAGCTGACTTGTTGAACAATGTTCGGAAATATCTAGCTTGTTCCACGCGCATTGTTTCTTTGTTGTTGCCACCACTCCCCGATTCGACTATTATGCCTCTCAAGTCAGCAGTAAGGTTGGCATCTCTGTTATCGATCTCATGTCCATCGAGGCCTGGTGCCTCTCCATCCGTTCAATTTTCGCAAATAATGCTTTGAACACCTCCCGAACTTCGAGTTGTTCCCTCTGTTGCGGTGATGGCCAAGCAAACATCAAAATCATAGTTACCGAACGATGGTATCGATGGAATGTCGAGGATGCAGTCCTGTGGAAGTGCGCGAGATCGTTTTCGACTCTTCGGGAGGTCGGGTACCTCCGAGAAAAGGGAAATGATTCTACAAAGGAATCATCACGGGCAACCGGGATTTGTTCAATGATAAGAGGTGCGCGTGAAGTTCCTCGTGGAGTCGAACCGCTGCACTTGGGAAGCTCGCGCAGATGGACTCTGCTTTTGTTGGGGGTCTATTGTGAAGTTAACCCACTTTGCCGAGCCTCATTGTCTCAACAGCCTTCGGTCTGGTGGTTTTTCCAATTGAGTTGCCGATGGTCCTCGGCCTTATCGAAGCGTCATCGGACGATGATGAGATTTCCATGGGTGGCTCATCATCAAAATTGAAAGTTTGACGAGTAGTCTTGAGGTCGACTTGCTCGTGGTTGGAACATCCTTAGCCGAGTCTTTTGGATCGATCCACAGGGGATGACTCGGCTTCATCGTCTTCTTCCGAGCCCAGAAAAGTTACATCAGGATTATCCCGGGAGTCGTGAAGTGAGCTAATCTCCTTTTCAGATGGATCAATGATAGCAGGAGGGATGTTCTCTACTTGGCTTCTTTACCCCGGGAAGTCTCAACCTCCCGTTGGCGTTTTTTCATTACCTCTGC